>CM076571.1:892568784-893139088 GCA_034641835.2 Pinus albicaulis
TTTACCAGACCTTTCACTTTCCGAAGAAAGATGAATCCGGAGGCTACCTGGCCCGCATGCAGACTCTGTCTACCGAAATAAGTTTGTAATCACTGTGATGATCAATATCTGCTTCAATAGCTACGATACCATGTAGAAATTTGCTATTGTGTATATTATAATGGAGAAATCAAGTAACAAACTCGGTACAATACTCCTCACAAGTGCCTCAGTGCTACTCATACGATTACTCACCATATAGCTCGAGTTTTGAGCACTTGATAAATTTCACCCCGGTTCAAAACTCACTGCCAATTTCCTTGCCTCTATTGCGTGTTTTAATGCTATGGGATGGCCTCTTTATATAGATAAACCACCAGCCTGAACTGCGCAATCCTCATGGGCTTACTCCACCTATCTGTGTGTTGCAAATAGCAACAGTATAGTCACAACTAATAGCTAACTCCACCCTTTCATCTACCTCTTTCACTGGTCTCCACTGAACTGATCATGCACTGTAGTGAACTGATGTGTTCTTGAGTTGAATAATGAGTTACTAATTAATAGATTAAATAATATTTAATTCACTCCACTCATAACTAATTGATTAGCTAGTTAAACTAATCTCAACCAGTTCAACTAAAATAAACAGAACACAACTCCACTAGTTGTCTCATTAACTCCTCCAAACTTCTGCCACTGAAGTCCAACTGAAGTCAACCATGCATGATGCCATCAAACCCTTGGGAACCACGTGATTCCTCTGTCAGATGCATGAGCCACTTCTGTAGCTCGAACTAAAGTGCTCCAAGAGAGTAAATTGTTGTTTATAGTCTAAATATTATTAAGGGTAAATAATATTTGACTTCCCTGTTTTAAGGAGAGGCGGTCTAAAAATAGACTTCGACCTCTTTGACCTCAAAAATAGAGTCTCATCTATTTTTACCAACATGACACATACTTCAAGAATCTCAAACTGGAATCCCAGAACCATGCTCCATATGTCTAAAAATAGACATAGTCTAAAAATAGATTTTGCGCCAGTATTTTCCTGCGTGCCCACTTAGTGAAGTCGACTTCATTTCACTAAGCTCCATCTTCTTGCTGCATTTTCAACAAAACCAAAAGTATATATCCGGAGTGATCTTTAGGCAACAAAAGATAGTGAATGAATGGAAAAACCCTTCTATTTATAACAAAATATTGAGTTAGTCTAGATATTGGTGCATAATTAAAATATTATTAACCAAATCAAGATCCAAATTTTATGGAATATTTTATTATATTTGTTGGAGGGGAAAAAAATGACTTGGGTCATGTTAGTGTCAGTCTAGTCATACTGCCATTAGTGATCAAAGTTACTCTTTGTATTTGCATATTAGGTGTCTCATACCGAATAAATTTCACCATTCCATTAGGTCATGGATTCATTTGTGGTAGTATCGTTTGTCAGTTGTCCCTCATGAAGTACTTGCTGATTTTCCTTTCTATGGTCTTTAGTTATTAGTCATTTTTATTCTAAAAATAATATCAGTAGGTCATAGGATGGGTCTCATTAGTTTCTAGGGGTCTCACCATGGTCAAATTAATGATTCAAATGTCAATAATGTCAGCAAGGTCATGAGGAAGTCAATAAATTTGAAAGCTACAGCACCAGGAAGATCAAAGAGACATTTTATTCAGTTTGATGTAATTTTCACCTCAAAACCATGTTTTGAGGTGAAAACGTGATATTTTTCCTTTATTATCATTCATTATGTAATTTTGTATCATCATAAGTCACAATTCAGAAGTTGTTATCTCCACAAAGTGATGTCCCTGCCTTCAGAGAATTTGTCCCCAGCATGTTCAGCACCAGATCATCTTCAAAGTAGATCCATCAGAAAGAGCCCGGAAAGAGCTTTCCAATGGTATACTACACTCTCAAAACTGACTTCTAGATTGAAATTTATGCTTAAGTGAAGTAAAATTCCCTAAGCCTCCCCTATTTCCCATTTTTCCCTTTAAACTTTGTGTTATTAAAAGTTTTTATTTTTCCTTTAAAAATCCCTTTTCCCCCCCCTCCGATTATAAAATCGCATTATAAATTACTTCTTAAAAATATATATGCGATTTTATTATTAAAACCACTTCTCCTCCATGACCCATTGGACTTTATAATAAAAAGTTCCATATTATAAAGCCCCCACCCCTTTAACCACTTCCCCTTTTTCCATCCCCGCCATGTACATAACAAAAATTTATGATAAAGTTTCATATTATATATAAATCCCGCCGTTTATAAATCACAATCGCAACATTTATACTGGATGCTCCGATCGGTTCATCGCAAAATTTGCGATGCGATTGATCACACAAAACTTCGATCACTCCAAATCGCAACTCCCCTCCGATTCCCCAATCACAGTCTTCTCCGATTGCACGATCGCGACATCCCCTGATTGAAAACTCCGATCGCTCATCCCACCGTTGATTACCCCCGCCGATCAGATGGCCCACCATAAATCTCAACACTCCCATCGCAACTCCCGATCGCTCTTCCCCTCCGATTGATCACATCACAAGTTTTGCAATTGCAATTACTCCCTGCTCCCGATCTCCGATTGTGATTAACCCCGGTCCCACTTTACCCTCCGCCTATTAATAGATACCATCATCCCTTTGTATAAAGAGAAAAATCATTTTTTTGTTTACTCTTAAGGGATTTCCCCGCTCCATTGTGTATTGCTCATCGGACCCAAGCTAATCGCATCGGAACCTTTTAGGGTGTTGTTTCAACAATAATCACCCCCGATCTCTGATTGTGATTACATTGTTATTTCATCTGCCCGCCCTGCTCTAAACTCCGATTGCGATTTCTATTTGTTACATTATATCCCTCCACCGGTTCATTCCAATTGCGATTTATATGGGTCCCGCCTACTTCCCTTCCTCTTTCCCATTAAAAAATTGGTTTCCCTTCACTAAGTGCAGAATTTTCATTCAAAGCCATTTTTATTTAAAAATTTGGTTTTATTCAAACAGCAAATGGAAAGCAAAGAACAGTCAAAGGCCGAGAGCTCAAAATACAACAAAGATATCTGCAACAGTAGGAAAATAGGATCGGATTGTCTATTTTGTCCTCAGTTACGATTTAAAGGGATCTATGTTGCAGGTTTCCACTCCTTATTGGCTATCAACTAATTCGAGAGGCATAATGTAACGATGCTCCTTCTTATGGGAATATTGTTTTTTTTCTTTGCCATATTCAGATTTCAGTCCAGGAGTTGTTGTAACAACTCTCCTTTCTTTTGATCTACATTTCCACGAATCTGTTCTATTTATTGTATTGTAAATCATTTGTAAGGGGTCGAAGTCTAAGTCTCAGAAAGTAGGGGAATAGTGCGGAAGAACATCTATGCGCTACATTGTACAGTTTGACAAGAATTAAATAAGAGATGCAGCTCTGATTTGTGGGATCCATGTGGTATGAGAGTTAGCTTTTGTTTCTTTCCTTTGTTTCATATGTGATTTTTTATGTGTTCCATTCATCCATAAATATTTCCTTTGAATGCTTTCAAGATAGAAAGGTAGAATCCATCCTTATATTCTCTACCTTGGGAAATCATTCATGCTCTGTGTTTTCTCTTCTATTTGAAAAGGATCCATCTATTGTGCCCTTTTCAGCTCCTCGCCAGTCTTTCTATCCCATCCTTATTAAACCTTAAATGCTAAGTTTCCTGCCTATCTTGCCCCATGAAAAATCCTGTGTCCTGATTTAATTCCTGGTTTCAACTGTCTCTATATCCCGCACATCCCTGAAAATTTATTCATTCATTCTATTAAACCTTTTCCATCATTTTATCTAGCCTAATATCAGTCCATTTATTGTGTTCCATTGAATATTTTTTTACGGAGAGAGCCCTCTCCTGTCCTTGTAGGGCTAGCTACAAGGCTGAGCGTGGTTTAGTTTGTTACCCTGTTTTGCCTTTGCAGCCTGAGGTCCAATTCAGGTGCTAACATTCTTTGGAAACTCCGCTGGGGATACTGTTCAGCATTGTTTGTTTGTTAGTGTTATTTGTTTTATAAACTACAGACGGAGCCTGAAGTTATGCCATGTAGCCTTTGAACTGCACATTGCTTTGTAGGTGCATAAGTAGATAAATGCTGCTTCATTCAATCTCCGGTCTAGTTTTATAGACAATAACATCTGACTTGCAAGATTTTCCCCAGGAAAAAAAAAAAAAAAAAAAAAATTCCAGACTTTTGAAAGATGATGTTCAGATTTTTCTAGGCTGCAAATAAGGTTTTTGTAAAATAGACATTCCACCACACTGGCTTCAAGAAGATACACCAGGGCTAATCCAGATCCAAATCCTCCCCCTATGTTTGAAAATCCAAATCTTATCCCAAGAATTGTCAGAAGACAAGAAGGATCATTAAGCCCTAGACCTGTTTTCAGATCCTATACTTGGCCCAGTGAATGGTTTTTCGTAGAAGATCTTTCCTTTGATGAGAATTTTGAGCTTTCTTTATTTAGGAATAATTCTGAAAATGACATTGATGATACAGTTTTAGATCCTGACTTCCTTGTAGATATTGAAGTCCAGAGAGCAAATACCTCCATTGATGATTACATTTTGAGTTCTCCTCAGTCCATCACTGTAAGTAATATTCCTGAGCCTTCAGAATCATCAGGAATAGCATTTCCCCCTCCCAATTCATTAGCATTCCCATTAGTCAATTCCCAATTATCACCTCCTCCATTAACACCTCCCTCAAATCCTACAAGTCTTGTCGTAAATCCACCCAGAGTTATGGCTTCCAGGTATGCACCCCTGGTATTACCCCAGGTCCTCAATGACATGCCAGCTGACTATCAAAGCAAAATTCCTATTTTTGATGCCACTCAGAGCATCATGGCTCAGCAACATGTTGACAAAATGAATGACTTTTTTGATTTGCATGAGGTAGAAGCAGAGAATGTAACGATGAGGTTGTTTGTTCAAAGTTTTAGAGGTGAAGTCAAAAATTGGTTTAGAGCCCTACCGCCAAGCACAATTCATACCTTGCAGGAGTTGCACACTTAGTTCCTAGACTGGTGGGAGGTAAAAAAGAACCCACTTCAAATTCTGTCTGAATATGAGAACATTAAAAGGAATGTGGGTGAAACCGTGCAAGATTATTATTTGAGATTCAACGCTGTATATAATGCTATTCCAACTAATTTGAAACCTCCTGAGCGACTGGCATTGTTAAAATTTCCCGATGGATTTGATGCCGACATGGCATATCAGCTACGTGAAAGAGATCCGTCTTCACTTGAAGACATGTAGAAGATAGCGGTTAATGTTGAAGCAAATCTGCTGGCTAAAAGAGCACGAGCCAGAGCTGAGAAAAGAGTCACAATAAAAGAGCAGGCCTCTAATTCAGACAGTAAAATGGAAACTCTGATCAGAACAGTGGAAAAAATGGTTGATAGGTTAACCATCGTAGATAGACCAGAGCCTCAAATAAGAAATCCCAATTTTAGAGGGCAGCAGCCACAATTCAGAATTAAACAGAGAGAGCCGAGAATGCAGGATCAAGCTGCGTCACCACAGCAGCAGATTAAAACTCCTTTGCAGCAGAACTACGTGCAAGGGATAGATTCAGATGACGATGATCCTGTGATTGAGGCTAATCATTTTTCCATGGCCAATGGTGCACCTATTTTCCTTACAGAAGACGATGAATACACAGTGGCGACTCCCGACATTCAAAAAGACCAGAATTTCATTTTGGCCAATGATACAGTACTGGAAGAAGAGTTTGATGACTATCAGATAGGGTATATGAATGCTCTGTCAGCTCAGCAAAGGCAGTACTCTTTAAAGAATAGAGAGGTTACAGTCAGCCCCATCCAAAAAAGAAAGGAACTTCAAATGAAAAACGATGCACAGAAGAAGGGAAAGGAGCCAGCTGATCCTTCTTCTAGTAAAGCACCTGCAGTTCCTAATACAGCCAATGAGAAGAACCAGCAGAACACAATAAAAGAGCCAACAGAGAAGAAATACTCGCCCATTAAAGAGGTAGAAAAAGCTCCCTCCTTTAATCTAGAAAATGAAATCTCAAAATTAAAAGTGTCTATGCCCCTCATAGAGTTGGTGAAGAATAGTGTGTATAAAAATCAGGTGTCCAAAGTCTTGCAAATCAATTCTATCTGTGATACGGTCAACATAGAAGACGACTACCCTGAACTTATTTTCGGTCCAGCCACAGAAGAATCTGTAGAGAATGAAGTCCCCCCTTTTTACTTGAGTCTTAGAGTACATGAGTTTATCCTGCATAATGCTATGTTGGATTCCGGGGCCTCACATAATTTGATGCCCAAAGCTGTCATGGAGAAGCTAGGTCTTGACATCACTCGTAAATATCATGACTTGTATTCCTTCAACTCAAGTAGGGTCCACTGTATTGGTTTAATTAAATATTTGGTAGTGTCTTTAGATCATGTTCCAGCAAAGAATGTCCTGATAGATGTAGTTGTTGCTGATGTCCCACCAAGGTTTGGAATGCTCCTATCTAGGTCTTGGGGTGCAAAACTTAAGGGAACCATACAGCTTGATTTCTCTTATGCCACTATCCCTGTATTTGGCCAGTTGAGGAAGTTGTATAGGGAAAAGAAAATGAAGTATATGATTACCAGCAAAGATAAGCCTGTAAACCATCTCATAAATGTTGTCCATATAGATTTAGAGTCTTTTGTCTTGTATTCTGATGGTGGTTTGAATGATGAGAATGTTCAATTGGTACAAGTAGATGAAATACCCGAGATTTCAAAGAGTTTCAGGGAGGTCCTTAAAAAGGAAAAGGATAAAGTAGCAGACACTTCTGAGCCTCCTGCCTTCCAGCAACAAAGGGACAATTAATAGCCAAAAACCAGCCAAGGTAAAGAAGAGAAAGAAGAAAATTTCTAGCACCTTCAAGAAGAAGAAGAAGGCCTGTGGAGTATGGATTTTGATGGAGCTGTTGGTAAGGATGGAGTTGGTATTGGAATATAGATTAGAAGTCCTATTTTTCACCCTGAGAAGGTTCCCAGTAATGTTAGATTTTGTGCCTATAAGTTAGCTTTTGATTTCTCTAACAATGAAGCAGAATATGAGGCTTTGATTGCAGGCCTCAAAATTTTGAAGAAGTTGAATGAAATAAGGATTTATGTGTATGGAGACTCTGAACTGATAATCAAACAGGTGAAGGGAGAATACCAAGCAAAAAATCCAAGATTGAGGGCATACAGAAATGCAGTCCTGGATATTTTGAAAACATTCCCAGAATATACTTTGACAGCAGTGCCCAGGATGCAGAACATTATTGCTGATTCTCTCGCCACTACTGCAAGTAAATTGAAGATTCCAATGAACTCCAGCAATAAGTTTGAGATCTATGTCAAACATAGGCCTGTTGTTCCGGACAATTTAAGGTATTGGCAAGTATTTTGGGATGATAAAGAGATCAATGCATTTTTGCAGGGTGATGGAAAATTCAAAGATACTCCAATAGAGGGTGAGTATGAGGTTGATGATCAAGAGTTGGAAGCAAACCAGATGGACATATTGCAGTTAAAGGATAATGTAATTCCTAGAGGTCTCATACCTCTAGAGGAGATTTTTGATCAGGATGATGTTGCAAAGAAACCAAGCTTGGTGCCCACAGAGAAAGGAAATGAAGACGTGAATATTGGAACAGTCAATCAACCCAAGTTTGTCAAATTATCAAAAGCATTATCCCTTGAGGTAAAGGAGAAGTATGTTAAATTGCTTTCTAAATTTTCTGATGTATTTGCATGGGATTATTCAGATTTGAAAGTGTATGATAAGAGCATAATTCAGCAATAAATTCCTATCAAGCCGGATCAGAAGTATTTCAGACAGAAGCTGAGAAGAATCAATCCAAAGCTGATGCCATCAATTGAAAATGAAGTAAACAGATTGTACAAAGCAGGAATCATAGTTCCTATTAGATTTTCCAATTGGATTTCGAATTTGGTCCCAGTGCGTAAAAAGACTGGAGAAATAAGACTGTGTATTGACTTTCGAAACTTGAATAAGGCATCCTTGAAGGATAATTACCCACTTCCAAAAATGGACCATATTCTGCAGAGAGTAGTTGGAGCATCTAGAATCTCACTACTTGATGGCTACTCAGGGTATAACCAGATCTTGGTGTATGAGAAGGACCAAGATAAAACTGCTTTTACAACACCTTGGGGAACCTTCCGGTATGCCAAGATTCCCTTTGGACTGAAGAACGCTAGAGCCACATTCCAGCGTGCAATGGACATTGCTTTTGCAAATGAAAAAGATGTTTTTCTTGTTGTTTATTTGGATGATTTGACAGTGTTTTCAGGTTCAGATGATGAGCATTTGCGCCATCTAAGAGTGGTTTTTCAGCGTTGTAGAAAGTTTGGGATTTCTCTCAATCCCAAAAAGAGCCTTTTTTCTATGGATGAGGGAAAATTGCTTGGGCATATCATCTCTAAAGATGGAATCCGCATAGATCTAGCCAGAGTGGAGGCAATTCAGCGCATAGATATTCCACGGAACAAGAAAGAGATTCAGGCCTTTAATGGTAAGATGAATTTTTTACGCAGATTTATACCTAATCTGGCTGAGCATTTGAGAGAAATGACCAATATGTTAAAAAAATACAGCACTGTTAAGTGGAGTGAGGAAGCTATCAAGTCATTTAATCTGGTAAAGTTTGCTTTGTCTAATGCCCCAGTTATGATCAGTCCCGACTATACTCAAGATTTTGTTATATTTTCGTTTGCATCTGATCATACTATGGTCGATGTTTTAATGCAAAAGAGAGATGGGGTAGAAAAGCCAATTGCATTTTTCAGTAGGACTATTAGAGATGCTACTTTAAGATATAATATTATTGAAAAGCAGGCATTAGCTCTTGTCAAGGCATTGAAAGATTTCAGGGTCTATATTCTACATTCACACACTATAGCGTATGTCCCTAACGCAGCAGTCAAGGATGTGCTCATACAAACTGATCCAGAAAGTCGAAGAGGCAAATGGATAGCAACTATGTTGGAATACAATCTAGAGATCAAGCCTACTAAGTTGATCAAAGGCCAAGGTTTGGAAAAATTGATGGCCCAATCAAATCTGCGTGCTTTAGATATAAACCTCATTTCAGCAATGTCGGAAGAGGAAGATGAAGGTTTGTTGGTTCCCATTTCAGATATTTTTCTGCAGTCCCCTTGGTATTCAGATATTTTGTATGTTCTTCAGCATCTGTCGCCTCCTCGAGGCATGTCTAAGAGAAAAGGTAGATCTTTGAAGCTTAAATCTGCAAAATATTGCATTTTGAATAGTGCTCTATTTTGGAAGAATTCGGGAGGCGTTTTGCTAAATTTCCTGGTTGAAGAAGAAGCTCAGAAGGTAATGCACGATTTTCATAAAGGTGACTGTGGTGGTCACCTGTTTTGGAAAACTACAGCGAACAAGGTATTGAGAGTCCGGTATTATTGGCCCACATTATTTTCCGATTTATATAAAACAGTGATGAATTGTCATGAATGTCAAATTTTCCAAGGGAAGAAGAAATTGCTTCCACTTCCTTTGAAACCTGTTTCAGTCAATGCGCCCTTTCAGTAGTGGGGGCTCGATTTTATAGGAGAAATTCATCCTGTGTCCTCAGCGCAGCATCGATGGATACTGACCGGGACAGATTATTTCACGAAATGGATCGAGGCCATCCCTACTAGGCAAGCAACTGACACGGTAATTATACAATTCCTGGAATCAAATATTTTATCCCGTTTTGGTCGCCCATGTAAAATTATGATAGATAATGCAGCCGCGTTCAGATCCAAGAAAATGGTCGATTTCTGTGATAATTACAACATTGTGCTAGGCCATTAAACAGCATATTATCCATAGGGAAATGGCCTGGCAGAGTCATCCAACAAGTCGCTGATGAATATAATTAAGAAAATGTTGGAGGCAAACAAGAGAAATTGGCACCGGAATCTTATCAACGCACTGTGGGCAGACAGAGTCAGCAGTAAAAAATCAATAAGTATGTCACCTTTTGAGTTGGTTTATGGTATTAATGTTGTCTTTCCTACTTCTCTTACAGTTCCAGTTATGAGATTATTACAAGAAGTTGGCAGTGAAGATGATGACAACCAGCGAAGAATCAACCAGATGATTCACCTTCAACAATCAAGAGAAGAAGTGTCACAAAAAACAAGTTAGTTACAGGAGAAGATTAAAAATATCTATGACAGGAAGACTAAAGCAGAAAAGTTTCAGTTAGGTGATGTAGTGTTGAAATGGGATGCAAGAAACAAGGACAAAGGGAAGCACGGTAAATTTGACAACCTTTGGAAGGGACCATATAGAATTACAGCATACAAGGGCCAGAATGCCTTCTTTCTTTCGGAAATGGATGGCCAGGATTGTCCTGGAGGAGCAGTAAATGGTAGGCTATTGAAGCACTACCATTGTTGAAGACATGGATCAGAATCTATCACATCATCATTGGATATACCATTTTATTTTTCCAAGAGAAAAGTTCAAAATGCACAGTCATTCAAGTTTGGAGCCCGAGGTGAAGGCTATAAAACTTGGCTGATATGGGTATAGTTTGTTTTATTTCAGTTTTCAGTCTTAGTCTAGAGTCAGAGTCAGTTTGCATTTGTGTCAGTTTTCAACATTATTGACTCCATGCCCAATGGATAAAGGCTACTTGGTCTACGGTGTTCTTGGCACCTCCAAGGAGCTACCATCCCCATTGGAGCCAATGTTAGTGTCAGTCTATTCATACTGCCATTAGTGATCAAAGTTACTCTTTGCATTTTCATATTAGGTGTCTCATACTGAATAAATTTCACCATTCCATTAGGTCATGGATTCATTGGTGGTAGTATCGTTTGTCAGTTGTCCCTCATGAAGTACTTGTTGATTTTCCTTTCTATGGTCTTTAGTTATTAGTCACTTTTATTCTCAAAATAATATCAGTAGGTCATAGGATGGGTCTCATTAGTTTCTAGGGGTCTCACCATGGTCAAATTAATGAGTCAAATGTCAATAATGTCAGCAAGGTCATGAGGAAGTCAATAAATTCGAAAGCTACAGCACCAGGAAGATCAAAGAGACATTTTATTCAGTTTGATGTAATTTTCACCTCAAAACCATGTTTTGAAGTGAAAACATGATATTTTTCCTTTATTATCATTCATTATGTAATTTTGTATCATCGTAAGTCACAATTCAGAAGTTGTTATCTCCACAAAGTGATGTCCTTGCCTTCAGAGAATTGTTCCCCACATGTTCAGCACCATATCATCTTCAAAGTAGATCCATCAGAAAGAGCCTGGAAAGAGATTTCCAACGGTATACTACACTCTCAGAACTGACTTCTGGATTGAAATTTATGCTTAAGTGAAGTAAAATTCCCTTAGCCTCTCCTATTTCCCATTTTTCCCTTTAAACTTTTTGTTATTAAAAGTTTTGATTTTTCCTTTAAAAATCCCTTTTCCCCCCCCTCCGATTATAAAATCACATTATAAATTACTTCTTAAAAATATATATGCGATTTTATTATTAAAACCACTTCCCCTCCATGACCCATTGGACTTTATAATAAAAAGTTCCATATTATAAAGCCCCCACCCCTTTAACCACTTCCCCTTTTTCCATCCCCGCCATGTACATAACAAAACTTTATGATAAAGTTTCATATTATATATAAATCTCGTTGTTTATAAATCGCAATCACAACATTTATACTGGATACTCCGATTGGTTCATCGCAAAATTTGCGATGCGATTGATCGCACAAAACTCCGATCACTCCAAATCGCAACTCCCCTCTGATTCCCCGATCGCAGTCTTCTCTGACTGCACGATCGTGACATCCCTTGATTGAAAACTCCGATCGCTCATCCCACCATTGATTACCCCCGCCGATTGGATGGCCCACCATAAATCGCAACACTCTCATCACAACTCTCGATCGCTCTTCCCCTCCGATTGATCGCATCGCAAGTTTTGCGATTGTGATTACTCCCCGCTCCTGATCTTCGATTGTGATTGACCCTGGTCCCACTTTAGCCCTCCGCCTATTAATAAATACCGTCATCCCTTTGTATAAAGTGAAAAATCATTTTTTTGTTTACTCTTAAGGGATTTCCCCGCTCCATTGTGTATTGCTCATCAGACCCAGGCTAATTGCATCGGAACCTTTTGGGGTGTTGTTTCAACAATAATCACCCCCGATCTCCGATTGTGATTACATTGTTATTTCATCCGCCCGCCCTGCTCTAAACTCCGATTGCGATTTTTGTTTGTTACGTTATATCCCTCCGCCGGTTCATTCTGATTGCGATTTATATGGGTCCCGCCTTCTTCCCTTCCTCTTTTCCATTAAAAAATTGGTTTCCCTTCACTAAAAGCAGAATTTTCGTTCAAAGCCATTTTTATTTAAAAAGTTGGTTTTATTCAAATAGCAAATGGAAAGCAAAGAACAGTCAAAGGCCGAGAGCTCAAAATACAACAAATATATCTGCAACAGCAGGAAAATAGGATCGGATTGTCTATTATGTCCTCAGTTATGATTTAAAGGAATCTATGTTGCAGGTTTCCACTCCTTATTGGCTATCAACTAATTCGAAAGGCATAATGTAACGATGCTCCTTCTTATGGGCAGATTGTTGTTTTTCTTTGCCATATTCAAATTTCAGTCCTGGATCTGTTGTAACAACTCTCCTTTCTGTTGATCTACATTTCCATGAATCTGTTCTATTTATTGTATTGTAAATCATTTGTAAGGGGTTGAAGTCTAAGTCTCAGAAAGTAGGGGAATAGTGCAGAAGAACATCTCTGCGCTACATTGTACAGTTTGACAAGAATTAAATAAGAGATGCAACTCTGATTTGTGGGATCCATGTGGTATGAGAGTTAGATTTTGTTTCTTTCCTTTGTTTCATATGTGATTTGTTATGTGTTCCATTCATCCATAAATATTTCCTTTGAATGCTTTCAAGATAGAAAGGTAGAATCCATCCTTATATGCTCTACCTTGGGAAATCATTCATGCTATGTGTTTTCTCTTCTGTTTGAAAAGGATCCATCTATTGTGCCATTTTCAGCTCCTCGCCATTCTTTCCGTCCCATCCTTATTAAACCTTAAATGCTAATTTTCCTGCCTATCTTGCCCCATGAAAAATCATGTGTCCTGATTTAATCCCTGGTTTCAACTGTCTCTATATCCCGCACATCCCTGAAAATTTATTCATTCATTCTATTAAACCATTTCCATCATTTTATCTAGCCTAATATCAGTCCATTTATTGTGTTCCATTGAATATTCTTTTACGGAGAGAGCCCTCTCCTGTCCTTGTAGGGCTAGCTACAAGGCTGAGCGTGGTTTAGTTTGTTACCCTGTTTTGCCTTTGCAGCCTGAGGTCCAATTCAGGTGCTAACATTCTCTGGCGAATCCACTGGGGAAGTGTTCAACATTGTTTGTTTGTTAGTGTTATTTGTTTTATAAACTACAGACGGAGGCTGAAGTTATGCTAGGTATCCTTAGAAATTCACATTGCTTTGCAGGTGCATAAGTAGATAAATGCTCCTTCAGTCAATCTCCGGTCTAGTTTTATAGATAATAACATCTGACTTGCAATATTTGCCCCAGTAAAAAAAAAAAAAAAAAATTCCAGAATTTTGAAAGATGATGTTCAGATTTTACTAGGCTGCAAATAATATTTTTGTAAAATAGACATTCCACCACACTGGCTTCAAGAAGATACACCAGGGCTAATCCAGATCCAAATCCTCCCCCTGTGTTTGAAAATCCAAATCTTATCCCAAGAATTGTCAGAAGACAAGAAGGATCATTAAGCCCCAGACCCGTTTTCAGATCCTATACTTGGCCCAGTGAAAGGTTTTTTGTAGAAGATCTTTCCTTTGACGATAATTTTGAGCTTTCTTTATTTAGGAATAAGTCTGAAAATGACATTGATGATACAGTTTTAGATCCTGAATTCCTTGTAGATATTGAAGTCCAGAGGGAAAATACCTCCTTTGACGATTACATTTTGAGTTCTCCTCAGTCCATCACTGTAACTAACATTCCCGAGCCTTTAGAATCATCATGAGTAGAATTTCCCCCTCCCAATTCATGAGCATTCCCATCAGTTAATTCCCAATTATCGTCTCCTCCATTAACACCTCCCTCAAATCCTACAAGTCATGTCGTCAATCCACCCATAGTTATGGCTGCCAGGTATGCAACCCTGGTCTTACCCCAGGTTCTCAATGACATGCTAGCTAACTATCAAAGCGAAATTCCTATTTTTGATGCCACTCAGAGCATCACGGCTTAGTTACATGTTGAAAAAATGAATGACCTTTTTTATTTTCATGAGGTAGAAGCAGAGAATGTAACGATGAGGATGTTTGTTCAAAGTTTCGGAGGTGAAGTTAGAAAGTTGTTTAGAGCCCTACCAGCAGGCACAATTCGTACCTTGCAAGAGTTACACACTCAGTTCCTGGACCAGTGGGAGGTAAAAAATAACCCACTTCAAATTATGTCTGAATATGAGAACATTAAAAGGAATGTGGGTGAAACCGTGCAGGATTATTGTTTGAGATTCAACGTTGTATATAATGCTATTCCAACTAATTTGAAACCTCTTGAGGGACTGGCATTGTTAAAATTTCCCGATGGATTTGATGCCGACATGGCATATCAGCTGCGTGAAAGAGATCCGTATTCACTTGAAGGCATGCAGAAGAGAGTGGTTAATGTTGAAGCAAATCTGTTGGCTAAAAGAGCACGAGCCAGAGCTGAGAAAAGAGTCACAATAAAAGAGGAGGCCTCTACTTCAGATAGTAAAATGGACACTCTGATCAGAACAGTGGAAAAAATGGTTGATAGGTTAAGCATCGCAGATAGACCTAAGCCTCAAATAATAAATCCCAATTTCAGAGGGAAGCAACCGCAATTTAGAATTAAACGGAGAGAGCCGAGAACGCAGGATCAAGTTGCGCCACCGCAGCAACCGATTAAAAATCCTTTGCAGCAGAAATATGTGTAAGGGACCGATTCAGATGATGATGATCCTGTGATTGAGGCTAATCATTTCTTCACGGCCGATGGTGCACCCATTTTTCTTACAGAAGACGATGAATACAGAGTGGCGACTCCAGACATTCACAAAGAACAAAATTTCATTTTGGCCAATGATACAGTACTGGAAGAAGATTCTGATGACTATCAAATAGGGTATATGGATGCTCTGTTGGCTCAGCAAAGGCAGTACTCTTTAAGGAACAGAGAGATTACGGTCAACCCCATCCAAAAGAGAAAGGAACTTCAAATGAAAAATGATGCACAGAAGAAGGGAAAGGAGCCAGCTGATCCTTGTTCTAATAAATCGCCTGTAGTTGCTAATACAGCCAATGAGAAGAACCATCAGAACATAGTAAAGGAGCCAACAGAGAAGAAAGACCCGCCGATTAAAGAGGTAGAAAAATCTCCCTCCTTTAATCTAGAAAATGAAATCTCAAAATTAAAAGTGTCTATGCCCCTCACAGAGTTGGTGAAGAATAGTGCGTATAAAACTCAGGTGTCCAAAGTCTTGCAAATCGATTCTATCTCTAATACGATCAACATAGAAGACGATTACCCTGAACTTATTTTCGGTCCAGCCACAGAAGAATCTGTAGAGAATGAATTCCCTCCTTTTTACTTGAGTCTTAGAGTACATGAGTTTATCCTGCATAATGCTATGTTGGATTCTGGGGCCTCATATAATTTGATGCCCAAAGCTGTCATGGAGAAGCTAGGTCTTGACATCACTCGTAAACATCATGACTTGTATTCCTTCGACTCAAGTAGGATCCACTGTATTGGTTTAATTAAACATTTGGTAGTTTCTTTAGATCAGATTCCAACAAAGAATGTCTTGATGGATGTAGTTGTTGTTGATGTCCCACCGATGTTTGGAATGCTCCTATCTAGGTCTTGGGGTGCAAAACTTAATGGAACCATACAACTTGATTTCTCTTATACCACTATCCCTGTATTTGGCCAGTTGAGGAAGTTTTATAGGGAAAATAAAATAAATTATATGATTACCAACAAATATAAGCCTGTAACCCATCCCATAAATGATGTCCACACAGACTTAGAGTCTTTTGTCTTGTATTCTGATGGTGATTTAAATGATGAGAATGCTCAATTGGTAAAAGTGGATGAAATACCTGAAATTTTAGAAAATTTCAGAGAGGTCCTCAAAAAGGAAAAGGAAAAAGTAGCAAACACTTCCGAAACTCCTGCCTGCCAGCAGCAAAGGGACAATGAACAGTCAGAAATCAGCCAAGGTAAAGAAGAGAAAGAGGAAAATTTCTAGCATCTTCAAGAAGAAGAAGAAGGCCTGTGGAGTATGGATTTTGATGGAGCTGTTGGAAAGGATGGAGCTACCATTGGAATGTGGATTAGAAGTCATGTTTTTCAACCTGAGAAGGTTCCCAGTAATGTTAGAGTTTGTCCCTATAAGTTATCTTTTTATTGCTCTAACAATGAAGCAGAATATGAGGCTTTGATTGCAGGCCTAAAAATTTTGAAGAAATTAAATGAAAAAATGATTTCTATATATGGCGACTTCGAATTGATAATCAAACAGGTGAAGGGAGAATATCAAGCAAAAAATCCAAGATTGAGGGAATACAGAAATGTAGTCCTGGACATTTTGAAGACATTCCCAGAGTATACTTTGACAGCAGTGCCCATGATGCAGAATTTGATTGCCGATTCTCTTGCCACTACTGCAAGTAACTTGAAGGTTCCAATGAACTACAACAACAAGTTTGAGATCCATGTCAAACATAGGCCTATTGTTCCGAACAATTTAAGGTATTGGCAAATATTTTTGGATGATAATGAGATTAATGCATTTTTGCAGGGTGATGGAAAATTCAAAGATACTCCTATAGAGGGTGAGTATGAGGTTGATGATCAGGAGTTGGAAACAAACCAGATGGACATATTACAGCTAAAGGATAATGTAATTCCTAGAGGTGTCATACCTCTAGAGGAGCTTTTTTATCAGGATGATGTTGCAAAGAAACCAAGCTTGGTGCCCACAGAGAAAGGAGTTCAAGATGTGAATAATGGAACAACTGATCAGCCCAAGTTTGTCAAATTATCAAAGGAATTATCCCCTGAGGTAAAGGAGAAGTATGTTAAACTGCTTTCTGAATTTTCTGATGTATTTGTGTGGGATTATTCAGATTTGAAAGTGTATGATAAGAACATAATTCAGCATACAATTCTTATCAAGCTGGATCAGAAGCCTTTCCGACAGAAGCTGAGAGGAATCAATCCAAAACTGCTGCCATCAATTGAAAAGGAGGTAAACATGTTGTACAAAACAGGAATCATAGTTCCTATTAGATTTTCTGATTGGATTTCGAATTTGGTCCCAGTGCGTAAAAATCCTGGAGAAATAAGACTGTGTATTGACTTTCGGAACTTGAATAAGGCATCCTTAAAGGATAACTACCCACTTCCGAAAACGGACCATATTCTGCAGAGAGTAGTTGGAGAATCTAGGATGTCACTACTTGATGGCTACTCATGGTATAACCAGATCTTGGTGCATGATAAGGACCAAGATAAAACTGCCTTTACAACACCTTGGGGAACCTTCCGGTATGCCAGGATGCCCTTTGGATTGAAGAATGTTGGAGCCACTTTCCAGCGTGCAATGGAAATTTCTTTTGCAAATGAAAACGAAATTTTTATTGTTGTTTATTTGGATGATTTGACAGTGTTTTCCGGTTCATATGATGAGCCTTTATACCATCTAAGAGTGGTTTTTCGGCATTGTAGAAAGTTTGGGATTTCTCTCAATCCCAAAAAGAGCCTTTTTGCCATGGATGAGGGAAAATTTCTTGGGCGTATCATCTCTAAAGATGGCATCCACATAGATTCAGCCAGAGTGGAGGAAACCCAGCTCATATATCTCCCACGGAACAAGAGAGAAATTCAGGCCTTAAATGGTAAGATGAATTTTTTACGCAGATTTATACCTAATATGGCTGAGCATTTGAGAGAAATAACCAATATGTTGAAGAAATATAGCACTGTTAAGTGGAGTGAAGAGGCCATTAAATCATTCAATCTGGTAAAGTTAGCTTTGTCTAATGCCCCAGTGCTGATCAGTCCTGAATATACTCAAGATTTTATTATATTTTCGTTTGCGTCTGAGCATACTATGGTTGTCATTTTAATGCAAAAGAAAGATGAAGTAGAAAAGCCAATTTCTTTTTTCAGTAGGACTATTAGAGATGATTCTTTAAGATATAATATTATTGAAAAACAGGAATTGGCTCTTGTCAAGGCTTTGAAAGATTTCAGGGTCTATATTCTACATTCACACACTACAGCATATGTCCCAAACGCAGCAGTCAAGGATGTGCTCATGCAAACTGATCTAGAAGGTCGAAGAGGCAAATGGATAACAGCTATGTTGGAGTACGATCTGGAGATCAAGCCTACTAATTTGATCGAAGGCCAAGGCTTGGCGAAATTGATGGCTCAATCAAATCTGCGTACTTTAGATATAAACCTCATTTCAGCAATGCCGGAAGAGGAAGATGAACGTTTGTTGGTTCCCATTTCAGATATTTTTATGCAGTCCCCTTGGTATTAAGATATTGTGTATGTTCTTCAGCATCTATCGCCTCCTCCAGGAATTTCTAAGAGCAAAGGAAGATCTTTGAAGCTTAAATCTGCAAAATATTGCATTTTGAACAGTGCTCTGTTTTGGAAAGATCCGGGAGGTGTTTTGCTAAATTTCCTGGTTGAAGAAGAAGCTCAGAAGGTAATGCACGATTTCCATAAAAGTGACTGTGGTGGTCACTTTTTTTGGAAAACTACAGCGAACAAGGTATTGAGAGCCAGGTATTATTGGCCCACATTATTTTCTAATTTATATAAAGCAGTGATCAATTGTCATGAATGTCAAATTTTCCAAGGCAAGAATAAATTGCTTCCCCTTCCTTTGAAACCCGTTTCAGTGAACGCACCCTTTCAGTAGTGGGGGCTCGATTTTATAGGAGAAATACATCTTGCATCCTCAGAACAGCATCGATGGATATTGAATGGGAGAGACTACTTCACGAAATGGATCGAGGCCATCCCTGCCAGGCAAGAAACTGACACGGTAATTATTCAATTCCTGGAAGCAAATATTATATAATGTTTCGGTTTCCCATGTAAAATTGTGACAGATAATGCAGCCGCGTTCAGATCCAAGAAAATGATCGATTTCTGTGATAAGTACAACATTGTGCTGGGCCACTCAACAACATATTATCCACAGGGAAACGACCTGGTAGAGTCATTAAACAAGTCGTTGATGAATATAATTAAGAAAATTTTGGAGGCAAACAAGAGAAATTGGCACCATAAGCTTATCAACGCACTATGGGCAAACAGAGTCACCAGTAAAAAATCAATAGGTATGTCACCTTTTGAGCTGGTTTATGGTACTGATGCTATCTTTCCTACTTCTCTTACAGTTCCAGTTATGAGATTATTACAAGAAGTTGGCAATGAAGATGATGAAAACCAGCGAAGAATCAACCAGATGATTCACCTTCAACAAACAAGAGAAGAAGTGTCACAGAAAACAAGTCAGTTGCAGGAGAAGATTAAAAAAATCTATGACAGGAAGACTAAAGAAGAAAAGTTTCAGTTAGGTGATGTAGTGTTGAAATGGGACGCAAGAAATGAAGACAAAGGGAAGCATGGTAAATTTGACAACCTTTGGAAGGGACCATACAGAATTATAGCATACAGGGGCCAGAATGCCTTCTTGCTTTCGGAAATGGATGGCCAGGATTTTCCTGGAGGAGCAGTAAATGGTAGGCTATTGAAGCACTACCATTGTTGAAGACATGGATCAGAATCTACCACATCATCATTTTATATACCATTTTATTTTTCCAAAAGAAAAGTTCAAAATCCACAGTCATTCAAGTTTGGGGCCCGAGGTGAAGGCTATAAAACTTGGATGATATGGGTATAGTTTGGTTTTCAGTCTTAGTCTAGAGTCAGAGTCAGTTTGCATTTGTGTCAGTTTTCAACGTTATTGACTCCATGCCCAATGGATAAAGGCTACTTGGTCTACGGTGTTCTTGGCACCTCCAAGGAGCTACCATCCCCATTGGAGCCAATGTTAGTGTCAGTATAGTCATACTGCCATCAGTGATCAAAGTTACTCTTTGCATTTTCATATTAGGTGTCTCATACCGAATAAATTTCACCATTCCATTAGGTCATGGATTCATTGGTGGTAGTATCGTTTTTTCAGTTGTCCCGCATGAAGTACTTGCTGATTTTCCTTTCTATGGTCTTTAGTTATTAGTCACTTTTATTCTCAAAATAATATCAGTAGGTCATAGGATGGATCTCATTAGTTTCTATGGGTCTCACCATGGAAAAATTAATGAGTCAAATGTCAATAATATCAGCAAGGTCATGAGGAAGTCAATAAATTCAAAGTCACAGCACCAGGAAGATCAAACAGACATTTTATTCAGTTTGATGTAATTTTCACCTCAAAACCATGTTTTGAGGTGAAAACGTGATATTTTCCCTTTATTATCATTCATTATGTAATTTTGTATCATCATAAGTCACAATCCAGAAGCTGTTATCTCCACAAAGTGATGTTCCTGCCTTCAGAGAAGTTTTTCATAGCATGTTCAGTGCCAGAGAATCTTCCAAGAAGATCCATCAGAAAGAGCCTGGAAAGAGCTTTCCGACGGTATACTACACTCTCAAAACTGACTTCTGGATTAAAATTTATGCCTAAGTGAAGTAAAATCCCTATACACCCTATTTCCCCATTTTCCCCTTTGAACTGCGTGTTATTAAAGTTTAATATTCCTTTAAAAAAAAAAACCCCCCTTTTCCATTTCCGATCACAAAATCGTATTATAAATATTTTAAATAATATGTGATTTGATTATATATCCACTTCCCCTTTCCATACCCATATTTCATATCATATATATAAAACCGCATAACCCAAAGTCCTTTCCCCCTTATTAAATCGCAATCGCAACATTTACATAACATGTTCCGATCGGTTCATCACAAAACTTGCGATGCGATTGATCGCATCGACCTCCAATCGCTTCGATCTTCAATCCCCAATCCTCTGATTGTAACAACCTTTATTGATCCAGCACCATCGATCCTCCCCGCCGATCGGACAACCCTTATCCAATCGTGCCATCGCAAGTCCCTTCTCCGATTGCAGGATCGTGACATCCCCCGATTGAAACCTTCAATCGCTCATCCCACTGTTGATTACCCCCGCCGATCGGATGACCCACCATAAATAGAAACACTCCCATCACAACTCCCGATCGCTTTTCCCCTCCAATTGATCACATCGCAAGTTTTGCGATTGCGATTACTCCCCGCTCCTGATCTCCGATTGTGATTGATCCTAGTCCCACTTTAGCCCTCCGCCTATTAATAAATATCATTCTTCCCTTTCTATAAAGTGAAAAATCATTTTTCTGTTTACTCTTAAAGGATTTCCCCGCTCCATTGTGTATTGCCCATCGGACCCAGGCTAATCACATCAAAACCTTTTTGGGTGTTGTTTCAACAATGATCACCCCCGATCTCTGATTGCGATTACATTGTTATTTCATCCGCCCGCCCTGCTCTAAAATCCAATTGCGATTTCTGTTTGTTACGTTATATCGCTCTGTCGGTTCATTCCAACAGCGATTTATGTGGGTCCCACCTTCTTCCCTTCCTCTTTCCCATTAAAAAATTGGTTTCCCTTCACTAAAAGCAAAATTTTCGTTCAAAGCCATTTTATTTAAAAACTTGGTTTTATTCAAACAACAAATGGAAAGCAAAGAACAGTCAAAGGCCAAGAGCTCAAAATACAACAAAGATATCGGCAGCAATAGAAAAATAGGTTCAGATTGTCTATTCTGACCTCAGTTGTGATTTAAAGGGATCTATGTTGCAGGTTTCCACTCCTTATTGGCTATCAACTAATTCGAGAGGCATAATGTAATGATGCTCCTTCTTATGGGCATATTGTTGTTTTTCTTTGCCATATTCAGATTTCAGTCCTGGAGTTGTTGTAACAACTCTCCTTTCTTTTGATCTACATTTCCACGAATCTGTTCTATTTATTTTATTGTAAATCATTTGTAAGGGGTCGAAGTCTAAGTCTCAGAAAGTAGGGGAATGGTGTGGAAGAACATCTCTACGCTACATTGTACAGTTTGACAGGAATTAATAAGAGATGCAACTCTGATTTGTGGGATCCATGTGGTATGAGAGTTAGCTTTTGTTTCTTTCCTTTGTTTCATATGTGAATTTTTATGTGTTTCATTCATCCATAAATATTTCCTTTGAATGCTTTCAAGATAGAAAGGTAGAATCTATTTTATATGCTCTGCCTTGGGAAATCATTCATGCTCTGTGTTTTTTCTTCTGTTTGAAAAGGATCCATCTATTTTTCCCTTTTCAGCTCCTCACCAGTCTTTCCGTCCCATCCTTATTAAACCTTAAATGCTAAGTTTTCTGCCTATCTTGCCCCATGAAATATCCTGTGTCCTGATTTAATTCCTGGTTTCAACTGTCTCTATATCCCGCACGTCCCTGAAAATTTATTAATTCATTCTATTAAACCTTTTCCATAATTTTTATCTAGCCTAATATCAGTCCATTTATTGTGTTCCATTGAATATCATTTTACGGAGAGAGCCCTCTCCTATCCTTGTAGGGCTAGCTACAAGGCTGAGCGTGGTTTAGTTTGTTACCCTGTTTTTCCTTTGCAGTCTGGGGTCCAATTCAGGTGCTAACACCTTATTCTTCTGACTTTATACCATGTTGCTCTAGACTGGTGTACAAGAGTTGTTGGGAGAACACTTTGAGAGTCATTGAACTTGTATGTAAGTTGATAACATCCCAAAGCACAGACTCCTTGCACTTGTATAAAGTTAAAAGTCATGATAAGGACACTTCATAGTACAATGTTATATAATCAGACTTGTATAATCAAAGATGCATCATTGAAACAATACTAAAATACTGAGAATGCTCCATATGAAATATCAAGTCCGCTCTAGATATACTTTATTCTATATTATAATATTCATCTAAGATACATATCTGTTAAGGAAGTTTATAGATGGTATATGTATTCTTCTGTAATACACATACATCTGTTCAAATAAGTTGATGCCAATATATCTTTTATAGATGATGTTCACCTTTTCTACTTGTTGGTGGTGATATATGATGGACTACTAATAGTGATATTACACTAACAACCGAAAGGCCCTTGATACTGATGTGATCAATGAATCAAACTAGAACTTACAACTTATTGTAAGTTTAGACAATATCTTTCAATGTGAGAGACCAAATGACTTTACTGCTTGTATAGTTTACTTTCAAAACTAACCCTTGAGGCTAGATACATTCAATGTATTGGTCACTCTCACTTATCAACTATGCAATTTTATTTATGACATAATGGGGTATGTATGTCAATGATAAACCTCTTTTCAATGGTGACATACCAAAAATTCCTTTACGTTGAAGTCGGCATTAGATGAATCAATAACACACTCTTGAGGTTTGAATGTAAGATTAACAAAAATATTCCTTCAAAATTTAGATACTTTAACTGTTCTGTCATGATGATATTCAACAAAACATCTTCAAGTTGTTTAATTGAAATCTTAGCAAACAAACTTCACACAATTTATGAATGATCTTAAGAAAGAGGCATGGAAGATATATCTATGTTGACTTGAGGAAGGCATGAAGTTATATATTTAAATAGATACTGCTTCAATGCTCAATATTATACTTCAAGTGTAAACAAGATAATGATCCTTTAGCACTGTTATTGATATTTTCATGCTTTAATAATGTAGATAACGCTGGGAATACTACCTTGAAGTACTTCTGCCATAGTACTCAGATCCTAAGGACATGTACCATACCGCTGCTCCACTGATGACACTTGGTATTCTGCTGATACATAGGCTGCTTGTTCCAAATACCAATTTATACTACTTTGATAAACAATGCAGTAATTTCACTTCAGCTCACTCATGCACCCATAGTTAAGACAACCTTCATAGTTTATGATATTGAGCTCTCCACTATTCTCAACAACAATCATCAATATACTGAATCTAATCTTGGCATCATTAACTTTTGCTTATTTTTTCATTTCGTTTTAAAATAATGTCACTTCATATTCCTTTCTAGGACTGCTCTAGAATCATTGTTGGTCTATATAAAATTCAACTATTCTAAACACCATGATCTTTAGGAAGACATATTCAATTTCATTACTTGGAATATACAAGGGTAGACCACTCATAGTTTTAGCACTCATTTAACTACTTTCCTCTAAGGGGACCTTATATATATGAGAGATGTAATAATATAATGATGATAGGAATTTATCTTACTCATCCTTCCTAAAAAAATTTCATTTTTAACTCTTGAAGTATGATGCACAGTGTGATCATCCTCTATGGATCTTTCTAGTTCTAAATCTTGAAAAATATATATATATTTTTTTTTGTGATTTTAACCGTTCATCACTTAGTGTGTTGTTGTCTTCTTAGTTAACATGTTCATGGCTGATGTTCCCTCTGCCACCATAGCTCCTTATTTCCTTCTCTCCTTCCATCAACCTGTTGGCTATTGAATGCTTCAGGTATCCTTCTTCTTTTATAATTCTCTATAAGAGGAATTATCCTTTCCATTCCTAAACTTTTAGTTGTTCTTGTTCCAAGGAGCTCTTCTTATACTACTTTTATGGGGACTATTTATGAACTTCTCTACCCCGGGGATGTTGCTTCTTATCTATTGTTGGTTGGATATTTGTATTGCTTCCTAGAGTAGCTCCCCCTGAGACTATGATGGATTCAGTATGTTATTGAGGTAACATTCTCCATCTTTCTATTTTCTTTCCATACTTTATTGATGTTATTCATAATGTCTACACTTCCTTTTGATTCACAGTTTTGTCTGATTTTATTGGATTCCATCATCTATCTATAGTTCTTGTGTATATGGTAGCTCACAGTCTTTTTCTTTGTGACCAAGATTTTGGAATGAATAAATTCTTATTTTACCTAAGAAAGGCTAAGTTGATGTATGGAATTTGTTCCCATTTTTTAACACAATCTACATTCAACAGGTTTATGTCCAAATTTATTGCATGAAAAACAGTAGCCATGAAAATGATTTGTGGACCTGGTGATAGATTGTCTTCCCCATTTGTTTTCTTGAGGTAGTCCTTTCATTGGTTTAATCTTTAGTTGGTTGGAGTGGATTTTATTTTTCTTATATTATGCTGCAATATGTCCAGGTTTGTGGCCGGAAAAAAAAGTGATATTTCTCATAGAAGGAAAGAATCTCCTTTGACAGCTTTCGAATTTATTCAATTCATATTCAGGTGTCTATCAGCCTTTTTCAGCTGACTGTTTCTTCATTTTGTTCTTTTTCATTTGAGGTTGTTGCTTTTTTTTGTTTACTTCATTGCAGGTCATGTTCTTGCTAGCTTCTACTTCTCTAGGAATCTTTTGAGCTACTTCATTATCCTTTACGGCTTTTACAAAAATGATATTCTTGTTATATTCTACGTTGGACTTAGTTGTTTCTCCTTCATAGTCTATCCCATCCTTTATGAAAGAAAATATTTGATCATTTAGTATTTTTTCCAACTCTTTGGAGCTTTTCATTCATGGAGTGTTCATAGATAATTCCCTTTGTGCATTTTTTAGTTTCTTTATTAGGCATACCACTTCTTCTTCCAATTTCTCTTGCCCCTAATGTTTATCTTTAATTTTGTTTAGAAGAATTTCTTCCAACTTATTAGCTTATTCAAGTTCTACTTTCAACTGAATGAGGTTTTCTGAATCTATTTCTTCCATTACATATTTCGGGGGAATGTATTTTTGTTTTCTGCACTTGAGTTTAAGTATGTTTATTTCCTCTAGGGCACTCCTCAGCTCCCCTCAAGGTCTACCTCACCTTCTTCCTCATCTTCTAGAAGGAATCCTTCATGATCTTCCTTGGCCATCAACAAAAATTCAGAGGTTCCTTCTTCATTTGAGAATTCATCTGAGCTTTCAGATGCACTGCTATCTTGCTGAGCATAAAATGATTTTCTATTGAATCTCTTCCCTTTCTACCATTTTTTTTTCTCTGTCTCTTGTGGTTGGTTATCTTTTCTCTTATGAGGAAATTTAGATGCATAGTGCCCCACTCTTCCACATTTAAAGCACTTAAATGGAATTTTACCTTTGTATTTACCCATTCCTTTATCCAATATTATGACGAATTTGGCCTCTTCTTCCTCTGGGCATGAACATTTATCTTCCTCCTCTTTCATTCACTTGTCTACCTTAAAGGCTGTGTCCCTCACATTTGACTTCCCTTGTGGAAGTATCATCTCATAAGATGTTATGTTTCCAAGCAATTGGTTCGTGGTCAAGGTTTCCCAATTTGTTGTTTCTTCTATGGCTGAAACCTTAAGATTAAACCTGGATGCTAAAGATATCAATATATTTTTCACAATTACACATTCCTTAGTGGGTTATCCTAGATCTTTCATGTTATTCAAAATTTCCGCAACATTTAAGAAGAAACTGGCTATATCTTCATCTTCATTCATTTTTACATTTTCAAACTAAGCTCTGTAGGTTTGCAGCTTGGCCATATTCACCTTTTTATCTCCCTCATGGATACTTTCTAATGTATCACATATTTCTTTGGCAGTATGACTATGCATTACTTTGATAAATTCTGACTCACACAGACACTTAAGAGTGCATTCATTTATTTTTCATTAGCTATAAAATATTGCTTGGCTTCTTTCTCTGTCTCAATATCCTTTGGAGCATATCCTAATTCCACAACAGCCCAAAATTGTAATCCTAGAGACATTATGTATGTCCTCATTCTTATTTTCCAGAAGGAATATTTTGTGCCAATAAACAACAGGGCTTTATCTGTTGAGCATCCTTCTAGGCTAGCCATATTGGGGACCTAGGATCTCCTTCTAGTTCTTAAAATGATATAGAAGGAACTGGTTCTGATACCAATTGTTGAACCCCTAGTTAATCTAAGAGGGGGGGTGAATCAATTTAATGCATTCATGGTCTTTTAAAACTTTCTTTTATACTTATTTACACCTTAATTTCTTGATCAAATTAATGTATAATGGAAATATAATATTAATAAGTGAGCAGTGGCTATTAAGCAGATTAATTATAGAATATCAACACGTAATCATCATGCACATAGAATACAGATATAAGTGGAAAACCATAAGGGAGAAAACCACATCTTATTATTTTTGTGAGGTAAAGGCAAGCTCCAACTCCCTCTCACAACTAACTTTCTGTAGGCTCCAACCTAGAGGAGGGTACTACCTCAACTTCTGCAAGCTACAACTTATAAGGAAGCTCCAACTCCCATCTATTTTTTGTGTGCTACAACCCACAGGAGGCTCCTACCTCACCAGCTCCAACTGGACATCCATCAAGCTACAAGTTTAAATGAAAGCACCAATTCCCATGTACTTTCTGTAGGCTACAACCCACAAGAGACTGCTACCTCAACAAGATACAATTGGACATCTATCAAGCTACAAATTGATATGGAATCACCAACTTCCTCACTCTACAATAAAATCATATGCTGATTTACCTGGATATCAACTATGTTTTCCTCCATCTTCATTATTGTCCTTCCAACCTTCAAATCTACTTTATATCATCTCTAGATCTTCATAGCTTCTCTATCTTCTCTGTGTTATTATTCCACTCTATAACCTCTCTATGCATATCACAATAACATCATTTATAGAGATCAATTCATAGTTGTTTTCATTCCATATGGGAATATGAAATGAACATGTATGACTCTTTTTCTTCCACCCTCTCATTTCCTCGCTCAAGATATTCAGGATGTTACAACACTAAATAATCATTTTAGTATGAGATTACAATTTTACTTTTCCTACAGATACTTGCCTTTGCAACAAAAACAATATAAAATAAATAATACATTTACAGTTACAATGAATTTTTTTACTCAGCGCTTTCAGTTTCTTAGCTTCAATGTGCATTTGTCCTCTTCTGCTTTCTATCCTTTTGTATTTTCTGTTTCTACGATTATATTCCAAATTTGATGCATAACTGCCCCTTTTAGCCTGACTCTTCTTCTGCATTCAACCTTTTTGTTTCCTTTACGGCCGCAACATTGTTCTGCCCAACCTCCTTGTCCTTGGATCTACGTTCATATCATTTATTTGTGACATGTGGGCTATGGCCCACATAAAACTCCCTTTTAACAAAACGGAGTATTAGAAATCCGATTTTTATCAACATACATATGATTTGCGATCAAACAACACATATTAACATAACATACTCTTAGCAATCAAACACACATATTAACATACATACTTTGAGAAATCAAACAATGCGCACATAATATACACAGACCATATATAAGTCAAAAATACCGCATAAACCCCAAACAAATGCAAATACATGGTATTTTCCTACCAGAGGGTCCCACTACACCTTGAGCCAATCACATCTCATCGCAACTACTTTCCCGCAGGTTTCCCTCTCTACTAATAGTGATAAACCATAAAACATGTGATCTGCGATATGCACTCATATGCGGTACTGACACGTGGTTTTTCCTTCATTGCATCGCATCGTTTGATCCTTACCACATCACAACCAAAACAACATACCTTGCAATTTCTTGAAGTTAATTCCTATTTCTTGTGGGATGCGATGTTGCACAAGTTCGAAACATGTCCCTCCATTTTGCATTGCAAAAAGTTAACTTAACTTGAGGTCACCTTATTGCTATCCCTTAAGCGCTGCAATTTGTGGTATGCGGGCAAGGTCCACATCATCATAAATTCTTGTGATCTGTGGGGTCGGGGCCACGCCATCTGCCATGCCAGCTTACCATGCCACTGCCACATCATCACCATGTCATCACCACATCATTGTCGCGTGATCTTTATGTCACTTCCACTTCACCTTTACGTCATTACCATGCCATCTTTACGTCACTGCCACCTTTACGTCATCTTTACGTCATTGCCACATCATCATTACATCACTACTCGTACTTTGCATTTCACAACTTATAACCGTTTAACTTAGTGGTTACATGTAATTCGTGCAATATGTGATATTTCATTGTGCCAGCACGTGTCCCTTATCCACTTCGCATCACAAATGATTTAACTTTCCATGCAACGAATTAACGCTAAACTCTTAAATGTTGCGATTTGTGAAATCACTCCATAAGCGATTCGATCTACGACGTCCATCTCTCACCTTTACTTTTACGATCTAATCTTGACCGTCCATTTTCCTCTGTTGGAATTATTCAAATAACTCTCTGCATTGTCGATTTTTTATTTTTTATATTGTCGTTCTCTGTAAATATGGTTTCTCCACGCTATTCCTCCTGATCTTGTTCATGAGCTCGTATTTATTATTGAATCTCATCCTGATTTGTCACACTCGACATACACCTTTTCATACTGAAATACTAGGATATACTCAAAATCCAAAGGGGTTGATTTATTAAAAAAACTGATTGTATATTGCAAATGTGATCTCATTAAAATAGGAAATTTTAGATGAGTATCATAAACAACCTTATGCAGCCCATCTTGGTTATCGAAAATTGATTTCAAAATTTTGAAATAACATGTTTTGGGCCAGTATGAAGAAAGATGACGTTGATTATCTAATTATATGTCTAGAATGTCAATAGGTAAAAGTAGAGCATCAACAACTAGCAGGATTTTTGAATCCTTTACCTATTCTGGAACGGAAATGGAAAGTAGTTTCCATAGATTTAATTACTGGTTTTCCTAGAACTAAATATTAACATGATTTTATAATGGTGGTTGTAGACACATTGACTAAATTTTCACACTTTTTACCAGTGCAATTTTCTTTTGGTGCAGCTCAAGCAACTAATGTGTTCATGAAAGATATTGTGAAGTTAAATGGTATTCCAAAAATGATTATATCAGATAGAGATGCAAAGTTTACTTTATATTTTTGGAAGACTATGTTTGGATTAATGGGTACCAAATTGAAATTTAGTACTGCCTACCATCCCCAAACAGATGGAAAAATTGAAAGGAAAAACCAAATTGTAGAAGACATGTTACGCATGTATGTTATGGATAGACCTACAAGATGGGAATATTTTCTGCATCTAGCATAATTTGCATATAATAATAGTTATCAAGCTTCAATAAATATGAGTCCTTTTGAAGCATTGTATGGTATAAAGTGCCACACACTGCTTAGTTGGAGTCATCCAGAAGATAAGTTAATTATTGGACCGATTACATTGCAAGAGATGAAGATAATGGTGAAGAGAGTTCAACAAAACATTAAAACAACTCAAAACTAAGAAAAGACCTACATAGAGAAAATGAGAATTAATAGATAATTCAAAGTAGGATACCATGTTTACTTGAGGATTAAGCCTTAAAAGAGTAATTTATATATGGGTAGCTATGCTAAATTAACACCATGCTACTGTGGACCATTTCAAGTTCTAGAAAGAGTGGGGCCAGTAGCTTATAAATTGGCTCTACATAGTCACATAAAGGTTCAATTTGTTTTTCATGTTTCTTTATTGAAAAAGTATGTACATGATCCTACTCATGTAATTGATTGGACTATGATACAGGTGGAACCAGAACTGAAATTTCTTCCAGAGCCCATTCATATATTGGCACGGGAAGAAATCAAACTTCAGAATAGGATAGTAGCTAGGGTGAAAGTGCAGTGGAGGCACTTTTCACTTGAAGAAACTACTTGGGAGCGAGAAGAAGAAATGAAGGAAAAATATCCATCATTGTTTGCAAAGTGAATTGATATTTTTCAACACCGAGGATGGTGTTTTGTTTTAGAGGGGGAATATGTAATATCCCTATTTTTACTTCTTTTATTATACATTTGAACAATCCTAAAGGTTGGGTAGACCTAAAGGAAAACAATTATTGTGGACATATTATATTTTAAATGTAATAAATGAGGAATTGGAATTATTGTGCAAAGGCTAGAGTATAATTGGAGACCAAGATTTCAAATCCATGAGGATGGATAAGATTCCAAAGACTTTCCCTGTTTCTCCAAAACATCTTAGAGAAAATAAAATAAAATAAAAATATCATATTGGAGATAAAAATCTAAATGATACCTCATTAAAGTGGAAGGTTATTGAGAAGAGGTGAAATAAAACTAGAAAGAGGAAAAATATAATTTTAAAGTACTTTTGTGGAAACAACATAAGGAAAGCCTAGGGAAAAAGGAAAACAACATCCTGATTAACTGGATGCAGTAATGGAAACATGATAAATGGAAATCAAGCTTAAATAATTCATTCATGGGTAGAAAATAGGTTTTCTACACCTTGGAGGAATTGTTATCTGCTCGGGGGGAGCTGTGGAGAGAAAACTCAAGGTTGGGTGGCAAATAGTCTTACCAAAATTGGTATGCACAAGTAATTTAATTCGGTGTTGTGAATTGTATTGGTAAATAAAGTTATAATTGATATGTCTATATTGAATTATAATTCAATTAGAAGAGATTGAATTATGTTAGAAATTATGTTTTTATGAAGTATTAATTTATGTAGAAATTTGATTTAGATAGTCTAATGTATTTAACAGTAAATAACTAGAGTAGATATAATTGATCTATATTGTTACATATACAATTATAAATTAATAAAACAACACTCATAATTTCTAAACCCCAATAATAAAGTTTAAATATGAGGTTAGGATGTAAACCTCGAAACTGTATATAAAGAAAGCATATATAAATACATGTAGAAAGAAGGAAAATTAGTGTATTTATCAGTTTGCAAAATAAAACATTAAATATGAAAATATGTACATAAAGAGAAAATTATTCTTCTCTTAGTAAACATGATCACTCTAAAAAATAAATTAAATGAGTTATTATGTTGTATAGTAACTGGAAGATTAATTATAGACATTAATGCTTCCATTAATAGAGAAGTGTAAAAATGACATATAGTATAAAGTACTAAAAGACAGTACAAGAATAATCTATATACATGCAATAAATAAATACAATTCAATACACTAATAATAATTATTGTGTATCATAATAGTGATAATCTAACTATGATATTATTCTTGATATAAAATACATTCACATCTGTCATAAACTATGGACAGATTCCATGGTTGTAACTAAATAATTACATCTGAATTATAAATTTAACATAATTCGAAATTCAAGAGGATGAATTCTTCAATCGACAAGGACCAACCAGTATAGAATAAATAAAATCATAGTGTCAATAAATGGCAGAGTGGGTTGTCCAAATTGAGAGAGTCAGTAATTACACTAAGAATTTGTGCATGGAGGGTAGTGGAGTACCTGCACATAACAATATATATATATATATATATATATATATATATATATATATATATATATATATATATATATATATATATTGAACTAAATTAAATAACAGGTAAATAGTTGATGAGGGTAATGAAATCTAGAAAATTACCTTACTATTTAATGTTAATGAGAAACAAAAAATCTTGTACAGAGAAACAAGAAAAATGCATAAGTTTGAGTATTTAATGAAACAAAATATTTAACTATAAATTAATAGGACAAGAGGAAGAAGTGAATACCTTTATTCTTGTTGACATAATACATATTAAACATATGAGATGATGTGAGTCAGTGAGAAATTAGTTCCTGTACAAATCATCACTTTATTAATTTGAATAAATTAATAAAATTAGATATTATTACAAATTACTCTCAAAATAAATCCCAATGTAAAGTTTATAAACTAAACATAGAATGAAATTCTCTAATACTATAATTATATTTCTATATAAAATTAACTATTTCTAAATCCTAATTTCAACATGAATGTCAACGTAAAAGAAAAGAGAATTTTATGAATAACAGTAAAGTGACAGAGTAATTCGAATTGAACGAGGGTTTCTATGTGAAATAGAAAATCGATTTTCCTTAAGGAAAACGATCAGTTCATAATTTCATAAAAATGACGAGGGTCGTTCTAAAACCCAACAAAGGAAATATATAAATTCCTACAGAAACCTCAATCATAAAACAAATTAAATGATAGAGGAGAATAATTCTATTCTCGACCTAGAAATAAAAGTAAGTGAAATCTCTAAAAAATATCAATGTATTGCCTGAAGGAAAGGTATACGTTTAATAAATAAGTATATGTCGTAAAAAAATTGACTAAATGCATTGTAAAATCAAACACAGTGATGGAATGCGTGAACCAATCAATGAATTTGATGGACTGCGTAAGTAAACCAAAGATGAAGGTTTGCTGGACAAACATGAGCCGAAGCGCCGAAATACGCAAAACAAAAATGAAAATTTGTAAGGGGGTTAGGTATTCGAATTAACCAAAGGCATAGATACGATTTCATCTTGACCATGAACGTGTCAATAATCCAAACCATTATTGGATCAAAAAAGATCTGTAGCCATGTAATTTAGTTAATGAACCGGAGTACAGTCATAAACAAATGCAGGCTCGAAAGTATAAACAAATAAATCGTTTCTCCTGAAGATATCCTTATCATCAATTTGAATCCAAAAATATTAATTTACACCACCATAGTAATGTGGGACTGTGTAGTAATACACTAATGTAAGGTCCCACCTTACCTACTATAATTATTATAGAGAAATACTATATTGAATCAAAATGTGATATTTTTTTTTTTTGTAGCACATAAAAGTTATTGGTGTCCTTTACACTAAACCCTAAATTTTACTAACTTATCACCTTCAAAATATAAATTATTTAGTGGGATGAACAAATGTTAACTTTTATGAACCACAATTTACAATAAGCTAATTGTTAATTATGTTGTAATTAAATGTGTTCAAGACTAACTAATTTGATTCTGTTCTAAATAACATGCTTATGAATTATTTGCTTAAATGGATAATTAAAATTATATAGGGTTATTATATAATAATTAGGAATTCATATGTGAGCTAATATTACAACAAATTACTTATCTCAATTGTGCCTTTTGAGCAGGACCCTTTAACTCAATGGAGTTATTACGCTAGAAACACCTTGGTTGCAAATCCTAAATTAAATTCAGCCTTTTTTATGGAAAGTTCATAAATGTAATTAGATGAAACCATTGAAACATTATGACAAAAAATTTATAGGCATGAAATGTAGAGACATTGAGACATTTTTTCAAACTCTTACAACCATTATCTCTTTAAGGTGTTTTCACAATAACAAGCTAACAAGAATCCAAAATTACATGACTTAATTTTTTGTGAGTAATGCCAATAATTAAAATAAAGAATAAGTAGACTATCAGCCATATTCATTGTTGAATGTATGTCAATAAATGAATATAAATATTTAGGAATTTTTCACATAGCTTACAAAGTTGTAAGGTACAACCATTGGGGAATTTTGACAAACAGTTGGCAGTCATAAAACAAGTTGCCATAAAGTTATTTAAATTTTCAAAGCTTTAACCATTTTGGAATTTAAACACAATTTCCAAGTTATTTTACTATACTAGATTCATCTGTATAAATTATCAGGAAAATACAATATAAAAAGGACTAAACAACAAAACAAAACAACAGGTGGTTACTACATGCAACTACAAATCTACCAAACAATAGTAGATTTCGGAATCGAAGTCTAAAAACTTGATTTTTGAAATCAAAGTCGAAGTGAAATGGTATTTTGGTATGGATACCCCCTTAAGTTGAGCTTAATCGAAATAAGGATGCCCAGAAATGAAATTCTTTAAAACAACAACAACAAAATAAAAAAACTACAATCTCATTTATGACTTCTGTCAAACACATAGTATGAAAACTTATCTAGAGTTGTACAAAGAGGAGGAAAACATAATTTAAGCCATTAAAATTTTTTCATCTAATTCACAATGGCATACATGCATCATCCATTAGGACTTGTTGTCAATCGACTCAACATTATACAAGAAAATACTTCTACAACCATACGAAAATATCCTAACATTTGGTGTGCAACACTTCATATACATGTAAGTTTAAGAAAACAACCAAACAAGAAAAAACTATGAAATAAACTACAAAATACATAACATAATTTTATCCACATACCTGATAGTGAATTTTTACAACTCCTAAAGAATCGACGTATGCTCCAACACCAATATCCTTACCAACTCATCATGAACCACCCGGTTTTCCTCCCAACCATATCTAGGAATGACTTCTTCCCCTGGAACCCACGAGCTCCAAAAGCTCAGAAGAAGTACCAAAATACAATAGTAGAGAGAGATTCAAGGAAAAATAAGGAAGATAGTTTCCACTTCCTCTAAATACCACTCATTTTCAATCTCAATAGATACTTATTATATTAGTAAAGATTTAAGATTTGTTTTGGAAGCAATTGGATACGATCCATACCTCTCCCCCTCACAATATTTCTCAAGTCTCTTCCACATTTCACATCACCCTCCTCCCCCAAGTGAGAATACATGAGACTCATATATAGGAGGATCAACAAATTCTTGTCATAAAGGAGGAGTAATATGCATGCATTTTATTCCATTTAGAGGAGTGTAACTTATGCCATTAAGGAGAGGTATGAATGCCTTATTTAAGGAGAGTGTAAGACGAATATTCTGTGACATATCTTTAATGAGTGTAAGAAAAATATGTCATTCTTTTATGAGTGCATAAAAGAGAGTGTAACATAAAATTTAAAATAGAGAGAGTTACATAGAGCCATGAGACTCATGAAGGAGAGAGGTGTGAAGTGACTGAATTGATGAAGCTAATTTGTAATTCCCTTTTAATAAAACATCATATTCTCATAAAAGATAATGATAATATTAATAATATAGATGATTAAGTATATATTGAACTATTAGGATTTATTAATGATAATTTAATCGAATTTCCTTCAACTATGCTTGATTACCAATTTATGCAAGGAGATTTACTATTTTTTTAAAGTCATGCTTGAGATGCTAGACATGACTTTCTATTTTTAGAAAGTCATTCCATATTTGTCAGATTGAGATTTTATTTAAGGAAATTTATTGATGAGTGGTATTTTTCTTTCGGAGAATAGGGATTCTACACCCCTATTTCATGCATCTCCATGCCTTAGTAGATTGAGGACTCCACGCCCTGATTTACTCCAAAGATCCAAGATTCCAAAAATTTATATTTTTTAATATTCCAGACTTCAAGCCCTAAATATAAAAGACTCCATGTCTTTATATTTCTTGGACTTAGGACTCCACACCCTAATTTCCATGCTTTCTCATCTATTGTGCTTTGAAACTCCATGTTTCTCCTTATGGTATTGATTGTGATATTTTACACACTTGATGGTATGTTGGTAAGGCCTTGTTCGAAGACATACACACATCACAATCTCATAGATCAAAGGAATCATATTAATTCTTTCATGAAATTACCTTAATCACATCTTACCAAGAATGGTGCGTGATTTCCATAGACATTTAGCTTTTGAAGAAATGACTTCCACAATCATTCATAATTGAACATATTTGTTGGAAAATTACCAGGTCCCCTACCACATCCTTCTTAGTACAGCGTTAGACATATATATTATCAAACAAGTCATGTATCATCCATAAATCATAATTTAACCATATGTTCCACATAAGCATGAGCATCCATGGGTTTATGTGTCTCAATCCAATATCGTCATCCATGTCGTACACTTGATACATAAGTCAAATGAAAAAATAGAAGCATATGCATAAAACCATATAAAACACATACTCAAAAATACCATACATAAGGGAAAATACAACTATATAAAACAATTTCCCAAACTAGTGATCAATCTTCCATACATAAACATAAGAGGAAATATATAACTATGTATATAAAACATTTTTACCCAAAAGAGTGATCAATATTCCATATGTATAACTCATCAAAAATCACCCTTAATACGAGTTAAAAAAATATACTAGGAAAAATAGGACACTACATACTCCCCCTCTTGGGTTAAACTTGGCTTGCAGTTTTTCCTACAATCATAAGATACTTAGTTCTTTTCGATTCTCCTATCAATATGTTGTTAAACTTATGTATATGTATTTCATATTTTTTTCTTCATGCAAATCCATAGTTTAATGTTTTCTAAATTGGAAGCAACTCCTTGAAAACTAAACATACTATTCTTAATAAAGTAGAAAATATATCCATGCGATATTAGGCATGTTTTGATACAAAATACCAAATATTTCTATATCGAAACCAGATATAAAATTTATAGTACCATATCAAAATAATATTTTATGTAATTTATATGAAATTTACTTAAGTTTTCTATAATAATTTGATATTCTACATGTTTTTCTTTCTCATAGTTTGTATGAATCCTACATGTGTCATATTCTTGTTTCTGTAGTATTTTCAATTTACCAATCTATAAATAGATCACACATTGGTTTTATAAATAACAATGATGGTCCATCCCATATAATAATAAAATTTGCATACAATAAGCATAAAATCATCCACATACAATTGTGAGTGAAATTTTGCAACAAAAAATGATGTCATATATAGAACCCACTTTTACATCCCACTTGATTTATGTCTTCTCAATGCAAGTTTCCCCTTTTCATTCCATAAGACATCCTTTCAATTAAAATATTTAGGATCTACCTTTTTCTTTTACTAAACGTTTACTCTTTAGGAAAAATAAAAAGTTGAGGTTCATGGCACAATTTTTTTTTTTAATAAACAAACAAGCTAAGGTTCAATACAGTCTTCATTGACCCACTTATGTATTATATACCATTCCTTTAGTTTCCATAATCTTAATTATTATTCACTTCTATAACTTGAGAATCAATTATGAATGAATTTGTTAGAAGATCTTCATTTCGAAAGAAAATTATTGATATTGTTTTGAAAGAGGCTTCTAATAAAGAACAACTCTCACAATTATGAAAATAAAATATCTATATTATTGAATCTACTTTGATAACTATAAGTCAATTTCTTTTCCAACTATGAAATAACTCATGATTTCTATTTAGTAATTAATAAATTCATTTGGTTTCATGTCTTATTCCTTACTATTAATACATATGCAACAACAAGCAATGAAAACCATACATTTCTCAAAATGTGATGAATCTTGTTAAATTTAAATAAGATTTAGACTATCACAAGGGAATTTCTAACCTAAAGTTAAACCCTTTTTTTAAAGGAGAATTACCACCCTCTCAAATTGTTAAAACATTTGTAGGACTAATAAATACTCATACAACTATACATCCCAAAAAAAAATTCCTAAATCCAACAATCTCTTCCATTCCACATACAATACAATCATCTTAGGCTTCTACACCATACAATAATTCCAATTCATCAAAATTTGATCTCACTCTCCTTCAATTTCTCCCTAAAAAATATCACAAGCACATATTCTTGTAAAACAAGAACTCAACTAAGCTTTTCATTAATCACATGCCTATTCCTTTAAGTTCAAATAAAACAGAGTAATCAGCACATAAAATGTTTACTTTGTAAACATGTCATTCACTTAACAATTTATAAACAATATGAATTTTGACTCAATCGCCTAACTAACAATAGTTTAGAGAAATACATGAGTTCAATCCTCATAATTTATCTAATTAATTTTTTTTAAAATAATTCAACCAATATTCAATTGATAAAATCATTAAAGAGACTATTATGGCTTTCATAGACCTAATTTGTCTTAAGCCAATAAACAAGTTATTTCATCAAGTTATCACGATAATCTTTTTTTACATTTCAAGAATTTCAAAATCATTTTAATTCTACTTAAATTAAACACATACAATAGTATTACAATACTAGAGGATAGATATCTAGTTCACAATTGACTCCATATATCAAAATCAATTATTCCAAACATTATAAACCACCTAATGGTGTTGAGTATACCAATATTAGTATCTTCATTTGTAATAAAAATAAAATAATGGATTTAAAGCTCAAGCAATTTCATGTTACAAATCTCTATGCATTTAATCTTAATTACACATAATCACTCCATAATCATGTGTATGAAATTCCATCAAAATATTCTAACTAGAATAATTGCTTAGCTCATATATATATTTTAGTATGGATTCCACACCCATACCTTACCTCATGACTTATCGCATAGATATATGCTAGTATGGATTCCACACCCATACATTTTCTCATAGATATATGCTAGTATGGATTCCACACACACCAATTTTTAATTATGTTGTAATTAAATGTGTTCAAGAGTGACTAATCTGATTCTGTTCTAAATAACATGCTTATGAATTATTTGCTTAAAAGGATAATTAAAATTGTATAGGGTTGGTATCCAATAATTAGGAATTCATATGTGAGCTAATATTACAACAAATTATTCCGGATGCGGATGTTTATTGAAATGGATGGGACGTTCGTACCTGGGAGGATCCCTATTTCAACCGCGTGGGGTGGCCATATGGCCACCCACAGGTGCATTCACTTTTCATTAAATGTGGCCAACCTGCTCAACATTTGCATTTTCAATTCGCTCCACTCCCAATTCGTGCCACCCCTCTGGCTTTTAATGGCGTCAAAACACAGCAATTCGATTCATGCCCTTGTTGTTTGCAGGTCTCTTGCTCCGCTGAGTAGCTCCTGTCCTCCTACTTGTCCTGAGCCAAGTACTTGAACACACATAGGTAGACATTTTTCGCTGATCTGTTGCATTGAAACTCTGCCGGATTTTCATTTCACTTAGATTGCACTTTGTTGCACGAAGTCTCGGCCCTGTGCTCAGATTTTCACGCCTTTCTTATCTGCTCAATTTCATTCTCGTCCGTATATTAATCCCCATAGCCTGAAATCCACTGCCAAAATTCCTCGGCTCATACATAGGATGGGAATTCATCGAGGCAGTAGCAGGGGCCGAGCTATTTGATCTCGGTCTTCCTCCAGCACTGATTCCTCCTCTGAGGATTTATCTCGTGGCCATTATCTCGAAACTAGGAGCCAAAGAGGAAAAGCCATCCTTGCTGGGAAATTCCATTCTACCCAGGGCTCCCAGCATCACCATGCTGCATCTCCTTTGCAACCAGTCTCCCAACCCTTTGTTTACCATGTCTCCACTCCGTCTACTCAAATTCCCCTCTGCCAAACCTCCCAAAGAGCCGAATTCCTATTTGAATGCACTATGGACATGCATATAATAACCGCTTATATCACCGTCACTATTCAGGAGGAAGTTGTTCACTTCAACCCCCCTGCTGCTCCCGCTCCTCAGTCCCCTCTAGACAAAGATGCTGCTAAGGATACAAGGGAGCCACTGGAGATGGAACGTGCTGATAAGCATCAGGGATAGGTGAAGGAGGTTGTTGGTAAAGCCACCTGTGCAACCACTAAAGACAAAGATGGAAATAGCGATGAATACAGATGCCGCGTTGTGGAGGAACCTCCCTCTCTTGCTAATGACAAGTAACCACGACAACCTATGATGGGACATGGTTCTGAAGCCTAGGTTTAATGGGTTTTTTTTTGTATTTCTGTTTAGATCTCATTTGTTGAAAGAGAAGAATGTTATCTTCATCGGTAAATTTTTTTGTATATGGTTAGATTATCTAAACTCAACACCGGTTTCCCCTGTGAGGGCGGCAAGACAAGCTTCTAAGGGACTGGTTTTCCCTTCTAGGGAAGTCCAGAACCATGCTTTTTTTTTTACAATCAAACCCAGCTTTTAGGCTCACTTAGCTAAAGCTGTGGTAGTATTGTACTTTTATGTTATATAAATAGAATTAGACTTATTCAGAAAAAATAAATAAAAAATAAATAAAAATAAATAAATAAAATTACAACAAATTACTTACCCCAATTGTGACTTTTCAACAAGACCCTTTAACTCAATGGAGTTATTACGCTAGAAACACCTTGGTTGCAAATCCTAAATTAACTTAAGCCTTTTGTTATGGACATTTCATAAACGTAATTAGATGTGTTATATCATCATTTATCACCATCAAATACTTGATTACTTATGCATTGGCCTTGGGAAACCCTTGCATTCATACTTGGACATATTTCTATAAAAAATAGTTTCTCAAAACCCATAAGCGACTCTTCCCAGACTTTCCCGCGTATATATGCAAGTCCATACATAGAGAACCGCATATGTTATTTTAAACATTAAAAAACATATAATTTCCGTAATTTTTAGGCGGGGTTTACGGTTGTTCCTATAACTTAATTAGCCCATCTCGTGGCCTAACTATTCCCCAACTAAAAAAACTAATTTGATGGAGTATAAAATCCCCTCAAGGGAATGGCCTAAGGGAGGGATAGAGAGAATTATAGATATTATACTCTGTTATGGCCCTATCCAAGTCTGATATATTCCTTGTACCTCCTACACTTCCTAGATATTTTCAGGAAACCCTTGTTTCTTTGATATTTCCACTCACCTTATGTGACATCCATTTTCCACTATTCTTGGAAGAATTTTCACAAGGCTAGGGTTGGACGGATCCAGAGAACAGTATGCTCGAAGGCCATGGCAGATTTCAGGTGACCTCTCCACATTTGTTTACTATGATCTTGTTCTTAATGTTAACATGTCATTTATCTCTTATACATGTGTAATGATCTAAAATAGTTCATTTATTATTGTTTTTATGAGATTATGCATGCTTTTCACTAACATCTAGAACACATATATGTTGTACAACTAGATTTTTGTGCTTGTTATTTACTGGTTTTTTGGTTCTAGAGCACAAAGAGGTGTAGGGGATTTGCACCCCATAGGATCCACTACAACCAAAGGATATATGGGTAAGGTTTGCAACCTTTAGTTTCTAATTTAAAGCATAGATGTTAGTTAAGTGAGTCCTTCTTGTGATGACATGCCCCTGATTTGTGAAGTTTTATCAATAAAAAACCTTAGGGTAACATTACCCACAAAAGAAATGGCAACTCCACTGGGGATTACATCCATGTAATTCCTATTTTGGGTTTTTTTATATGTCTTGTAGGTTCCCTGACAATTTTATCACTTTTTATAGTCTAGTAAGTCTTTTTTCAATCAGACAGAAGACCTGGTCTCTTTATTAGGCTTGACTATTTCTTTTTTTTCTTTTTTTTGGTTTCCATATGCACATTAGTATTTGCATAGTCACATATACCTCCTTTATTTTCCAAAGGGACTCGCGTATACGTGAGTTTCCTTGGTTACAGTCACATATACATGCTTGCTACATACTGCAAAACCACGTATGCCTGGAAAATTTTGAAAATTTGAGTTTTTAGCCTCTACTATCTTTTTTGTTTGTGGTGAACCATTATTGTGGTGTCTTTAAGGTGTCTGGACTGTGTTTATTATGGTTTCACATCCATTTCTCTCTTACTCTTGTGAAAACATAGCCATTTCATAAAATTTCCTTTTTGTGTGATTGCGATTGCGCCTGTAGCACCAAGATCTCTTTCCGGATTTCTTGGATTTTTTTACCATTCAGAACAGTGAGCCTCTACTTGTTTTCTCTACTTGGCCTTATGCATTGCTTCGCTTGTGGTTTTTTCCCTCTTATACTATCTTGGTTTTCTTGATTTCTTGGACTAGCTTTGTGGTGAAACTTGAGGAATCCCTTTTTGGTTTTTTTAGTTGTTGTGTGCTGAAAGATTATGCTATTGTACTGAATAAATTTGTTGACTTATTTGTTTCTTCTTGCTCATTTGGGTCCTTCTACAATAGTAGCATAGTTGGCTTGAGCACTTTTAAGCCTTGTTGAGACTCATTTTACTTGATTCCAGTTCTTGGGTAGTTTTATTCTTGTTTTCTTGAAATATTTTTCCTTTCATTATAAGTGAAAATCCCCAAAAACATTTGTGTTTTCCGTAGCCTTTTCTTTCAGTTTATTTTCACAATTTCTTCATATTTTTTGAAGCTTTTCATTGGTTTCTAGTCTTTGGTTCTTGGCTGATTTCTCTCTTTTGCGTCAAGTACATTTTAGAATTTTTATGCATAGGAGTTACGTTCAGAGCTAGCCTTGTTTTTTTGTCCAAAATTGATCAAACAATTTAGTTTCTAGAGACTCTTTTCACTTATTTAGATTTATAAATCTTAGAATTTTCATGTCATTGGTAGTTTGAATTAAGTGCATTGAAGCATTTTAGTATTTTTCATAGTTTTCTGGATCATGTGACATGTGAAGAACTAAAAATAAAAATAATTTTTTTTCTTACGTAGTTTCGTAGAACCCATGTAGAGATCTCTTTTCATCAAAAGGAAATTGTTGCATTCGCATGTAACTAGGTTTTCATTGATTTCTTCTACGCCAATAAACGCCATCAGTTTCACTTCTATATACCCTTGAATTAAGTAACAACCAATTTAAAACAAGTGCTATAATTAAAAGAAACTAGAATTTTTTGTATCATTGTCATTAATCATACACCAACTACCTAGGTTGTAAGGCCTTGGAATAGGTGAGTGGAGAGTTAACTCTCTAAGGCCCCTCAAATTGTTAAACATAGAAATTTTATTAAAAGAATGAAATCCAACATTGTTAAGTGGATCGGGAAAGCTCTCCTCCAGAGATTCAAGCACAAGAGCTAGTGTAGGCAGAGAAGAGAGATACCCCCTCTCCTATTTGTTGATTCTTGACCTAAGACCGTTCCGCTCATCTACCTATATGGATTGGTGCCCTTAGTTGCCTATCCTAGGGACCACACAGGTGACTGCGGGGGGGAATACCCGTGGTACCTGAGACAGATGTTGCATCACTTCCATTAGTACTTCTGGACGGTGCCCTTGCGAATCTTGGGGACTTACACTGTCAAAGGCTATTGTTAGGAGGTCAGCGTAACTGTTTTTGTTACCTTCACTAGTAGGCCTCAAGCGTAATTACCCCAGACTATTTTAGGAAGGTCCTATTATCTTTCTTTCTTATATTTTGGTGTCTGTTCCTCATCACCCAGAGCAGAAATACCTGAGAGCTTCTTACCTGGATGTGTCTTAGGAAATTTTTAAAGTGTGCTCTTTTCTCCTAGATTACTTAGCTTCTTATATTTTTTGAGTGTGAAATTAATCTCTTAGAGTGCCTGATTGATTGCCTCTACGATCGAGGAGGCTTCATGGCTTTTCTCCCATGAGTTCTGAGCCTTCTTCAAGAAGGCGTAGGAGTAATTCAGAGGGTGATTTTCACCACGTGGTTTCAAACGTAGCGTAGAGTGATCCTACTTTGGGGCTTTTTGTTTCTATGGGTAGTTCTGTTGTTAGTGTCAGTTTAGAGAGGAGTGTTCCGCTCATCTCTAGAGTTTTCTTTCCAGCAGAAAAATTTGAAGTAGAGGAAGTCTCTCAGCCTACTGAGTCTCTACGATATCCTCTTCTTGCTAGCTTTCCTGACGTTCTTCCATACATCGAGCCCGAGTCTCAGAGACTAGCTAGTCTGTTTCCATCATATCCCTTTCTTTCGATGGCCACGACTGGGAACACAGTTTCAGCTATGAGCATTTTAAGTGTTCAGACTCCTCATTCTATTGAAGGAGGAGGAACTATTGCCATATCGACAATCACTTCTAGTGTTGTTGTTCTTGGCTTTGGAAACACCCAGGCACATGCGTCTCAATATGGTCCCTTTTCTTATGGAATGCCCACTAGTGGAATTCCTTCTTTCTCCTTTTCTATTGCTTCAGCTGTCTCCACACCCATACCTTCTGTGCCTAGTGGATCAGATTCGTTTCAAGCGTTTCTCTTTGCAAGTGGGCATATCCCTCATTTAAATGCTTCCTTAGGATCCATGCCTTTCACCTCTCAGAATCAAGGTTTTAATCATTTTTCTGGAGGTCAGAGATCTAATGTATTTTCGAGATGGAACCCTGCGTTTACAGCATTGGGAGTAAGGAGTCAGTTTCTGATTGTTCAGCAAGGGAATGTTCCTTTCCCTTCATCGAGTACTTCTCAAGCTTTTTCTCCTTTTGAAAATGCTTGGAACCCTTACCAAGGGGTTTCTTCCTCATTCAATACCTCAGTTGGAGGGAATGTTCCCGTGTGTAGTAAATCTATGTTGGGAGGGGGTCCTTATCAGAATCTTAGGTCACAAGGGTTTTTTTATGGCCCAAAAATTTCTACGAACAACATCTAGCAACCTGGTGCCTCAAAAAATCCACGTTATTCTTTTTAGAATGTCAGTAACCCTTCCTATGGGGGATGGAATTCCCAGGCTCCTCCACGCTTACCATATCTCGCAACATTAAACTTTCCATATCTATCTAAATTGACTAACAATCCTATTTGATATCGTCCAGGTTGGCCTCCAGTCCCCACCAAACTTCCCTCAAACATTCCAATGTTTGAAGGGAATACTGGTGAGGATCCGGTGAATCATATCACTGCCTTCCATTTATGGTGTTTTTCAAACTCCCTTATCGACGATTCGATTAGGTTAAGATTATTTCAACGAAACTTAAATAGAAATGCATCCAAATGGTACATCGAGTTAACCAGGGGATTTTTTTCTACTTTTGGAGAGTTGGCTACTATTTTCTTGAACCATTATCAGTTACATGTCCGCTATGACACCGAGACTGACCTCCTGGCCAATTTTCAGCAGGACAAGGCAACTCACATTTCTGATCATATTCAGGAATGGAAAACAAGGAATAGGCTCATTAAATGCCAAATCAAAAATGAATTCCTTCTTGAATGGTTTTTGAAATATTTACAGCCAAAAATTTCTAAGGATGTATCCCTTTCAAGGGTATTTTCTGAACATCAGGCTATTTTTAGGGTTCAGCAGATATAACTAATTTATTCTCAGTGTGGAGTCCTTAACAAAATTTTGTCCGATGCTCCTCACTCCAAATTATATTTAGCAAAAATAAACATGTTCCTCATGGTGACGGGCTTATCGGTTCGATCAATAGAGCTATGGCTAAATTGCTAAGTCAATTTCAGCAGTTGTCTATACAATCTACTCCTTCTGTTCAGGCTCTACCTTGAGTGTCAACTCCTTCTCAGAAATTGGCAATTAATTTTGTCCAAAATTCTAACCCCAAAAGAAATCAACAATCCGATGGGAAGAAGAAAGGATGGAATAACAAGATAAAGGATAAGGATGGGAAGGGGTATGCGAACAAATCTTATGATCATGTTGGAGAGGGTAAGAAGGATAATAAAAAGAAAGTTAAGTTTCCATGAAAGTTGTGCACTGGAGGTAATCTTATGCACCTTTCCCTAAAATTAAAGATGTGCAGTGCTTGTTAGCTCAACAGGGTTCTTCTAGTTCCCACGCTGTGCTAACAAACCCTTTTCCCCAGCGGCATGAATTACTTGTTGGCACGAATGAAAATACTAGGGCTCCTTCAGGGAGCATCCAGGAAGGGGAAAATACATTAAAAATATACATGATAAGTGTGCATGCAGATATTGCTACAAGATCTCATGATTATGGCGAAGTTGAGTCTTCAAAAGCTAAGGGTGCTCCTAATAGTGCTGAGCCACTCCATATAGAATGGCCTACAGTTGAGCCTATACCTCAGATGCTGAAAGGGTCCACAAAGAATACGATGATCAACCCTAATACAAGGGTTTCCTAGAACTACTTGATTGTAAAGATCTGGCTTAGATTCCTTGTGCCATGTCTGCGTTAGAGGTGCTCTAGTCATGTCCTTCGCAAAGGAGTGCATTTCTCACTACTATTGGGGTAGTTTATCCGAAGAACTCTCTAAAGAAGACATTTGACATGTCGAATTTTAAAAGGAGAGTTCCTTATAATATGGTTTTCCATATCAAGTCAACTTATCAGAAATTCAATATATTTCGAACATTTTTTGATGAGGGCGCTTCCACGTGTGTAATGTCTCTTGCATGCTAGAAGGGTATTGTATCTCCTGTAGTTGTCCCTTTTATGGTTATTCTCATAGGCCACATGGTATTATTGTAGCTTTTCCCATCTGTGTTGGGGAAAATCTGTTAATATCAAAGTTGAGATAGTCCATGCAAGCTTATACTATAACCTTCTGTTGGGGAAAAAATCGATCTATGAGATGGAAGCTATTTCATCGTTATTATTTTGTATTTTTTGTTTCCCTCATGAAGGGATAATTGTCAAAGTTGACCAACTGGATTGTTCTCCTATAGATCTGAATGCATCTTCTGACTCAACCATTCCTTTGGTGAAGGATACTAAGAAACCGTTTTGAGAAGCTGGGGGTTGGAATGTATACATCATGGATGGGTAATTTTGATCTTCCACCTCCTTCGGTTCATGTCAATGGTATTTCATCCTCTAGGGTTCCTATTTGTAGAGAGTTCTTCAGAACTCATTATTTTTCGGACACTTGGACCTTACCCTCTCCTACCTCCACATTAGAGGAAGTTCAATTGGGTGGAATGGTATTTCCTATCCCTGCAACTAAGATTTATTATAGATCTATTGTTGACTCTGTAGATTCCCTTCCAGTTTCTCTTCCACCAGAGGAATTGGATGGAGATGTGGCTCCGATTTGGACTCTCAGTTCATATTCTGCTCAAGATTGCCTTGATACCACTCTTCCATCTGAAGAGGCTATCCTTGACATAATTAATAGTGTAGAGAGACCGTGGGATGATTTACATCATCAGTATTACTTTCTACCAGACTTTCAAGAAGTTGAAGCAAGTTCTCCTAGCCTTTAGTCTTCTTGACCTATTCACCCAGTCCTAAACCCTTTAGCAGCAGCACAAGTTTTTGTTGAAGGGAACATGGATTTTATTTCTGCTACTATCCTGGTGAACATCTCTGGAGATCCCAACATTATAGAGAATGTCTTCATTGGATCTGAGTGTTCCTCTGAAGAAATTTAGAATTACACCGATCTCTTTTGAGAATTTCGGGATTTGTTTTCTTGGTCTAATGAGGAAATTCCTGGTATAGATCCATCTATTCTCCAACATGAGATCAAAGTATATGAAAATTCTAAGCCTATCAGCCAAAACCTTCATTCGGTCAGCCCTAGGAAGGCAACAACTATCAAAGCTGAGGTGGAGAAGCTACTTAAGACCACGTTAAGGTATGTTTCATTTACCCCGTTCCTTTAACTGAGTGGGTTTCCAATCTAGTTCCTATGAACAAGAAATAGGGAATGATTCGAGTTTGCATTGATTTTGGGGACCTAAATAAAACATGTCATAAAGATCATTACCTTACGCCATTTATAGATCAGATTATCGATGAGTGTGCAGGGAATGAGATTTTCTCCTTCATGGATGGCTTCTCGGGATATAGTCAAATCACTATCCATCCTAAAGATTAGCATAAGACTATGTTTATTTGTACCTAGGGTACCTTTGCTTACAAGAAGATTCCTTTTGGCCTTAAAAATGCTAGAGCTACCTTTTAATGGGCCATGTATTACGCATTCCACGACATCAAACATATTATCAAGGCATATTTTGATGATTTAGCTGCTCATTCTCGTAAGAGAATTGATCATCCTTCTCACCTCGATCATGTTTTTGAACGATATCGGTATCACAAAATTTGTTTGAACCCTAATAAGTGTGTTTTCCCTGTCACATTCGGCACGTTGTTGGGATTCATCGTGTCTATGGAATGGATACAGATAGATCCATTCAAGGTTGAGGCAATACTTCAATTGCCTCCCCCATATTAAATTCGTTAACTTAAAATTCTGCAAGGAAAAGCTAATTTCCTGCAGATATTCATCATAAATTATGCCCAAATTACAAAGGGATTTATGAGATTACTAAAGAAAGGAGTTTCGTTCTTTTGGGATGAGTTTTCTCAATGCTCATTCAATGCTTTGAAAAAAGCATTGACCTCTTCTCCTTTACTGAGTCCGCCAGATTATAGCAGGGATTTCCTCTTGTATCTCGCTACAGGAGAATCTACCATTTGTATGGTTCTGGTTCAGGAAGATGATGCTCTTTCCGAGCATGTTATATACTACCTTAGTTGAGGCTTGGTATATCCTAAAATTTGGCGTTCTCCAATAGAGAAACTTGCTTTGGAAGTTGTTCATGTTGTTCAGCAGCTCAGACATTATATTCTCCTTCGCAAAACATATTTTTTGGCAACAGTCAATCCATTTCAATTTTTTCTCAGTAGGAGAGTGATTGAGGGAAAATAAATCGATGGATTGTGATTTTGCAGGAATTTGATCTTGCTTTTATGTCTTCCAAGTCCAAGAAATCATTAGTTTTTCCGGAATTGATTTATGAGATTCCCTGCAGAGAAGAGATTGTTTATGACAAATCATTTCCTGATGTGTTGGTTGTGGAGCTTGATTATATTGTTTATCTTGTATCACAAAATTGGACCCTAGTAACTTAATGGGGTGGAAATGCCGCCCATAATTAAATGCTGCCTGGGGGGTCTACGGGGGGCCGGCGCCCCCGAAGCTAAAAACAGATGTAAAATTTCGTTGTAAAAGTATAGCAATTTCTAGTCAATCTGAGTCGTTCATTAGGCAGATGATCTGACGGTAGAAGTTATGTTTAGTTTAGGGTTTTTTTCCCTATAAGTAAACCTCTCACTTGCATGAGGGTATTGTATTGTGGCTGTCTATTGTATGTGTATTCTCAGAGCGAGAAATAGATAGGGAGACTGTGAGAGAGAATAGAGGATATTACAATGGATCTGTTGTAGGTTGTGTCTCTTCATTTTTCTGGATAATAGAAAGTAAGGACCAGTTGTTTGGGGTGGACGTAGCCCAAACTAGGTGAACCATGTATATCTGTGTCTCTCTGGTTTTATATGTTTTTTTTGCTTGTGTTTTCCACATATGTTATGTGTTGCATTGCTCTATAATATATAATTTTCTAACATGATGAACATATTATTCTCATTTCTTCACAAAATCCTTCATATGGGGATCTCATCATTTATCTCTAGACTACAAAGTTCCCCTCAGCTTTTTCGAAAGATGAGCATCGAAAGTTACATCACTTAGCCAAAATTTATCTAATTATTGGTGAAAATTTATATCATCATGGGGTTGATTCGATCCTTAGATGCTACTTAACTCTTGAAGAAGCTGAGGTTGTGTTGAATGATTGCCACAGTGGAGCTTGTGGTGGTCACTTATCGGGGCTTGCTATAGCCCAAAAAATATTGCGTGTTGGATACTTTTGGCCTTATATTTTCAAAGATTGTATTGAATGGATCAAAATGTGTCATTTGTGTTAGGTTTATAGTCAAAATATGCGCACTCATCTAGCTCCGCTCTTTCCTGTCATCACTGTTGGTCCCTTCACAAAGTGGGGTATTGATTATACTACTTATAACCTACCTTCGGCTAAAGGTCACAGGTACATTATTGTAGTCGTAGAATACTTCACGAAGTGGATTGAGGCTATACCTACTTTTGGGAATGACGGTGAGACAACAGTTGTGTTCCTCTTCAATCAAGTCATTTCTCACTTTGGTATCCCCAAAGATATTGTCACTGACCATAGTAGTCGCTTTCAAAACAACATAATGGTTGAATTGGCTTTGAAATTAGGTTTTTGGTAGGAGCATTCATTTCATTATTATCCTCAAGCCAATGGGAAAGTTGAAGCCGTGAACAAATCCTTGAAGACAATTCTACAATGGACGATCGATAAAGCCAGATCCAATTGGCATATTATGTTGTATCCTTCACTTTGGCCATACCGTATGCCAGTCAAAACTACAACCAGTTTCACTCCATTTCAACTGGCTTATGCATTGGAATATATATCTCTTACTGAATGTGAAATTCCATCTCTTAAGTTAGTTGTTGAGCTTCTTCCTGACACTTCTAGTCTCGAAGAACTCCTTCTTCATCTAGAAAATCTTTGTAAGAAACGTCAAGTTGTGGCTACAATGAATGAGGTGCATAAGAAACAGGTAAAAGTTCAGTACAATAAAGCAGTCAAACCTATGGTTTTCTTTGAAGGTGACATTGTCTTGGTTTATGCCCAAGAGAAGGATGCCTTGGGGGCAGGCATGTTCAAATCTATGTGGTATCGCCCCTTTATCGTCGAAAAGGTCCTGAAGAAAGGAGCCTATGCTTTGGTTGATTTTGATGGGAACGAGTTGGCGGAGCCCATAAATGGGCTCTATTTGAAAAAGTACTATGCCGAGGCTTAGGCCTAGCATCTTGCTTTGTTGTATACATTTTATTTTTTCTACATATCTATGTTTCAATTTTTGGTGTGGTTTTTGTGGGTTTGATCTTCTTTGGCAGGTAATATTGGGTGACATGATTCACTTTGGTTTCGCCGATGGTGCTAGTAGACATACCCAGAACTTGGCTTCCAAGTCTTGGGTAATCCATTATCCATCCGGTCAGTTGTTGGTCTCAAGAGGTGTCTGCATTGGTCCTACTTCGAACAATGTAGTAGAATACATTGCAGTGGTTAACCTACTCACGGAGGAAATATCTTTGGTTGTTGATTCGTTAGTAGTTTACGTGGATTCACAGCTAGTGGTTTCGCAATTGAACAACACATATTGGGTTCGAGACCCATTTTTACATCGATTTTTTTTAGGGTACGTTTCTTACAATGATCATTCCAATTTATCATATTCATTCATATTCCTTGGTCTGAGAATTGGATGGCAGAATTATTAGCTAATAAATCACTTGATTGGCATATTAATCATTCAATATTTTAAAAAATATATCAAATACATCATTCATTATCATACATTTGAAACATCACATCATATAAATCGTTGTATATATATATATATATATATATATATATCAGAGTGTTCAAAAATATAAAGAATCTGGACCATCATGTCCTAAAAAATTGGGGCTCATGCCCGATCATGTCTATCATCAAAAAATATTGTAGTCATCTGATCATATCTATAATCTACTCCTGAGTTCCCTACCCAACATTTGTGTTCCTATGGAACACAATGGAAGTCTCTACACGGGGGAATAACCACACCGAGTCTCGTGTTACCCCTACCACCCGCCTATGGATAGTTTCTAGTAGGTCCTCGATAGCGTCCATAGGCACTTGGCGAGTCAAGCTCTCCAAGTTACTCTATACTGCACAGAGTGTCCTGCCAGGGTCTTCATAATCTACCTTACCTCTACGGCACTTGTACTTTGGGTACCCCTTTGGCCTAACTGGGACTATGTCTGCATCATGATCATCATAATTTTGTAAGTCATTTTTCCTAATTAAAAACATTTTTTCATTTTCCATATAATTTGAAAAAATCAAAAATAAAAATCATATAATCAAAAATAAAAAAATGCCATCTCATCAATTGCGGCCCATGCTGCACAGGGTGGAAGGACTAGATCTGGATCTGCACGAAAGTCAATCCCAGCATAGGGATAATCTTCAACTGTGATGACTTGTTCTTCCCACCATTGGAAGAACTCATCATCCAAAGTGGTCCGGGGAACCTCACTTCCCCCCAATCTCTTCTTTAGATCTACCCATCAGGCTATTCTTGGATCTCTCGGGCTGCTGATAGTTGATATGACCTTGGGCGGAAGCCCTGGGACCCTCTCGAAGAAGAATTTCAACAATATTTTAATATATCCAAAGTGTTTATTCTTTGTCTTTCGGATTGAATTCAATTGTTTTTTCATATTTATCAGCAAGGTTGTGCACCAATCAAACAGATGAATCAATAATTCCACTGCTATGCTCATGTCTATATGTGAAGCCTGATGTAGAGAACTTGATCATGCTAGTCTTCCAATGGTAAAGAGAAGGATCTTCATGTATAACTCTTTCAGATCTCTTATGGGAATCTGGGTTCCCACCTTCTTTGCATCATCCATGCAGTAGACTTGGACATAATCGTCCATGTTAAGCCCTCCCACAGGCTTTCCATGCAAATCTATTGTGTCTCCCCTTTGAGAGGGTTTCAATGAAAATCTCTTTCATATGGTAAAAAATCCAAAATTTTGCTTCAAAAAGGAATGAAATTGATGAATAGGATGAGTTTAAGGCTTACCTAACTGATTTGGTGTGATTTTGTGGCTTGTTTCTCCGTATTTGAGAACAGGAATTTTTTCCCCAAAGTTCTTTCTCCACTTCTGCAATGTAAAAATGATAAAAATGTGAGTCAAATTCTATAATTATGCCTAGAATTTGAAATTTTTTCACAAATTTCGTTTGTGCTTATTTTTTTTGAATTTGATTAAGGTTGTTTAACTGTTTAGCTTGTAAGCATTGGGAAAAGTAATTTTCAGGTACATTTTTCTGAATTTGAGATCTTCCTAGTTTTCCTTTGAATCCATGATTGCTAACCTGCCATTGCAGGTATCTGATTTCGAGCTGGCATATAGGTCAGGGAATTCACTTTCAGCTACATTTTTGCATTCTACCTTCCATTATGATCACTTGCAATAGGGTGGATCCCCTCATTTCATGAGTGCTTAAACCACTTCACTCACCTATTTTTTAATCATGACTTGGTGGTAGATCCATCCCTTACATGGGCTTCCTAGTTAGTTCCTCGCTAGCATTTGTGGCCGATGCTGCAATTTATGTAGGCTCGAGAGTCCTCTTTAGTCCCACCATGACTTATACATTGAAGTTTTTTCTTCTTCTTCTTCTTTTTTATCATTATTCTGGCCATCTACCCTAGAAGCTCCCATATGTTTTCGAGTTGTATTACTGCATTGCATATTGACAACTTGTTTATCTTGGCCTTTAGCCGGCTTCATTTGGACTCATGTTTAAGCCCTTTTTTCACTATGTCTTTTTGTACAAGTTAACCAGGGAATCACTTAGCTTTTACGACTTGACACCTTTACCCATGGATAGAACATTCCTTTGAGTTTCACTTACCAGTTTTCGCCACCTTGCATTGAGCATAGGATTGTTCCTATCCCAGGAAATAGTGCATATGTTTCTCGACACTTGTTCTATCCATTGTACTATAGAATTATTTTATGCTTTTTCAAGCTTTCAAATATGAAAAAGACAAATATATATATATATATATATATATATATATATATATATTTTGAAAAAGAACGCAAACGAGATGTTACTTCCATACTTGATGGAAGCTACAGTGTCAGTGGTATCGCCCTTGAAAAAAGCACCAAAAGCTAAGTCTTTTCTCCATTTTGGATGGTTTTATTTTTTGATTTAGGAGAAGCCATAACCTTCTTTCATGAGTCAATACTACCCCAGTTGGCTATCTCTTCCAATGATATGGAGGTTTTTTTTATGCCTCTTGCATGACAAACTTATACAAAGTTATCATTTGATGCTATAGTCAACATGAGTCGTGCTTTTGTTCAAGGGAAGTTAACTTGAGTTAGCCTTTCTGAAGTGTCTCTTGACTCATTTTTTCTGTCGACCTTCTCGGTCTTGTCAGTATCTTGTTCTATCACATCATATATTTGGTCCTTTTCTCGTTTCAGTTTGTGAAGGTCTCCATAGACTTCTTGTTGGTAGTTTTGTCTCTTATCGACTACGACATATTTCTCTGAGAGTAAACCTAGAGTCACACCCTGGCCCTATTTACATCATTGATAGGTGACCTTGTGCTTAGCATTTGATCATCTTCATGGGTCTTTGACTCAGTGGTTTCCCGTGTGTTCGACTTCAGCTTACATTATCAAACCTAGGGTTTGTGCAGTATCTTGATTTCCATTTGACCTTATCAGTGGATATCTCACCTCTTTGTCACCTTTCATTATTGGTTGGTTTAGAGGGTCTCTGTTGTGTGCTAGCTTCATCTTGTGAATTCCAAAAATGTACTTGGGGTAGGTTACTTCACTTTACTTCATCTTATTCCTTGCAAATCTTGGCCTGCAGGTTACACCGGCGCTGGACTGATGTGGGATGCCTTAATTCCTTCCTTCCGGTAGATCTTTTCCCATCGACTCTGACTCATTTCTTTGGGAATAAGGTCTAGATTCATTTTCTCAATACCTTAGTTTTTGCAGTCATCAACGACAGACTCTTCGCTGTCAATAGTGAGGAAACATCAGTGCCTTATGATTGATAGAGTATTTCAAGTGCTCTACTACAACTCATTCATTTTCAATTGCTATATTTTACTGGGGCACCTTGACGCTCATTATCATTATCGGTGGGTTTTCTTGCATTTGTTAACAGTATACATCAATGACTAGTGATCAAAATATTTCTCACATGGTCGACCTCAGGTCATTTATTCCCATTGTGTAGAATTGTTCCATGGTGATCGGTGAAGACCTCAGGTTTCCATCAGCATGCTTTGGTTCACTTTGACAACTCCTTCATTTTTATGCCAGTGACACCATCCACCCTTATATGTTGCAGTTCCATTACAGCAGCATCCTATATGTTGGCTCCCAAGTTACGTGTTGTACCATTTTTTCCACCGCTTATGAGTTGGTACTTCGAGATTCAGTTGCTACTTTTGTGATCAGATATATGTTGCAGAATCATTGATCATTCATCTATATGTGATACTTGGACCTGATTTTGACTCGTACTTCCAAGCAGTGATCAGATGATCCACTATGTACTTTACATTTAAGATATAATTATGATTTGGTTTTATGGAGGAACGCAATAGAATACACATATAAAAATAAGCAGAGAGATGCAACGGAAATAATGCTTCATTTTATTATAAAACAAATGACTGAAATAAACAGCTAGGGCACTGGTAGGCGTATCTATGAGAAGAGATGTGGTGGCTACAAGCCTCTAAACTGTGTTACAATGAAAAATAATAGAAATTAGCGAGTGAGGGAACTAGTAGCATATCCCTGAAAAGAGATGTGATGGCTACAAGCCTCCTCACTGTGTTATAGAGATGAAATGATGGGAACAAGCGAGCTAGGGAACTGGTAGCACTTATCTCTGAGAAGAGATGTCTCGGCTCCCAGCCCCTTGAATTGTGTTATAATGAGGCTTGAAGGCCTATTTAATGTTGATAAATGATTTAAAATCCCAAACTTCCAAAAACCTAACCCTCGGATATGAAGCACCAAAACTGTGGGCCCTGTTTGGGTAAATTGGTGTTCCAACTTCTTGGGGACGTAACTTTGGCATCCGATCTCCATTTTACGCGCTCAATAGCTTGTTAGAAAGATCTATATGAGGACTACAACTTTTGAGTGATAAAAATCAAACAATGACCCATGTTACTCCCCATTTTGCCAAAAAATGTCGTTTAGGGCCTCAGAACGGCTCTCGAAGTTCAAGACCCAAAAAACTGCTATAAATAGTAAGTTCTGCTAAAACTTAAAAACTGAAATAACTAATGTTGGGGGTTAAAATGGACTCGGTGGGTGGCCAAAAATATCTACCTAGATCATTAAGTCCCCAAAATGGCTCCGGGAGTGCAGGACCCGAAAACCTGCTAAAAATAGTAAGTTGTGTTGAAGCTGGAAAACTGAAAGAATTGATGCTGCGGGTCCAAATGGAATAGGTGGGTGGCCACCGATATCGACCTAGATAAACTTGTATACATATTGGATCCACTCCATACTTCATATGTGGACATGCTTTTCTTTCACCGAGCATGGGTATTCACGCCTCATACATGAGCTATCTTTCTGATCTCTCTCACTCATTGTTTGGTAGGATGAAATATGCTGAAGTCCTCTCTAGTCCTCGCAATGTTCTTTCTATGCACATAATACATTTCGGCCATCACGTACCCCTTTTGACCTCATATATTAGGGGGCATCTATTATAGCATCATTTATCACCATCATATACTTGATGACTTATGCATTGGCCTTGGGTAACCCTTCCATTCACACCTAGACATATTTCTCTAAAAAATAGTTTCTCAAAACCCATACGTGACTTTTCTCAGAATTTTCCGCGTATATATGCGAGTGCATAAATTGAGAACCACATATTCTATTTTAAACATTAAAAAATATATAATTTCCCTACTTTTGAGGCGGGGTTTACAGTTTTTCATGTAACTTAACTACCCCAACCCATGGCCTAACTGTTCCCCAAATGAAAAAATTAATTTGAGGGAATATAAAATCCCCTCAAGGGAATGGATTAATGGAGGGAGAGAGATAGTTATAGATATTATACTCTGTTATAGCCCTATCCAAGTCTGTTAGATTCCCTATGCCTCCTGCACTTCCCAGATATTTTCAACAAACCCTTGTTTCATTGAGATGTTCACTCACCCTATGTGACATCCATTGTGCACTATTCTTAAAGAAGTTTCGCAAGGCTAGGGCTGAATGGATCCAGAGGACAGTATGCTTGAAGGCTGTGGTAGATTTTAGGTGAACTCTCCACATTTATTTACTGTACAAGTCATTAATAAAAGAAGTGTCATCTTGTTCCTGATGTTCACGTGTCATTTATCTCTTATACATGTGTAATGATCTCAAATAGTTCATTTATTCTTGCTTTTATGAGACTATCCATGCTTTCACTAACATCTAGAGCATATATATGTTGTAAAACTAGGCTTTTTTGCTTGTTCTTTGCTGGTTTGCAGGTTCTGGAGCACAAAGAGTAGCAAGGGTTTTGCACCCTGCGGGATCTACTACAACTAGAGGATATATGGGTAAGGTCTGAAACCTTTAGTTTCTAATTTAAACCATAGAAGTTGGTTAAGTGAGTCCTTCTTGTGATGAAATGCCCCTTATCTGTGGAGTTTTATCAACCCAAGACCTTAGGGTAACATTTCCTGCAACAATATGCAACTATTGAAACATTATGAAAAAGGATTTACGAGCATGAAATGTACATCCATTAAGACATTTTTTCAAACACTTAAAACCATTATCTCTTTAAGGTGTTTTCACAATAATTAGCTAACATGAATCCAAAATTACATGACTTTATTTTTTCTTATTAATGCCAATAATTAAACTCAAGATATAAGTAGACTATCATCCATCTTCATTGCTGAATCTATGCCTATAAGTGAATATAAATATTTAGGAAGTTCGTCAATTACTGTTACTGACAACACAACTCAAAAATTAGCATCCATAATTTTACCACATAGTTGCATAAACTCAAGGGTACTAGTGTGCCCAAGTAGTCATAATAGAGGTGGGGAACATGATACAATTTTGAAATGGTAGATCATAGCTGACAAAATAAGTAACAAAAATTTAATGGGACCATATTTATCTAGTGAATAAGGTGGCATGTCATTAGGCCAACCATCAATATTTATTTCTTCAGAGGCATAAATAAGACATTTGGGTGAGGTGAAATTTTTAGGTTAACCAAAAACTAAGTGTCATGCTTTTCCAAGCCATTTCTCCCACAAGTGATGTCACCCCACATCTTAGGAAGAGTTGAAATGAAACCTTAAAAAATTATTGATACACACCCACAAAAGGAAGAACATAGCATTTATTACAACATTCACTTGTCATTTACCATAAAAGAAACATGGACAAAATTATAATAAGTGTCACTGATCTATCCCTCTTGCATGCACAACTTCTCTACTCAATAAACCACCAATCTAGGAGGCCTTACTAATAGAAACAAGAAGATGTAGAAATAAATGAAAGATAGAAGGATAACTATAAGAATGAGAATCAACATACCTATGGAGTTGGGGTTCACATCTCCATTATCATTGGGATGGACTTGGGTTTTGGGCTTCTTGTCATGATCTATTCATGAACACCTGCCACAACTTTTCACAAAACCTCCTTTTCTATCTCTTTTCTCCTGACTTCTTTTATTTCTAGGGAAAACCACAAATGTAGATAGATATCTATAGAAACAATAGGCACCAAGGGCACCAAGGACCCTCGCTCAAGTTTTCCACTTCTTTTTCATTTGAATACCTAGTATATAGAAACTGTGAACATGTCGAACACCTTCCACAATGTTTCATAGAACCTCCCTTTCTATATATTTTCTCATGACTCCTTATATTTCCACGGATGACCCAAAATGTAGATAGATATATGTAGCATCTATAGGTCCCAAGGACATCAAAAAAATCCTCCCTCGCTCACGTTTTCAACTTTATTTTCATTTGAATTCCTAGTAAATAGAAATCCTGAAGACTACGACGTGTCAACAAGGAAAATTGTTATTTTGGTCTTCGGTGGTTTTTAGTATGTTCAAGTTGTTGGTCTGATAGAGGTGCACGAACATGGTATGGAAGGAGGTATTTCTAGGGTTAGCAATGCTTCTTTGTGGAATTCCTCATTTTTGGTGCTCGGTCTGGAAATTGGTGCGCCTGGTGGTTTGGCGGGTGGGTCTTGGTGTCTAGTGGCGACAGGAGAGTCGGTCTTGGTGTCTAGTGGCAATAGGGTAGTCGCCCTTTTGGAATATATAGATTCAATATCCTATTGTGGTTTGTGTGAAGCTCCTTGTGAAGCATCAACCTGTGGTATGTTCCTCACACCTTCTCCTTCTCCAATTGTTCGGGTTCTTGTCGAGTTTCCCAACTAGTGGAAAGATGGTATCTGGGACATACCATGTGGTTTCCTGACGAAATTTAAGGGTGAAGAGAGATCTGGTTTTTAGATATGGTGATAGGGGAAAGTTCCAATAGACCAGAATATGATAATGGTTAGAGTTGACCCTCCTAGTTTTATCACAATGCGACCATCCTCGCATCACGGGAAATCCTCACCCAGGGCCAAGCAAGGATATGTGGGCTCAGATGATATGGAAATAGTGGTTGTAGGAGCCCGTCAAGGTGGTAAGATCATCGGTCACTCCCAGCTTGCTGGTGTGGGAACGCGAGGCAGTCTTGGTGGAGGGAAACAGGCCTCCCATGGTGGTGGAAGTGTAAGGTCACAAAAAATGAAGCATCAGGGTGGTGGAAAACAAGGAGGAACAACTAACTGGGGAACTTTGAGGCATTTAGCTCTTGGACCGCAGTAAATTCAACATTTTTTTCTAGAAAACGGTCAGGACCTAATTCAAACTCTCATGGAATGGATGAACATAGTGGAATGGGTTCGTAGGGAGGAGCATGTTGAGTTGATGGCTACTTTTGATAGGATTCACTACTTCCAGTGCTAGGTCAAGGAGAGAGTATTGGTGGTGGTCTAGCGAGGCCAAAACCACCTTGTAGAAAAAGTGGAAAAGTTGGACACTTGGCTCAGAAAGTTTGAAGGGCATGTCTATTGCAACTTCCATCCACCACCCCCTCTAGGAACAACCCTGGAAAACCCAGCTTCCATTACGTCAGATGACTAGTATGTTGTCCTATTTTTTTTTATGTATTACATGTATTTTGGTGTCTATGACATTCTCATTTATGGATGTTGTCCTTAGCCTCATTTTTTGTATTTTTGTCACTTGTTGCAAACATTGGTCAACAAACCTAGTCGGGGTGAGACCACCCTTTTTTTTCTTTGTTGGTTGTACATATTCTTCACCATATGAATGAATATCGACTTACAAAAATAAATTTTATGTATATCTATTCATTAAATGTAAATATGAAGATTTGACATTGGATTTAAAATAAGAGTCACACTTTTAACATAAATCAATGAATTTTAAAGATTAAAATTTATGGCGAAAGAGATATAAATATAAATATTAATTCGACTATCTAAATATTACCTTTACTAAAACTATAATGAAGGAATTAATGTAAATTAGATATATGATACACGGAATTACGTTAATTGTAGATAAATCCATCTGCAGTGTTAAACTTTAGAGACAAAAGTGTTTTCAGAATTTGAACATTGTAGATGGACTCAAAGACGCTTTTATCTCTAAATCTTAACACTGTAGATGGATTCAGAGAATTGTTTAGTGAAATGTAACACTTCAGTATCAAAATTGCAAATTTTCATTTATGGAGTGACACAATTATAAATTACTAGCATAAATGACTAATTCATATACTTTTTGTACTTGTTATTTGGTTGTATTTCTATTCTTGGACTATAATAGTCATTTTCATTAATCATTATTAATTTTGTCACTTATTATCTAGTCATATATTTTAATTGTAGACTAAATTAGTTATTTAGGTTAGTCACTTTTAGTTTAGTCATTTATTATATAGTCGTATATTTTATCCCTAGACTAAATTCGTCATTTAAGTTAGTCAATTTTGTAGAAATTTGAATAACTGATATATTATTCACTGAGATTCTCCTGATCACACACTATTTTAGCTTCATGAATAATACATAATCTCTTCTACCATTGATCATTAATTGCGGAAATAAAATCAATTGCATGCATACATTAAAACCACAAACAATCACACATATGAACACAGTATTTAATGGGAAAGCTTAAAGTTGAAAACCCCAACTAATCAGATATTATATGTCATGGAGATCATGTAACAATCATAGTACAAAGCTCCTCACAAGCTCTCATGCACACCCTCAATTGCTACACACTATCAAGCTAGATCTAGCAAAACACATGCTCCAATCTTTTGCCACTTGATAGCCAGCCTCTATTGCGTAATCAATGCTATGGGATGGTTTCATTAAATAGATAAACCACCTAGCTTGTACTGCGCAATCCTCATGGGCTTCTCCACCTATCTCTGTGTTGCAAATAGCAACAGTATAGTCACAACTGATAGTTAACCTGCTCGTTCACCTATTTCTGCACTGGTCTCCACTGAAACTGACCATGCACTGAAGTTAACTGATGCATTCTTTAGTTGATTAATGAGTTTATAATTAGTGAATAAATTAATAATTAGTTCACACCACTCTCACTAATTGTATCAATTACTTAAACTGAATACAAATAGCTCAACTATGTTTAGATTAGTTAAACTGAATACAAGTCCACTAACTTCCTCAATCAACTCCACCAAACTCTGTCACATGAGTTCTAACTGAAGTATCCATGCAATAGCTCCACTTAACCCTCAGGAATAGCGTAATTCCTTCTGTCAGCTCCTGTGCCACATCTTTGCACTTAACTGAAGTGCTCCAAGAGAATAAGATAATGTTTAGAGTCCAAATATTACTAAGAGATAATAATATTTGACATATCTATTTTTAGACTGGCAATATAAAAATAAATTCCGCCCAATATGTCTAAAAATATAAGTCAATATATTTTTTCTGACTTGACCAACCATCCTCAAATAGCATCCTGCAACTCATAGAACATGATCCATATGTCTAAAAATAGACATAGTCTAAAAATAGACTTTGCGCCAAAAATAGCCTGCGAGCCCACTTAGTGAAACAGTGAATCGACTTCTTTCCACTTTAGCTCATCATCTTGTTGCAATCTCAACACTCCCCTCTCAGCAGATAAGGATTGTCTGTGACCCCTATCCTTTTTGTCGTATTCGTTGCTCCTGGTGAGCGCCTTCATCAAGATATCAGCATCCTGATCCTCCGTGAGAATGTATGAAAGTAACATGATCCTCCGTTGCACACAATCTCTGATATGATGGTACCTAATGTCGATGTGTTTGGATAGACTATCATGAAATACTAGATTAGCCGAGAGTTTAATGCAACTCTGGTTATCACAATAAATCACAGTAGGCTCCAAGTGTGACTCGAATAACTCGGCCAGGATCTTCCTCATCCATATAGCCTCGCATGCAGCCAAGCTTGTTGCCATATACTCGGCCTCTGCTGAACTGAGTGCCACGGATCTCTGTTTCATGTTGTGCAAAGGCGATGTCGACCAGGTACTGAAAATCCCTCGAGATGTTCTCTTTACGTATTTATGGGCTCCCTGCCAATCTGCATTGGTGAAGCCACACGACTTCACCTCATCCAGAAACTAATACGTACCATAATCCATATCCCGATGTGCCTCTGATATATCTCAATACATGCTTCCCCACCTTCCAAAAGAGCTTGGTAGGCTTAACCATAGCTTCTGAAAGTTGGTTAACAACATAGCATATGTTGGGTCATGTATTGACCAGATACATAAGCGACCCCACCAACTGTCGATAAACAGTGGCATCCACTACCTCCGCCGAAGTAGCATCCTCCTTCCTCGAACCACCAGGAAGAGGAGTATCAACAGGCTTGCAGCCATGCATGTTGAACTTCTCCAGTATCTCCCGGGCATACTTACCCTGAGAAACAAATAGTCCATCACTGCGTTGCCAAATTTCCAATCCCAGAAAATAATGAAGGAGGCCCAAGTCCTTCATCTCAAACTCCTTTGCAAGATCAGCCTTGCATGAGTGTATCAACAGTTCATCACCCGTAAAAATCAAATCATCTACATAAAGTACAATGATCAGCAACTTACCCTCCAACACAATCTAGTATAGGTTAGGATCCACCTCACTATTGGAGAATCCAAGTCTGGTGAAATAACTGTATATCTGTGTGTACTAAGCACGAGGTGCTTGTTTCAACCCATACAACGCTCTTTTGAGCCTGCACACATGCAACTCGCTGCTAAAGATCTCGAAACCTTCGGGCTGCTCTATGTACACCTCCTCCTCAATGAATCCATTGAGGAACGTAGTCTTCACATCCATCTGATGAATGTGCCATCCCATCTGCGCTGAGAGAGCAAGAATCGCCCGTATGGAAGAATACCTTGTGACAGGTGCAAAGGTCTCCTCATAATCGATCCCCTCAATCTGTGAAAAGCGTCAGGCAACAAATCTTGCCTTATACTTCTCCACACTCCCGTCAGTTACCTGCTTCACTTTTTAGATCCATCTCAAACCCACCACTGATTTCCCCTTCGGTCTCGGGACAATCTCCCATGCACTGTTTCTGACAATCGAATCATACTCTTCCACCATGGCATCTACCCATGCGGGGTCCTCCACAGCTTCCTCGAAAGAGAATGGCTCGTCACAATACAATTTCTCATAAGAGCCATGTATCCAAGATTTCAGATCGTCTCTCGTCTCCGCGATTTGATGGTGGTCCTACAACCTTCTCTGCAGCTCGAGCCAGTCGCTCAGCTTCTGTAGTGCGCTTGCGCCCTCTGATGGTTGGCGCTGCATGGGTGGTTTCTTCCACCTCCTGAACTTCCTCTTGTGGCTGATCCACATCCGGAAGCTCCTCCTTAGGAACTAACAGCTCCTCATCCGCATGCAAGTGTAGCTCCCTCTCAAGCGAACACTTCATGGCTTTCTCCTCATGAAATTTGATATCCCGTCGCACAACAGTCTTGCGACTGTCTAGAAAATACACACGATAGTTGTGGGGCGTATCAGTGTACCCCAAAAATATCCCAACCTCTGCAGTCAGCTCTAGTTTCTTCCTGGCATCTTTCGTCACATGAATGTAAACAGGTGAACCAAAAATCCTCAAATGGGAAATATCAGGCCTCTTACCGGAAAACGCCTCCTCGGGTGTACTCATGCCAAGTATCCTATGAGGACAATGGTTCTACACATATACTACATTATTGCATGCCTCAGCCCACAAGTGTATGGGTAGGCCCTGATCATGCAAAATCACCCGTGCAGCACTCACAATCGTTCTGTTCTTTCGCTCAGCAACCCCGTTCTGCTGTGGGTTATGAGGTGCTATGAGCTCTCTTCGAATTCCTTCTATGCTGCAAAAGTCCTTGAATTCTCCAGAGATGAATTCACCACCATTGTCACTCCTTAGAGCCTTCACCTGCTTCCCCAATTCTTTCTCAACCAGTGCCTTGAACTCACAGAACTTTGAGTATGTCTCGCTCTTCTTCTGCATGAAGAATATCCAACACTTATGAGAAAAATCATCAACAAATATCACATAATACCTGTGCTTTTCTATCGAAGCTACTGAGAAAGGTCCACACACGTCTGTGTGAATTCTCTCAAGGATCGTCGTGGCACGACTATCCTTCTCGTGAAAGGTGGCTTTCACAAATTTTCCCAAGGTACACCCCTTGCACTGATCTGACTACGCAAGAGTGCCTTTAGGAAGCCTAGTAGAAATCTGCTGCAGTATCTTCAAAGCTCCATGGTGAAGGTGGCCCAATCTCCGGTGCCACAACTCGCCATCATCCCAGCTCACCACTCCTTCTGCCTTGCCTGCCATTGCTGCGCAGCCATCTACCTACAATTGATAAAGGTTCTTAACTCGAACCCCTATCCTCCGAGTCTCACCAGTTGCCTTACTGCGCAGGAAAGCCTTTCCCTCGCTAAAGACAACATCATATCCCTTGTCTTCTAACATCGCCACAGAGATAAGATTCTTCTTCAATCCCGGAACATGCATCACTTCCTTCAATACGAAGGGTTTACCAGACTCCCTCTCAAAGGAAATGGTACCGATACCGGTCGCACTGTATCTACCATCATCGCCCATCTCGATGTGCACTCCAAGATCTTTCTCATCCAGATCAGTAAACAAATCTCGATCTCTTGTCATGTGAAAAGACGCACCACTATCAAGAAACCACATTGATCCCTTCATACTTAAGACCAAGCATGCGATCAGCGAAAAATCCAGCTCAAACTATGAGGCTAAGGCCTTTCCAGCTGCAGTTTCAGCAGCCTGCTTATTTTTCTTCTTCTGTGGAAAATTAGTGGCGTAATGTCCGTGTTGGTGACAATGAAAGCACTTCACCTTGGACATGTCCTACTTCTTGCCTTTCGCACCAGATTGAGAAGATTTCTTGCTCTTCCCATTCTTTGCTTTGGCAACCAAAGCGCAATTCTCTTCATCAGATGCCTTTGATGAAGATCCGTCCCTGGTACTCCGCCTTATCTCCTCTTGTACAAGATCCGACCAAAGTCGCTCCCATCCTGGCAATTTCTCCCGACCATTGACAGAGTCCTGATAGGAATGCCAACTCTTCGGAAGCCCAAGGAGAGCCAAGCTCACCAAGTCCTCATCATCAACAGTCACCCCAACACTTCCCATCTCATCCCTGCATTGGACGAACTTCGTGAGGTACTTGGGCATACTGTCGCCTTTCTCCATCTTTATGTTTCTGAGTTTATCCTTGAGCGCCAACTTCCTCTGGTCGCTCTTGCTTTGGAATAAATCTGTCAAGGCTTTCCACATCAAGAATGGAGAAGCCTTACCATGAAGGTTGGACACTATGTGATCCTTCACACCCTCCAACAGAATCCTTCGACACTTTGCTATCTTCTTTTGCCATGCGTCAAGTACGGCAGCATCAGTAGAAGTAGGCTTTGGGACTTCAGCATCTATGAACTCCTTCAACCCATTGTCATCTAGCACCACCTCCATCCTGTCCTTCCATGCAATATAATTCGAGCTTCTCTCAAGGGCATACTCCAATCGCAATCTGTTGAAAGACATCTCAACTTTGACACCAAGAAAACACTGCTGCAAATTCGAATTCCACCAGCACAAAACTCAACCGCTTCAATGTTTTGCAATTGCTCCAATGATCAATATCGCTTTGATACCATGTAGAAATTTGAATAAATGATATATTATTCACCGAGATTCTCCTGATCACACACTATTTTAGCTTCATGCATAATACAGAATCTCTTCTACCATTGATCATCACATGCGGAAATAAAATCAATTGCAAGCATACATTAAAACCACAAACAATCACACATATTAACACAATATTTAATGAGAAAGCTTAAAGCTGAAAACCCCAACTATCTGTATATTATATGTCATGGAGATCATGTAACAATCATAGTACAAAATATCCTCACAAGCTCTCATGCACACCCTCAATTGCTACACACTATCAAGCTAGATCTATCAAAACCCATGCTCCAATATTTTGCCACTTGAAAGCCAGCCTCTATTGCGTAATCAATGCTATGGGATGGCTTCATTAAATAGATAAACCACATGGCTTGTACTGCGCAATCCTCATCGGCTTCTCCACCTATCTGTGTGTTGCAAATAGCAACAGTATAGTCACAATTGATAGTTAACCTGCTCTTTCACCTATTTCTGCACTGGTCTCCACTGAAATTGTCCATGCACTGAAGTTAACTGATGAATTCTTTAGTTGATTAATGAGTTTATAATTAGTGAATTAATTAATAATTAATTCACACCACTCTCACTAATTGTATCAATTACTTAAACTGAATACAAATAGCTCAACTATGTTTAGATTAGTTAAACTGAATACAACTCCACTAACTTCCTCAATCAACTCCACCAAACTCTGTCACATGAGTTCTAACTTAAGTATCCATGCAATAGCTCCACTTAACCCTCAGGAATAGCGTAATTCCTTCTGTCAGCTCCTGTGCCACATCTGTGCACTTAACTGAAGTGCTCCAAGAGAATAAGATAATGTTTAGAGTCCAAATATTATTAAAAGCTAATAATATTCGACATATCTATTTTTAGACTGGAAATCTAAAAATAGATTCCACCCAATATGTCTAAAAATAGAAGTCCATCTATTTTTTCCGACTTCACCAACCATCCAAAAATAGCATCCTGCAACTCATAGAACATGATCCATATGTCTAAAAATAGACTTTGCGCCAAAAATAGCCTGCGGGCCCACTTAGTGAAGGCAACTTCTTTCCACTAAGTTCATCATCTTGTTGCAATCTCAACACCTTTTAGTTTACTCACTTATTATCTAGTCGCATATTTTATCCCTAGACTATATTAGTCATTTAAGTTAGTCATTTTTAGTTCGGTTACTTAAAATTTCTCAAATTTAGTAGTATTTCACTTGAAATAATTGCGGTGACTAACTTTTTTAGTCACCTAGTCATTAATTTCATCATTTTCTACTAGTCAAGTAAGGAAAAAATATGAATTTAAACAAAATTTCCCTTCTCTTAGATATGAATAAGGTAAACCATTGTTAATTTGTCTCAGCTACATTGGATAATTGAAGTGTCTATTCAAACCCTCCACAAAAGACCATAAAATAAACACCGAAAAAATAAATGTTGGAAAGCTAAAGCAAGGGCTAAATTAAAAATGCTGAAAAAACACTATAGAATGTATTTGAAAAAACATGAATTTAACGAAAATGACCTATCTAATATCAAATATATGGATAAGGTAAACCATTGATAATTTGTCTCAATGGATAGTTAAAATATCTATCCAAAGAAGTGTAGATATATCACATCTTACACAGTTTCAACATAATTTTCCTCCTCTATTCATTACCTAGTGTGCATATGGGGTTGATGAGTCCATGTGCTCCCTAGTGTGCATATGGGGTTGATGAGTCCATGTGTTCCCTAGTGTGCATATGGGGTTGACTTACTGAGTCAATGTCTGGTCTCTTATCTGACTCTGAATCATGTGGGTTATGGGGTAGTGTGCATATGGGGTTGAATTACCCAGTCAGTGTCGGGTCTCTTCTCTGACTCTGAATCATGTGGGTTATGGGGTAGCGGAGGAGAAGGAAATTGTATTTTGATAGGTATGGGGTAGAAGAGGAGGAGGAAATTGTATTTGGATAGTTCATCTCTAGAAAAAAAAAAAAAAAAAAAAAACAGGATTTTGTTACTATCTCACTATCTCTCGGAGTCGTCCATGGGTTTTTAACTTCAAGCACATGTTATATTGCTTCTTCTAATCTCCACTTTAAAAAGAAATCTCTATATTACTTATTTTATTTTATTTTTATTGGAAATTTGGAAGTAAAGATAAGGGAAACCTTTTGAAAAAGGACAACCATTAAAACTTTGAACTTTGTTTTAATTGTTGTTCTTCAAACACTACATCAGTATGCAATTATAGGCATGCAAATATGGTTGTGGCTCTCTTCTTAACCAGGTCTACTCAATATAGTATTTGGTTAACCCAATTTTTACAGGTTTATCATATTTTGTTTTCATTAACCCTGGTACACTACGGTTATTAATCCAAAAAATTTAATTAACCCAATTGTATTAGTATAACTGGCCTCCCCTAGGAATGATTGAGCACTCTCCAACTAGATTAACCCTAATTTTGGTCCACATGTTTCTTAATTAATTTAGGTGGTCTCTAAGCAAATCCTTAGGTTGTTTATGAGTTTAACCGCCTGTTCTACTGATCATAATTCAAAGTTCTGAACCTTTTTTTCTTTTTCCTGCAGTCATTGACATGTGCTTTGCTCTGTTCTATTCTGCTCTCTACTATGTTTTGTCGGTTGTTGATGATGTTCAAAGCCTACTCGAATATACAACTCTAAATACGCAAAGGTGGCTCTAGTTCTGTTTCATAATATCCTCTATTCCTTTCGGCATTTTGACTTACTTTCCATAAAAAATAATTAATTTTATTTTTGTTATCTGAAAAGTATATTTTTTTTCAATTGATTATTAATTTTATGTAATACCTTGTATTATTAACATAATATGCATCAATATTTCATTTGTGTTTATTAACATTACGTATCAAATTCTCAGGTACTTCTTTTCGTTGGCCATAAATTAACCTATACGAACTCTAAATCTAACATGCTGAATGTATATAAATACTTGTCATTTCTCTCTGGTTTTTTTAAGCACTTTTATGTGGATAGTTAACAATAAAACTAATTTTTCGTGTTTAAAAAGGCGTTTTTATTTTTATATTTTTCCAAATCCACCTTGTATCCCTATCTTGTATATCTCTTCATCTCAAACTTAAAATTATGCGATCTTATTTTCAAACATTCTACCGGGCAAATATGAAATGACCATATATAAAAAAAATGAAATGACCATATATATATATATATATATAATTTTATGTAATCTGAATTCATATATATAACAAGTTATTTGAAAATTAATAATAAAAACAATTATTAATAAAAGAAGATTGATTTATTATATTTATTTAATTAAAATAATATTATTTCACATAATTAACTAATTATCTATATAAATATTTCACATAATTAATTAATAATTTATATAAAAAAATCATTCTTTTAAAAATATTTTTAATTTTCAAATTATCTATATATTTCCTTATGTTTTAGGTGTAACACCTAGCTTAATTTCCTTATTTTATTTTAAAACTTTTAGAAAAGTACATTTGAGTTTTAAGTGAAAAAGAGATTAACGAATATGTTAATTGGTTGATGAACCTGAGTTACATTTTCTTTTATCAATAAAGAATTAAATTATGAAATTCGATAACTGGTTCATAAATAATTCCAAGATTCTAGAGTGGTTGGAATGAAGCAGTTATTGATAGTTACATTCTCCTCTGAGGATAAAAGGGCAATCCCAGGGAGGAGAAGAGGATCTATGCAATACAAAAATACTGGAGGAACAGGATGGCTGTATGGTTAGAGTGGTCCACAGCTGGTTAACAACCAGTGGAACTATGCAACCTAAATTGGAGCATAGGCTCGACAAGAGTCTTGAGGTCTTCCTCCAAGATAATTGCAGCTAGTTTCGCTCTGGCGAGGAGCATGGGAGGAGTTCAAGATGTGATTTCCTCGCTCAAGGTCGGGAGGTTTAACCAATGAAACATGATTTTAGATAAGTTTATAGTTCATGTATTAACTTTGTTAAGTTTTGATATTATAATACTGAAATTTAGAGGTACAAGATTTTAAGTGAATATTCTTGTTTTTCAAAATAGAATATGGAATTAAGAATTGTCATTTAAAATAAAAGGCACATTACTGTATATTTTAAATTAGTATTGAACGAAGAATGAGTACTGTGGGTGAAACTAACTAGGTTATTAGAGATCAAATAACCGTGGGAAATGTAGAATACAAAGTGAACCAGAGATTATCTATAATCAATAACCAACTTCTTTTGAGGCCCTGCCTGTGGGTAAAAACCAAAAAATTAATAGTGTGTGTATATTGACACCAACTATCTATAGGTAAACTAGCCAGCAAGGTTGCGGTGAGACAAGCCAAACCAAAAATAAAGACGAATGAGACCGCTAAGGGTAGTGGTCGTGAATGAATTCAAAAAAAAATAGAAGACCTAACTTCGTAGAAATAAATACAGCATAGAACTCATTACATGATATACTGCTGAAAATTAATTTCATAACCATGAAACAGCTAAAAAACTAAATTAAAAGTGTGTTGTATCAAAACCAAACTTGACCGAGAGGTTTAAACCTTGACCCGTGGATACAGGTAGGGTTTTGCATCTTCAAGCCATAGGTTGAGGTAAACCAGTAAGTGGTTGTTTTATAAATAACACTTGATACATATTATAAATAAATCTAGCATCTACTTCAACACATGAATAGGGCATATCATATATAGAAAATACAAAAGATAAGAAATTTACAAGTTACGTAAACTGCATAACGAGTATACGCCATTGTAGGAATTTGAGTCAAACTAATCACCAAAGGAACCATAGCTTAAAACGATTTCATTATAAAAAAATTAGCATAAAATTTTCCTTTAGAAATTACATGAAAACATAGGCCTTAATCCATTTCAAGAGTTAATGTAAATATTCAAGAATTCCATTACAGGGTGGCGTATTAACCAGTCTCTACAAGTCTATTTAATGTTATTGCAAAAGAACTAAAGGAAACTTAACAATACATTGAGGGTTCGTTCAAAAAACATGTTCACTCCGAAAACCCGAAAATGTTTCCCCAATGAAAGAAAATATACCATTTCCTATGGTCAAGAAACCCTAGGGTTTAAACCCTATGAATCAACATAACAAAAAATGAAAGACGCAGCTAAAAATGTTCATAGCCCGAGACTGGAGGAGCTAGGAGTGCCGAGCAGTGAAACTTGTTTTATTTTAGCATTAACCTATAAGGAAGTAGGTATAGTACCTGATAATATCATTGAGTTAGAACCCAATACCATTATAAAATTAAATATTGAGTTGAGGAGATAAGTACGTGCAAAGAGGCAACAGGGGGTTAGTGAAATAAACACAATAAATCAAACTTAACCCTGTACAAGATAGTTCATAAGGAGGGAACAAGTTACCTGACTTTCGGAAGCGTAGTTCCATTCGAGACCCTGCCTATAAGGCCATGAAAAATAAATTAACCATATAATTTAATTCCAACAGCTGAGGGTCACAAAATTAATCGAGAAAAATAAAAAATAGAAAGATTACCTGAAATGTACAAGTCAAAAAAGGACTCCGTGCAAGTGAAGAGCTCGGCAGACTTGGACATGCACCTGCAGACTTTGGAAAGCAAAGGCATAGATTCCTAAATGTTGTCGAATAGTGTAAGACACTCCTCGGCCTAGAGGAGATAAATAGAGCGGAATTATGCCGAGAAACCGAGTTTGAATGACGAACTCTGAGGGAAATTGGGGGGGGTATAGGTTTGATAACCTATCGACCACAACTTCATCTGGACAGTCCCACTCAAGGGCATCGACGATGGATAAAGGGCCCAATTTTCCATCAAACCTGCTATCATTTCCATCGAAAATGCCTCCAAGCATGCATAGCTACCTTGTTGGAGTAATTGTAGAGTACTGCTAAAAAACGAGCATGGAACAAAGCCTATAGCTATCTTCTGAAATAAATGTCAGCGTTTGCTTTCATTAATTAGGTGCATGTGTATATTTTGTACTGCAAAATCCAATGCTATGATATGCATGCCTACAACAAGTATTAAGATTATGTAACTTCAACACAATGATTTAAATGTTATCAACTGATTATTGCTACGATTTTTATTATTTCAATGATGTGCAAATATATTCGATGATAATGTAATAACGTTAAAAACTTAATAATATGGTTTGAATGATATGATAATAGTGGTGAAAATCAATAGCAAGGCGAAAATCCCAAGGTTCAAAGATAAGTATCGTAAATACAACTTGGGGACAACAATTTATAAATAATTCTATTATGATGTTGAATAATATCTACTGTCATAATGAAAATAATACTTTTTTCTTATGAATGAAATAATTTCTATGTAAATAGATGTGGTAATAGTTGTGAAATATGGAATCAGAGTGACGTTCACACACTGGGACCCAGATGGGCCATTGTAATAGTAATGGGTGTATTTAAAATTATGCACACTGACAGGAAGAAATGAAAAATTGTTGACAGATCACGATGAGGAGAGAACCTAGATATCAAACACCCAGAGCTACAGGGGAAAATCACCCTCTGCCTAACGCAGAAATGAACCCGAAAATGTGGGTACAACTGAGTGTCGATCAACATCATCAAACCAGTAGATTACTCGAGGAATGGTAACTTCAGACCAGTAGACTTCTAGATGCAGTGCAACATCTTTAGGTGGCAATGGTTCAAGTAAGAAGTGATAATGGGAGATTAATGTGGGAACAAGAGAGGATTCTCAAAAGCCTCTCATAAAGGCAGAATCATTGTACAACACAACCCACTCTTGAGAGGGGCACCCAGATGAGGGTGAACATCAACAAAAATCTAATGATAATCTTGAAGGAATCCACACCCAAAAAATTAATTGAAGCAGAACTTACAATGAAGGAGAATCCATGAATGTTTTCGATCAACAAGAGATTAAAAAACAGAAATCGTAAATTTAGGGAGAGTTTAGAAAAATTAAGCCTCCCACGTTTGATAGAGAGGCTAAAGAAGTGGCAAACACATCGATAATTAACATGAAAAAATATTTTCAATTTTATGAATATAGAAACAAGCTCAAAGCTCACTTGGCTATTTACCAATTGTGGGAAAATGGCTACTTTATGGTGGGAGGAAGTGAAAAATGTGCGAGAAATTGAAGACCAAAATGTGACTTGGGATGACTTCTGACAACATTTTGAGGGGAGCTTTTCTATGATGAAAAATCTCGAGAATTTCATGATTTGAGGTTGGGAAAAATATCTATGGATTACATAACTAAATTTACCTCCTTACTGAGGTATGTACCCTATTTGAAGGATGACAAAGAAAAGGTACAAAAATTCTTGAGTATTTTGCGTGCTCCCATGAAGGAAAAGATTGAGTTCATCAATCCAAGGACTATGGATGAGGTCATTCAAAAAGAAATAATGTGTTATCAATAATCGAAAATGAGACGATATGCTGGTAGGATTTGGCCGCAAAATAAAGGGCAGAAGATTACACACAATTTTAAAAGTAGTAGGACAGGTAACTACAAAAATGCTGCAAGGAACCCAGCAAATAGAAAATCTGGGAGAAACCATCAAAACCCCAAATGGCTGGCAGAATACTGGCCTACTGAGGCATCCAACAGACCAGACCATGGTCAGACCCAAAAACGTCCTCTGCAATGTTGGGGCTACGGTGAAGCACATTATTATAAGAAAATGTCCTCACCGTGGGAGTAATGAAACTGTAGCTAGTTTTCAAGAAGCATTCATAGTGGGAGATGTTGAAAGGAATATACTAAGGATCAACGATGCATTAGAGGATCGAGAAGAAAATTACCATCCAAAAATGATAGAACTATAAGGTAAGTTATTTTCCCAAACTGTATCTATTTTAGTTCATCATAGTGCCAATTTAAGCTATATCAATCCCAAAATAGTTGAAAAATATAATTTACAACTTCTGAAATTTAAGTCCCTAGCTAGTGCAATTAGCCACTGGGAAAAGAGGAGGGTTAATGCCAAAGTCTCAAACTACCATATAGACATAGGGAATCAACATATAAAAGTTGAGTTGAATATTTTACCCTTGGGTTCCTACGATTTACTACTAGGAATGGACTGGTTAGAGGGGCATTGGTCAATGGCATATTGAAAATAGGAAACCATTAGTTATATGGATGAAGATGGTACTCGTCAGGTGTTACTAGGAATTAAGAAACTACTCCAATTGCACCCCATGATTGCCTCCCAGCTGGGAAAATGCATCAAGAAAGGGTGCCAGATTTATGCCATTCGAGTAGGATTCACTAACTCTAAGGAAAAAACCCCTATGTTGGAAAATTGTACCAGTAGTTCAAGAATTTACGGATTTTTTCCTGAAACATATTGGGACTACCTATAAAGCGGTATATCAATTTCACCATCGAACTAACGCCAGGGGTAATACCTCTGTCATGAACACCATACCGAACGAGTGTACCTAAGATAATTGAGTTAGAAATATAGTTGCAGGAATTGTTGGAAAAGGGGTACATTCATCCTAGTGTGTCTCCTTGGGGGGCACTGGTAAAATCTGTTAAAACTAAAGATGGTACAATGTAGATGTGTATGGATTACATGTAGCTTAACAAATTAACTGTTTAAAATAATTATTTTCTGCCACAGATAGACGATCTTTTCGATCAAGTAAATGGACTAACTGTATTCTACAAGATAAATTTAAGATATGGATATCACCAGATACGGATAAAACATTAGTATATATATAATACAACCTTTTGAACCTGATATGGGAATTATGATTTCGTGGTTTTACAGTTTGGATTAACCAACGCACCAACAACTTTAATGAGTTTGATGCATGGCATATTTCATCCATCTCTGGAAAAAATTGTTTTGATCTTTATTGATTATATATAAATTTATTCTAAAACCATGGAAGAGCATAAGGAAAATTTACGCTTAGTGCTAAAAATGTTGAGGGACTATCAACTCTATGCAAAATTTAGTAAATGCGATTTCTACAAAGAAAAAATACAATATTTAGGCCATGTAATTTCTATTGAAGGGATATCAGTAGACCTTGAGAAAATAAAGACTATTATGGAGTAGAGGTTACCCAAAAATGTATGAGACATACGTTCCTTCATGGGCTTGGCTAGCTATTACCGATAGTTTATTGAAGGCTTCTCTATAATTTCTTTTCCAATTACATCTTTGCAACAAAAAGGGAAATTTTTCAAGTGGACTAATGAATTCCAAACCATATTTGAAGGGTTAAAGAAATTTTTAACTACTGCCCTTGTATTGAAGGTAACTGACCCAAACAAGGAGATCGAGGTATGCACTGATTCTTATAAGTAATGGGTGGGAGCAGTGGTGTCACAAGATGGAAAATTCATCGCATATGAGTCCCGAAAGATGAAGGATAATGAGCATTGATATTCTGCTTATGACCTAGAGCTTACCGCAGTAGTTCACACACTCAAATTATGGAGGCACTACCTATTGGGAAAATTTTTAATGTTGAAAATAGACCACAATATCCTGACTACATATTTTAAGTAGGATGACTTGAGCACTCACCAAGCAAGGTGGAACACATTTCTAGGTGAATTCGACTTTGAAATTCATCACATGAAAGGTAAGGAAAAACATGTCGTTGATGCCTTAAGTAGGAAACTACATTGTCTTTTTGAACTCTACTTTAATGAAGAATAATTTAAGTTCCAAGAGAAAGTGAAGCAGGCAAAGAAAAATTATCATGAATACTAGTTTCTGTGGTAGCAAGAAAAATAGGTAGAAAACAAGGGAAACAATCATATTGTAAGATCAGTAAAGAACAACCATTGATTTTCCATGGGAACATATATATTCCAAATCAAGTGAGATTGAAGGAGTTGATTTTGTAAGAGTATCTTTGAAGCACTTATGTTGGACATCCTAGATACAAAAAAATCTAACAGCAATTAGAAAATACTACTTTTGGCTTGGGATGTGTAAAGATATTGTTGAATACTTGACGAAGTGTTTGGAATGTCAACAGGTCGAGGTGGAGCATTAGCACCCTACAGGTTTACTATAGCCTATTGTTGTACCGAAGTGGAAATGGGAAGTCATTTCACTCGATTTTATTACAGGATTACCAAAAACAATGAGACACAATGACCCCATTATGGTGGTGGTGGGTAGGTTGAGAAATGCATCTCACTTCATACCATTCCAGTCTAATTATAAAACAATAAAAATCGATGATATCTTTATGATGGAGGTGTTTATCTTACACAGTATTCCAAAAATTTTCATTTCAAATCCAGATGTGAAGTTCACCTCAGCCTCTTGGAAGGCACTGTTGACCAGTCTGGGCACACAAATTCATTTTAGTACTACCTTTCATCCACAAACGAATTGGCATAGTTAGCGGGTGAATCAGATATTGGAATACATGTTACGTATGTATGTGATACATCAGCCCATGAAGTGGGAATATTATTTTCATTTCGTAGAGTTTTCTTACAATAATGGGTACCAAGAATCTCTAAAGATGAGTCCTTTTAGGAATTATATGGAAGACAATGTTGGACACCCATAAATTGGAGCATCGTAGAAACTTAGATGATGCTTGGGCTGAAGATGTTGGAAGAGATGGAGCATGAAGTGAGAACGATTCGACAAAATTGGAACAATACAGACATAAATTTTACGCGGATCGAAAAAAAAACTTATCGAGAGTTCGAAGTGGGAGATCACGTGTATGTTATAATTAGACCTAGGAAAAGAACTCTAAGATGAACTACCTGCACCAAACTAGCTCCCCGGTTCTGTGGAACTTTCCAATTTTTTGGAAAGAGTAAAACCAGTGGCCTATCGGATGGCATTAGCGAGTCACATACAAGTGAACTAATCTAAAAATGGGTGGATAAATTCAAATTATTTTCAACCACAAGAACCTCCCACTCAATTAAACAAATAAATGATCATGCTTATACAGGACTTATGCGGAATTTTATACTTGGAAACATGTGTACTTATTTTAACTATTTAATTTATTTAAGAACATTTTTTTTTTTTTATATTACCCATGTGAAACAACCATATAATGCATCAAATAAAAATCAACACATAACAGCAAATTTAATAAAGGATTTCACCCGAATATTGTGCACTACATCTCCTTGAGCCTTTGTCAACTGACTTGGATCTTTAGGATTAGGATAGAAAATTTCTTTTACGAGTTAAAAACTCAACTCTAATGGTTATCTGAACTATACCAATTGTTTTATAATACCATTTATATCCCTGGAATGGCTGAAATATTTTTGAAGATGAAACTCGGCTCCCTTAGACTTGACTCCTTGTGTCGGTGCCCTTAAGCTTTCCTAAGATTATCTTTGGCACTAAATCCCTTACAATCCCTTTTATGTTTCTAAAACCTCACCTACTATCTCCAGCACATATCAGACCTCCAAAAAAGGTTGATCATTTTCTCAAAATGATCTCTGGCTCCCCAATCTAGGCCTCCATCTACTAATGGCCCTTGGTTGCCCAAGACATCGTTGTGGCTCTTAGACCTTAATAAGTCTTCAAATGGTTCTAAAAATTATTTCATTGGATTCAAAATGTCCAAAATAGTCAGAATAGAGTATTCACTTGCAGAAATTGGCCTCCTGCTGCTCCTGTTTTGCCTCCAACACCTGGTGGCACCCCCTGGCTCTAGGTTCACTCAAAACTTCTCTAAATAATATCGAATTTCAGAAGTCATCAGAAGCTTCTGTAAATTTCATCAATGGATTAAAAAATATCAAAATAGTTTAAATAAACTATTGGTTTGTTGAGAATGGATACTGGCTGCCCTGGATAGGCCTCATTCTCCTACTGGCACTTGTTGGCCCTTGTGGCCACTAGAAATTATATGAAGCATATCAGCCTTAAAAATTACTCTAAAGGCTCTAGAAACCACACCATTAGTTCCATAATGTTTGAAACATCCAAAATTGACTATTGGATTCTTGAGAAAGGCCTCTAGCAGCCCCGGTTAGGCCTCAAACTGCTGCTGGCACCTAGTGGCCCTAGTGGCCCCTAGAACTTATTTGTAGAAATAACCTACTCAAAAGTCCTCAAATGGAGCTACAACCCTCACGAACGAGTCTGGAGTGTCCAATAGAGTCGAAATTTACTATTCACACTCTTAGAATGGTCGAATCTAGCTCAAGATAGAGCCTAAACAAGATTTTTCTAGTGTCCCCTACATTAGCTCCACTAAAAGTGAAGGAACTGAACTTAAGTCCAGATAAGTTTGGCAAATCCACCATATAGAATGCACCTTCAAACTCACCACCAAAATAACCATTGAATTTAATGTTGTTTACTGGTTGGGCACATGCCCAAACCAGGTGTTCTTTAAAACATTTATCGGAACCGTAACCGCCGAGTAACTGTGCTTAAACTAGAAATGAACCATGTGCATAGGCTAGATGTGACTAGTGAAGACTATGGTTTATAACCATTGGTTTATGGCCCTTGTATCACGGGACATGGTCGTATGGGGTGGGGTCAGCCCCTCCTCTCCGCAAATTGTGAATCTATACAACTTTAAATATAAGTTGTGAACTCATATGGTTAAGACACAGCCCATAGCGTAGGTCGTAAGACGTGTGTTTGCGTGCTTGGAGGTCTCAGGGTCGACTCCGGTAGGCTCTGCCCAAAATTTTATTACATAGTCCCGGGGACATGTGGCGGCCTCAGGGCTGACCATGTGTCACCCTTTCATTGGCTGAAAACCATAAGTACAATCCATGCAACAACAGGATTGCGCCACTTGTCAAAATATGACTGAACCAAAGGGAATATTCGAGGGAATATTTTGAAGAATATTCCAAGAATATTCCCTCGAATATTCTCTTTTTTTGAATATTCAAAACCCAGTCAAACTTGGTCAAAGGCCAAAAATTGGAGTTTACTAGACTTTTCAAATCATGATAACTTCTTCATACAAAGTCATTTTTCCGAACCATTCACGGTGACAGAATCAGAAAGACGAGATGTATCTGTTCACTCAAGTTTAGCACACTTCCTAACGCTTTCAATTTTGAGCTATCACATAGGTCCTTGATCCAAATCTGATCACACCTCCCCATTGGGAATCTCTTAGACCCCAAAAGACTGATTACTTGATTTTTTCAGTAGATGAGAGTACAACACCCTCAATTTTCAGCCTCCGTACACTTTTCCTTGCATGGCTTAGTGCCTTTGAACCCAAATTGAAAGTAGTCAATACTTCCCCTCCTTAGATTCTCTGGTCCTCCTGTAAAGAATTGTCTTCCTTGCTCAACCAGAAATTTCTCGCGAGAATTTTCTACAAGGTAGTTGAACATCATGTCCTTGATCATCGATCCAAGGTGGCTCAAAGAAATGTGAGATTACAACAGAAAGCATGCATACATAACTGAAATTTTCATATGTACAAATGAATGTATGTCTTACTGGGTTAAGAAGTCAAACCACTTCTCACCAAGCCACTTCCATGGTGACTTTTGCTGCTCAAAATCTTCTTCATGTGAAACATCAATTCTTACATCAATGATGGAATCCTTGCTTTCAATTTCGCTTGTCTTTCTATCCTCTTGCTTCATGTGCTTGGGATGATTAGTTGGATGCAATGTCCAACATTGGGCAAAAAAATTTCCCCTCTTCTGGCAATGTGTGCAAGTATTTTTCACCTTCTTTGCAAGTTTCCTTTGCCTCAACTGTTTCCTATATGCCCTCATCCTCTTCCATCATTTTGAAACATCATGGCTACATAGACACAATAGGAACATCAAATCTTTCTTCCATTCAAGGATGCATATTTTTTCATGCTTATCGGAAACATAATCAACTTGACTATGTGAATAATTACAGAGCCATTGGGGAATTTTGACAAACAATTGGCAGTCATAAGACAAGTTACGATAAAGTTATTTAAATTTTCAAATTTTTAACCATTTTAGACTTTAAACACAATTTCCAAGTGGTTAGACCATACTAGATTCAACAGTATAAATTAGCAGGAAAAAAAAATATAAAATAAAAAGAACCAAATAGAAAAACAAACAACAGGTGGTTACTACATGCAACAACAAATCTGGAAAATAGAGAATATTTGACAATCAGAGTTGGACAAATTTATTTTCGAAATCAAAGTTAGGGTAAAATGGTCTCTTGGTACAGATACCCCCTGAAGTTGAGTTGAATAACAGTAGGGATGCCCAGAAATGCGATTTTTCAAAACAACAGCAAATAAAAAAAAACTGCAGTCTCATTTATGACTTCTGTCAAACACATAGTATGAAAACTTATCTAGAGTTGTACAAAGAGGAGGAAAGCATAATTTAAGCCATTTAAATGTTTTCATCTAATTCGTGGTATCCTACATGCTTCATCCATTAGCACTTGTTGTAAATCGATTCAATACTATATAAGAAAATACTTCTGCAACCATTACAAAATTTCCTCACGTTTAGTGTGCAAAACTTCATATACATGTAAGTTTCAGAAAACAACCAAACAAGCAAAAACTATGAAATAAAATACAAAAATACATAACATAATTTGATCCACATATCTGACAGTGAATTTGTACAACTCCAAATGGATGGATGTATGCTCTAACTCCAATACAAGTAATGCTCCAACGCAAATGTCCTTACCAAGTCATGATGAACTACCCGGTTTTCCGCCCAACCATATCCAAGAAGAACTTCTCCCCCTCGAACCCCGAGTTGAAAAATCTCACAAGGAGTACCAAAATACAACTGTAGAGAGAGATGCAAGGAAAACTAAGGAAGATAGTTTCCACTTCCTCTAAATACCACTCATGCTCAACCTCAATAGATACTTAGTAGATTAGTAAAGATTTTAGATTTGTTTTGGAAGCAATTGGATACTATCCATATCTCTTCCTCTCACAATATTCCTCAAGTCTCTTCCACTCTTGGAATTACCCTCCTCCCCCAAGTTACAATACATGAGACTCATATATAGGAGGAGAAAAAATTTCTTGTCATAAAGGAGGAGTAATATGCATGCATTGTATTCCATTTATAGGGGTGTAACTTATGCCATTAAGGAGAGGTATGCATGAATTATTTAAGGAGAGGTATGCATGCCTTATTTAAGAAGAGTGTAAGTGGAATATTTTATGACATATATTTAATGAGTGTAAGAGGAATATTTCATTCTTTGATGAGTGCATAAAAGAGAGTGTAATGTAATTTTTGAAATAGAGAGAGTTACATAGAGTCATGATACTCATGAAGGGGAGAGCTGTGAAGTGAGAGAATAGATGAAGTTAATTTGTAATTCCATTTTAATAAAATATCATAGTCTCATAAAAGATAATGATAATATTGATAATATTGAGGATTAAGTCAATATTGAACTATTAGGATTGATTAATGATAAGTTAATTGAATTTCCCTTCAACTATGCTTGATTGCCAATTTATGCAAGGAGATTTACTATTTTTTGAAAGTCATGCTTGAGATGCTAGACATGACTTTCTATTTTTATAAAGTCATTCCAGATTTGTTAGATTGAGATTTATTTAAGGAAATGTATCCATGAGTGGTATTTTTCTTTCAAATAACAGGGATGTCGCACCTCTATTTCATGCATCTCTGTGCCTTAGTAGATTGATGACTCTGCGCCCTGATCTACTCCAAATATCCAATATTCCATAACTTGATATTTGTAAATATTTAGGACTCCATGCCCTAATTTTCATGATTTCTCATCTATTTTGATTTGAAACTCCACGTTTCTCCTGATGGAACTAATTGTGAGCTTTTACACATTTGATGGTTCGTTGGTAAGGCCTTGTTCGAAGACCTGCACACATCACAATCTCATAGATCAAAGGAATCATATTAATTTCATAATGAACTTAACTTAATCACATTTTACCAATAATGGTGCATGAATTCCATAGTCATTTAGGTTTTGAAGAAATGACTTCCACAATCATGCATAATTAAGCATCCTTGTTGGAAAATTACCAGGTCCCCTACCACATCCTACTTAGTACAACGTTAGACATATATATAATCATACAATTCATGTATCATCCATAAATCATAATTTAACCATCTGTTCCACATAACCATGAGCATCCATGGGTCTATGTGTCTCAATCCAAGATCACTATCCATGTCATACACCTGATACATAAGTCAGATGGAAAAAGAGAAAATATGCATAACACCATATAAAACACATAATCAAATATACCATATATAAGGGAAAATACAACTATATAAAACATTTTTTCCAAACCTGTGATCAATCTTCCATATATAAACATAAAAGGAAATATATAACTATGTATATAAAACATTGTTACCCAAAAGAGTGATCAATCTGCCATATATATAACTCATCAAAAATCACCCTTAATACAAGTGACAAAACTATACTAGGAAAAATAGGACACTACAACTAAATAGTGAAATTTTCATATAAGTGCCAAATTAATAAATCTCCAATGCTATCCAAATACCATAATAGCCTTATGAAGGGTCCTTTCGTATATAATTATGGAGAAAAATTTATGAAAGGAAAATAATAAGATGTGTATATAGTATTACTCCCATTCCGAAATTCGAATTTAGTTAAACCTTAAATGGGTAATCAGATATTCGAAAAGTAAGATAAGTGGATTATAAAAAAATGAATTTATATGAATGCTCTATGGTATAGTAAAGATATCATTAAATCCTTTAAGATTTTTTAGGTATATACTTTTAATTAAATAAAATTTGTATGCTTCAATGATGTAATTGTATATTATAGATTAGCTTGTGGTAATGTTAACTCTTGTGGATTTTAAGGGTGAAATATAGAGTGGAAGTGGAATAAGTGACGAAAGCGGCTTAGAATACAATTAAATATTTTAAGGTATAAAATAAAGGGTTATTTTACCGTATTATGCTAGAGTAAGTATATATTGGTAAGGATTGAAATAAATAGAAAATTATAAATTCTATCATAAGAATAATAAGGTGGTGAGGAACTGTCTTCAAGGACAATCACTATTGAAACTTAATTGTGAATTCCTTAAGAAGGTCAAAGGATCATAAATCATAGAAAATTATTATGTGCATGAAATCTTAACTGGTGAAATAAATTCTAACAAAAGAAAGTACAATGAAATATTTATGTCAATAGTGACGAAGTATGTTAATGTCATTGATGACAACTTAGCAATCACGTTATAATTAGAAAAAAAAATTGTGGTAAGTGGAGTTTTTACAGACACTTTCTAAACTAGATTGGGACTATAACCACTCGTTTGAGCCTCTCTCCATGCAAATATAGGATTTCAGCCGCTCTGATAGGCTTATGTGCATGTGCCTATAACTAAAACTAAGGGAAACCATAATTCCTTTAGCTCAGGACCTCTACCATCTATTCCATCCTCTTTTATAACATTTGTACTAGCCTATAGTACTCTAAAATGGCCTCTAAGACATATTCAAGTATACCCAACATGTCTCCCAAGTCTCCATTCCAAGTTGACCTACAAGTGCCAACAAATAATGTTGAAAAGTATGCCAACAAGTCCTCCACTCTCCATCAGACACAAGCTGCAAACATCAAAAGCACATTTCCAATATCAACATCATCATCATGAAGCCATCACACTACAATAATCCATCTCCATTAAGAATAATCAAAAAGACATAAATGAATACCTAGTTGACAAGTCAACTAGTGTGCCATCAACAAACTCTAACACATGGACTAATATAGCAACATCATCATCAAACTAATTCCATCATCTTACCACCTTCAGTGTCCCATCATGAGTAGGGTCAATCATTAGTGTCAACACATATCGACACACACTATCTTCAATAAATTTGAATCATAATAAGGTTGACATAAGTACATTACCACAATATTTGACATAATTGCCAACACAATGATCTTACTGTCAATACATCAAAGCCAACCAAGTAAAACATCAATCACACGTGACCAAAAGTACCATGACCATGACCATGATGACCTAGTTAGCATTAATGCTAGCACAACAATGCCAAAAAACTCCCCTGTTGGCATTGATGTCAACCTCATTAACATGTGAGTTTGATCTCCATACATATCCAAAAGTGAAGATGTACTCTATCCATCCAAATTATCTGAAAATTCTCTCGCTCTTTTACATCAATGGAAAAGTTTCAACACCATAAGAATTGGACAAAAGAACTAAAAATGTGCATTGGAGTAATACATATCTACACGGCTGAAAATTAAAGCATACGAAATATTATCCATACCTCCAATCATCATAGAAATAAGCAGAAAATGTATCCAATCAACATTTAGAGCATAATACCAACCAACACCTCTTGCAACAAAGTAACAATATGCCACCATAAGCCAGCCATAAGCATCACATGAAACATCATCATAATATGCAACTATGAGAAGCATCAATTACATGCATCAATATGCACATAAACATTAAACCATCACTCATCCTCATAACAACACCATAATTTGCATCATCACATAATATATAGCAATACCACATGAAGAAACCACACATAATCTCCCCCATGACTAAAAATTATAAAATATAAAAATATCACATCACATGAGGCAAAGAACCCCACTGTCATAACATAGTATGAGGCATAGAATGAACACCTCCTCCAAGTAGATCACAATGAAAACAATATATGATTGGTTTAATAAGAGAAAATAGTTCTCCCCCCTGAACACGTGCCACCTCCAAGATGTAGAGATACCATTGTTCGGTTGAAATGACCACTTCCATTGCAAACAATGCTTCGTTTTGAAAACAAAAGAACCATATGGACCAAGAATCCACATGAACATGACCGTATGACATATAAAATGATAAATACATGGTTTTAGAAGTGATATAAAGACCTCATGAATGACTATTAAATGACCTCATGACTCATGGCTAAATGACCCAAATCATAGCACAATACAAGTATATGGCTCCCTGATCATCTTACATAATTTTCAATAAAAAATGGTTGTTATTATCATATCCTATGGATCAATGAAACAAATAGATATAAATCATTATTATTACATCATCATTAGCCCATACATGTCATTGAAATATGAATCCATAAGACTCCTCCATAACAAGCCTATCATCAACATGACCCAACATACTAATGACTTGACTTAGTACTGATACAAAATGATGAAACAATATAAAGTAGATTGTTGTAGTAAGCATCATAAAATATCTCATACATGGCTAGCCCATGTCACAAGTAATATAAATACATCCTAGAGTCATGATCACAATCTATGCATGGTTGCACATATTTTCAACTAGCTATTAGTGGAAACCAAAAACATAGACATGGCTGGAAAATGTGTTATTATTTTCTGCACATGAAAGGCATATAAAATTGATACAAAACACATGAGAAAAAATGAATGAAAGAGAAAATATCAATCATTAATCTCCATATCATTCATAGAACCCCCTGATCTTAATATACATCCAAGAAGGCAGGGTGATCTTGTGGTCTTGAAAGTGCACGAGGCTTAAATGAACTCATCATTTGCTGTTGAAAACTCCACCATATGCTCCCTCTGAGGTTATGCACCTCTCATGATGTGTGTTACTCTATAATTATTTATGAAATAACCATGGACTGTAGGAGAGAAGTCTCTTCACTATTTGAACAGATGAAGCTCCTTATTTCCGCATACGGTCTTTTTTTTCTTCTGCTCCTCTTTGATCTGCTAGTTATCCTACTTTACTTGCTTCCTTTATTGGTTCATTTTCTTAGTACTAGATACTCTTGGATTTTGTTTCCTTAGATATTTTTTCCTTGATTAACCAAGAAAAAAACAATCTCTTTCAATATGACCAAATATATGGAAAATATATCACTCCACATGGCCAATGTTAGTGTCCAATATTCAGTGATCAATATGTACTCTTTCAAATTTGTCTAATAGTTATTCTAATTGAAAATTTTACATTTCCAAGTGATTTTTCAAATAAAATTTTGATTTCTGGATATGTCTAGGCCGTTACAAGCTATTCTATTTAGTTTATTCATGGTTATTTTCATTTAATGGGTCATGTCCTTCATTTTTATCTAGAGTCTCAGGTCAAGTTTTCATGTTTTCACCCAGGTCAGTGTCTACATGTCTTTCATTCTGCCTCCATAAAAGTCCAAAATCTATCATAAAAAGGGAAAAATAAGGGTCATTCACTTCCATCATACAAAATCATCTTTAAAAGGGATTTAGCTTAAGCAGGTGAATAAAAAATAGAAAATTTGTCTTCTTTCAAAATCTGGTTGCATTGTCAATTTATTCAAAAAGAAAACTATTCCACAAAAAGGTCATGTTTTCACTAAATGATCAAAACGGAGTTTTATTGATATTATTAAAACAGAAAAAGTGCTATCTCTCACTCATTTTATCTCGTCTTTCTTGGTAAAGTGCATCTCTCACCTTTAGAGTACCTTACCATTGCCAAAGGTGGAAGAAAATTGGATGAATTTGTAAGAAAATCCAATTTTCTATGCTTCTGGAGGCTCTGCGACATTTTTGAAGCAGTTGTGGGAAATTTCTGAGGTAGCACAGTGCTTATAGGTATTTGCGCTACGCTTCTAAGCAGTGCTACGTTTCTGCAAAAGAGTGCTACGTTTTTGGATTTCTGCCTCCAAATCAGCTTCTCAAGCTTCAAAACCACTATGCAAACCTCCTATGGCCTCCAAAACTAGTAAGTGGACACTTCCAAAGCCTTCTTCAAGTCAATTCATGATTGTATGAGTGTTTTCCATCATTAGGGTTTTTATCTCATATGTTTTAGGGCTTCTCATTTTTTGAATTGTTTAGGCCATTGGAGACCATTTTCCCACCATCTAAACCTTCACTGATCCTTCACAAACCCTACCCTAAAAAACCCCTACCACTCACAGTCGCAATGACCCTTTTTTCATCAAAAACCTAAGACCCTACTACATTTCCACAGCAAAACTGGAAAATCTTTGTGTTTTCCTATTTTGACCCACTTCCCCATACACATTTCAAGTAATTCCACCTATATCTATATGCTAACACATTACCTTATTCCCTAAATTTTTTGAGGGATTTTCCTCAACATTCTTATACCTCATCACAGCCCCTAAACCTACCCTATCCATATCCCCTATTTTTCCAAATGCACCATTCCTACTCACTCATTTCATCTAGGGATGCTTCATCTTGTTCATAAATAGCATGGAAGGTGAGAAGAAATATCACAAGCGAGGTCACCACTCTAGATTTGAGCAATCCACATTGAAAGAACTCAATGCCTCCCCATATGTTAAGAGATGTTTTGAAAACACTAGATATATGAGATTTTGTGAGAAGATCATGGAGGTAGGATGTCATGCACCATTGACTACCCTTTTTTCCACCAAATTCAGCAAAGACAAGGCCATCATTGTAGGCATAAAATTAACTTTATTAGCAGAGGCCATCACTTCAGCAACATGGATTCCAAATGAAGGATAAGTTTGGTTCAAGGTCATGCAATTGTCCATTGAACTACCCAATGTTCTGAAAACCTCATTACAGAGATGAACCTAAACATGTTTTCCCTTTCAGGAATTTAATTGACAAGTATGCCCCATTAATGAAGCTCATCATGAAATATTTGACATGTGAGAGAATATTTTCAATATTGTACCAATACCATGTCTAGTTTTTAATGAACTTCACAACTACCAAATCTCTCAATTCTTCAAACTATCTATTCAGGAGTTTGGTCAATATGGAAAAAAAAGTATAAATAAAAGGTAGAAATCCTCATCCTAGTCTATTTGACCATGGTTTGGTTAATATTATTGTTTCTTATTATCTCTCAGCAAACAACATGACCTGGGAGGTTTTCATGGAGGAAGTAGCATCAACTCCTGCTACTACTCCACCCATTGTTCATAGCACAACGTCAGTACATCCAAAGGAGGTTGCCTCATGTAGCAGGTAGGCTCAAATTTAAAATCACCTAGGTTTGAGATAAATAAAACCTATGAGAAGGGAAAGAGAATGGTTTTTTCTCCTAAGACCATCAGAGCTGTATTGGCACCTGAAACTAAAAATGAGCAAAGAGAAATAGTGGATCAACAACCTAGCCATGATGGTGAGTCACCATTGTAGCACCATGATCAAAAAGCACCCTTAGAAGTTGGCATGGAATAGTAGTTGAAGGATAAATCATTTGAGGAGATCATAAAGGATATAGATGAAGAAATAAAAAAGTTGAGGGGGGTTTTCTCAATTTCAAATTCTCAGATTACATTCCTACAACACGAAAATGTTTAGAGAAAGGTGAAATTACTCCTCTAACATAAGCTAAAGGGACATTTTGAGGTAGATAAAGGAAAAGAAAAAGAGATATTATATTATGATTAGTTGTAGGATGCAGAGGTTAGAAAAAAAATAAGAATACCAAGGACAATAGGCGTCAAGAAGGTGCTTCAGAGAGAAAGAGAATCAGCAGCTCCTAAACCAGGTTGGCTGACTTTTGATGAGCTAATTCTTGATGAAATCAATCAATACAGAGAGTATTGGCTTGATAATTTCAATCGACACCTTGAGAAGCTATTGAATAAGTCTAAAAATAACACTTATCTCCATCAACATATGGCCAATCATTATTGCGCCAGGAACAAAATTTCATAATCAGGCTCAAATAACTGAAAAGGAAGCTTAAAGAAGCTCAAATGAAGCTCAAGCAGAAGGAAAACTTAGAATACCTTACTGAGGCATCCATGGCTATTTATCATATCCTCAAAAATTTCCATACAACAAATTTTGATCAATTTTGAGCACTTTTTGTATTTTTGGTGATTTTTGGACAAATCTAGAAAATTTGTCTACACAGAAGTGTCCCACTGAGGTACGACGCTTTCTCTCAAAGCCTCCAAATCAAGTTTTTTTTACATGGTTGGGTGCATGTTGATTATTAAATTCCATAGATGCACTTGGATTTCCATGACACTCTCGAGTTTTGAAGAAATATGAAAAAAACTGCCACATTTATATTCTTCTGCCAGTGTTTCTGACCAGGTGTGGAGCTTCTGGAGTGAGGTTGGGAAAAACCATTTTTATATCTCTTCCTTTGGGTGTTTTCCAAAAATTAAAAGTGTTCTAGAAACTAGACTGATAGGGCTAAGCAGCACAACTTTCATATTTGCTTTCAGATGCTCATCAGTGGGACAAATTCACCCTTCAATTGATGCGACGCTTCTACAAAACTGGCGTGATGTTTCTGCTATAGGCGCTATGTTTCTACATAGGATTCCATTTAGACAGTTGTCTTGCCCAGAAAAATCCAGAAATTCAATGCCAGTTCTCCCATGGGGTGGAAAATGATTTGTTTGAGTTTTTTTTTTCTTCTATGACAAGGAAACATGTAATTTAATGGAGGAGACACACACTCTTAGTCCTTAGCAAAATTTTAGTGCTAAGTTTCTAAATTCCCTAGATTCTAGGAAGTGACTCATCTCATGTAATTATGATTTATTTTTGGATAGGATTTCGATCCTATGAGGTGTTGTGAACTCTATTTTCTATAATTAGTCCACCTCAATTCTTTTCATAGGTTGGATAATTTTTATTTGGAGTGGAGCTATTATACAATATTTTGTTTTGAATGAAGTCAAAGACAGTGTTGCGGACATAGTGTTGAGACTGCAGTGGTATGCCTTTGAGAATTGGTTTTTCTCTGTAATATTATTGATTTTATTATTGTTTTATCTATAATTTTCCCAAATTTTAGCCTCAAGGTAAAAGGAACATTGTAATTTTCATATTTTCATTTTTTTGAATAAAATGGGTAAGGAGACCCTTTAACCCCCTTAGATGGATAAACAACACTCCTTATGTGAAAGGAGGGTGAATAAGCAGCTGAATTAAGCACCTAAGGGTGTGAATATGATCGGGATCACTTTGATTTAGTCATTTTTGACTAAGTCAATAGCGTTGTCCAAGAGGAGGAATCTCCATGATAGGGCAGCGCAGTTTTAGAGGAGGCTCCACTTGCATGAGCTAGGTGGTAAGTGTGAATAGGACCCATGGTGATAGGAGTTCATTTTCTTTATAAGGAGGAGATGTCAGCCCATTTTCATTATGAATTAGCTTATCATTTTTGGCAGCCCATTTTCATTATGCATTAGCTTATCATTTTTGTTGTGTCTGCAAAGAATTGCACACCCGGGCTGTTTAGCAGGATTGTAGTGTTCTTGAACCCAAGGGTGTTCCCGGTCGGGAATCCCTACCTCATCCTCAAGGAAGGAGAGGGTTTGAGCTCCATTTCCTCATTTTGGAATTTCTCCAAGCTTAATCCTTCACCTACAACATTATTCTATTGGGCAGAAATGTTGAGTTGTTGGGTGCAGCAACAGAGGAACTCATAGAGTCATTCTTTAGCTTGTTCTTTAGTGGATATCTTGTATATTCTTTGGGGGAGTAGCACATGAGACTCCCAGGAATAATTTCAGATCTTTTGCACCATGCCAATCCTTCACTATCTCTCACAGTGCAGTCTAGGGCTGGAACTGCATTATTTTATGTAGGCAGTTGCTGGGAGGGTCATTGGAGCTTATCAGGAGGAGTGTTTTTTAGTAAGAGGGATCAGCCCTTTGCTTGAGGAAATTATCAGAGGAGGGCATGATTATTTCAGATCTTCCATAGCCTCATTCTTATTTTGATTTAGTTGCAGTTACAAGTTACTTTTCACATTGTACATTCTCCGGCATTTCTAGCAATCTCTCCTAGATTGGCTAGAAATCCTGTATTGGAGCCCATTCTTCTAATATTTGGAATTTATTTGTATATTTCAGCCATATCTCATGTATTCACATCTATAGCAGCAGATACACTCCTAGAGACAGTGCAGTCACTACTTTCCAGCATTTTGTGCAGTTGCCGCATCTCTTGTATTTCATGTGTTAATCTTTGGAGATTGATTCCCATTGCATGAGGGGTTTATTCCTCGTGATATTTATATATATTGTTGCTGATATATTAATGAAAATGATTTTTGTACTATATTTCATTTTATGAAATATTCATATTTTCATAATTCCATGATCGTGTTCATGTATTGCTGTAGGCTCACTATTTGAGCAGTTTCCTAAGGGACCTAGTTTGGGGAGATCTGAATAACCCATCTAGGGTAATTTATTTGGGCTCAAATTCTGGAAGAGAAGATTTTAATGAGTTAAAAAGGGGATCCAAACCCCATTTTTTCTTATTTTTGAATTAGCTTCCTTATACAGCGTCCTTGAGGACCATATTGCAGAAATTCCTGAAAAAGGAATATTACACTGGTATCATAGCATCAATCTTGGCTCAGCCTATGCAGCCCAAGATAATATTCCATTAGAAGGATAATCTCCTCACTTAGGAGAGAATATTTACAAATGAAACAAGAAAAGAGGAATGACAAAAGAGGAGGTCTCCCTTCTTCTTTTCCAGACCATGGAGGGTATCATTGAAGACCTTGAGGAGATAGAAAGGGAAAACTGGAAATATTTTCTGAGAGGGTTTGTGGATGAAGCAAGCCCTATTTGTGACCATGTTGGGTGTGATAATTCATCCACACATGTAGATCCACAGCGCAGTTCATTTCCCACTTGCACTACAGGGAGAATGGAGGAAGAAGATGAGGCCATTCGAGGAGCAGTGCTGCAACTGAAAGGTATGGCTCATGGTTGGTGGTTTGAAAATTCTATTTCATGTTATCATGCAAATGTAGAATCATATGATATATTCACTAAAGGGTTGGTGAGAAAATTTGATGAAAATCACTATGAATCTCTATGTATTAAAACATCAAACACTTTGCATGCATTGGAGGGAACCATGCAACAAACTTCATTCCATATTTCTGAAGGGGATGTGCACATGTATGATGGCTTTCTAAGGGAAAGATACCCATTGTGTGAAGGGCCATCTTTCATTTGTGAAGTAATGGAGGTACTTCCTTCAAGAGATGACCAAGATATAGGGTTTCTCCTTGATGATGAGGTAATCTCAATTATTAATGGGGAGGATGAGCATAAGAGATCTAACAGTGTTGTCCCATTAGGAGGAGATCCATCACCACATGAAGGTGAAAGGGGAGCCTTTGCTTCCATTAGAGGAGTCCATGGACCTTTGCAAGGAGTTCCAAATGTTTTAGCATGTGGAAGACATGGCACAATTCTGGAGTCATATGTAGCAGTTATTAGGGATTGTTAAATGGAGGAGGAAGAGAAGGATCAGCATCAAGGGATGATACACCCTTATCTATACCAGAATTTTTTTGTACAAGAGAAGGAAACTGTACAGCGTAGTTAATAGAGGGACAAATCAGTCCACTCATACATACAGTCCACTTCTGAACTTGATGTCTCACTGTATGGAGGCATTCCACCTAGGAGGCCACTTGATCTAGAGTTGATGGGGGGAATATTGTCATTTGGTTCACCACTCTTGGATTCTGGAGAGGTGAAGACATTGGAGGAGTCCAACACAGTGCAGATATTTTGGGATAAAATCAAGAAGGAGGGAGACACTCTCTAATTTTCAGTATCACCCACTCTCATCAGTTATACTGCGCTGATAGAGTTTGCTGCAGGGATGGAGGATGGCATCTTCATGATGCAGGATGATTGCCCCACAGATTTAGAGAGATATAGGATAATTCCCTTGAGGGAGGACTCTTTCACACATGGGAGAAAATGGAGGTTACTCATGCTTACACTGACCAGGATTGGGAGATCCCTTTTGGATGACAACTTCTCATGGGAGGCCAACTTCCAAGGGTCACCACTACTATTTGAGCATGAGCAGATTCATGATAGGCATGGCAGCATTTTTTAGGATTAATTTGGCATGGGGGATGTCAAAGTAGCAGGCAGCAACATGAGGGGAGCTTCACATGCTATATCAACAGCGTTGTCTATGAGGAGGATAGATCCAGGATGGAGGTATCAACTATTAGTAGAATACTCCAAGGATCTAGGTGCATGCATGATTTTGGATGAACCATATGGAGATGACAGGTACATGATTGGTGGTATGGTAATCTATACAAATGGCAGGTTCTTCTTGACTAGAGCTTCTAGTCTCAAGGAGAGACTATTGCATGCAACACATGAGGACTTTCTAGCTATGCCCCTTGATGCATATCTTTCTTTGCTAGAGGAGTTCACTTGGGAGGGCATTCGGCATATCTATATCATCATATGGATATATGCATAGCCCATATTATTTTAGAGAGGTTGGCACAACCATTTCCCTACTCATTGGAGGTGAGGGAGAGCATTCAGAGAAGCCAATTCAGCTCAAGGACCGGAGTACATGGTAAAGAACGTATATACTCTCATTTTTATTTACCTTTATTTTCTTTATATGGGCAGCTTGATGAGCCAAGGATGATCACATCCCCTTATGCTCCTTATTATGATGTACTTGTGGCCCATTGCAGCAATAGGAGTGTCTATTTTTATGATGGTTTGTGGGGGAAGCCACATACTTCTTGGTGTGCACCATTGGTACGGATTTGTACTTTCATGTTTCCACCTTGTGAGATGTTTGTGGCAGAAAAAAAGTGGCTAGGAAAGCACTTTTTGTTTTTATTTTTTATGTAGGAAGGAGGCTGACTGCGTTGGTCCCATGAGTGGAGTAGTGACCCACTCTCTAGTTGTCTTATGGCAGCTTGTTTTCATTGCATATTTCCTCCTTGTATTGTTGATGTTTATACATTCACAGGGAGAACTACTGGGAGAGTGTTGTAGATATTTGGATAGCCCATTGGGAGCATGACTCTCCCCATTGTACATGCTTTATATTGCAGGAGACACCATGGGCAAACCATGATTGCCACATTACTAATTTTCTCTTCTTGCGGGAAAAAACACTTGGAGAATTTGAGGGGGCATATCATGACTGATTTTCTTGATGGGGAAGCTTGGGCCATTCCTGGAGTCAATACCATTTCAGCCCAAGGATGAAGTAAGTTCCATATGTACCACAAATGGAGAGAGAAACAACTTGGGAATCAAAAGCCCAACTGTCCATTCATCCCCAACACATTGCAGAAACCTAAGGTTGAGATTTTTATTTGGATGATAGCATGGATGAGAGGATCATCATCAGGGATGCATTTTTCCCTTGCATTTCATCACTCCCACCCTAATAATGCCAGAGCACAGCAATAAGGTTTCCACCTACACCTTCTATCTTTCCATGATGTGCACCATTCCAGTTTGCATACTTGGGAGGAAGCATTGGAGGACAGGTTTGTTGCAGGATATCTTGAGAAGTGGTGGAGATTGTTGATGAGGAGGCCAAAAAAGAAAAGGGGGAGGAATTTTGTTCTCTCTATGCAGTTTCTTGAGGACAAGCAACATATGGGAGGGGAGGACTGTAATGTTCCCAAATTTTAGCCTCAAGCTAAAAGGAACATTATAGTTTGCATATTTTCATTTTGTTGAATAAAATTGGTAAGGAGACCCCTTAACCCCCTTATATGGATAAATAACACTCCTTATGTGAAAGGAGGGTGAATAAGCAGTTGAATTAAGCACCTAAGGGTGTGAATATGATCAGGATCACTTTGATTTAGTCATCTTTGACTAAGTCAACAGCGTTGTCCAAGAGGAGGAATCTCCATGACAAGGTAGCGTAGTTTTATAGGAGGCTCCACTTGCATGAGATAGGTGGAAAGTGTGAATAGGACCCATGGTGAGAGGAGATCATTTTATTTATAAGGAGGAGATGGAAGCCCATTTTCGTTATGCATTAGCTTATCATTTTCGTTATATCTGCAAAGACTTGCACACCCGGGCTGTTTAGTAGGGTTGTAGTGTTCTTGAACCCAAGGGTGTTCCTCGTTGGGAATCCCTACCTCATCCTCAAGGAAGGAGAGGGTTTGAGCTCCATTTACTCATTCTGGAATTTTTCCAAGCTTAATCCTTCAGCTACATCGTTATTCTGTAGCACATAAATGTTGAGTTGTTGGGTGCAGCAACAGAGGAACTCATAGAGTAATTCTTTGGCTTGTTCTTCAGTGGAGATCTTGTATATTATTTGGAGGAGCAGCGGAGGAGAATCCCAAGCACCATTTTAGATCTTTGGCACTATTCCAATCATTCACCATCTCTCACAGTGCAGTCTAGGGCTGGAACTGCATTATTTTATGCAGGCAGTTGCTGGGAGGGTCATTGGAGCTTATCAAGAGGAGTGTTTTTGAGTAAGAGGGATCAGCTCTTTGCTCGAGGAAATTATCAGAGGAGGGAATGAGTATTTTAGATCTTCCATAGCCTCATTCTTATGTTGATTCAATTGCAGTGACAAGTTACTTGTCACATTGTACATTCTCCGACATTTCTAGCAATCTCTCCTAGATTGGCTAGAAATCATGTATTGGAGCCCATTCTTATATTATTCGGAATTTATTTGTATATTTCAGAAACATCTCATGTATGCACATATATAGCAGCAACTACACTCCTAGATACAACACAGTCACTGCTTTTCAGCATTTTGTGCAGTTGCTACATCTCTTGTATTTCATGTGTTAATCTTTGGAGATTGATTCCCATTGCATGAGGGGTTTATTCCTCGTAATATTTATGTATATTGTTGCTGATATATTAATGAACATGATGGCTATACTATATTTCATTTTATGACATATTCATATTTTCAGAATTCCATGATTGTGTTCATGTATTGTTGTAGGCTCTCTATTTGAGCATTTTCCTAAGGGACCTAGTTTGGGGAGATCCGAATAACCCATCTAGTTTCATTTCTTTGGGCTCAATTTCTGGAAGAGAAGATTTTGATGAGTTAACAAGGGGATCCAAACCCCCTTTTTTCTTATTTTTTCATTACCTTCCTTATATAGTGTCCTTGAGGACCATATTGCAGAAATTCCCGAAAAAGGAATATTACATTATCCTTCTTCCAAATATATGTTTCTTTATGCCAATATTATCAGTTTATAGACAGGAATCATTATTTCCATGCTTTGATTTTATAAGATTTACATGAACATGTATTTTCTCTTCTGATGAATGAATTCATTTTAATGTTCATTCTAACTCTCTCTCTCTATTTACCGTATACAAAAATGACAAATTAAGCATGCTTATTAGATTACCTACCTAGCCTCACCCTTACCTCAAATAAACCCTTGAATTTTGATCAAAACCCTAGACCTAGTTTCCTAACTGACATTCCTATGCAGAAAAAATCGAAACAAACAAAAACCCTAACCTACTAAGCACCATAAATAGCGTAATATATATATAGTTATGCTTTTTTCTACTAAGTTATATTGAGAGAGCCCTCTCTAGTCTTTGTAAGGATAGCTACTTGACCTAAAGGTTGGCTTGTGGTTACCTTCTTTCAGCTCCATTCTCAGCCTTGGGAAGCATGGGGGAGTGATAAAATTCTTTGCACCGTTTCCGTGGAGCGATTGTAAAAATTTCCTTGGGAAAATTTCTTTAGTTCACTGAAGTTTAGACTTTTGGGTAAAAAAATTTTACTTTCAAAGAAGGTTGTCTCTGTAAATTCAATCCAAAGTACCAATTTTCAAGAAAATTTGGATCCCAAAAGAGCCACTAGTCAAATCCAGACCCAAATCCCTCACCAATTGTCAATGAACTTGAGATTATTTTAAGAATGTAGAAGATTAGGTGTTTGAAATTTTGAAAGCCTATTCCTCCAACTTTAAAATCAAAATCCTTCCTTACAAGATTTTCTTCAGAAGATTTATCCTATAATTTTGAATTTGAAACATCTTTTTTTAGGTCTAAGTCTAAAACGTTTCTTTCAGAAACAGTCTTTGATCCTATTTATTTTGATACTTTTGTACCTTTCTCTGAGTCTTCTTATTCCGATGTTGATAGAGAAGTTTCTTATAATTTCTATAGACTTAAAGGTTTGGTGGATAAGTTTCAAGAATCTTTAGAAGGAGATTATTTCCAATACTAGCAATACGATTTTTCTTCACCACCTGCTATTACACCTTCTCACACAGTTACATCATCATCTATTCCTTTCATTCCATCATTATCTCTGCAAGTTTTCACTCCTTAAAAACCTTTACAACCCCCTCCCTTAATCATGGATAGATTCACTTCATTGATCTTAACCCAACAACTCAATGCCCTACCTCATAATTATGGTCAAATATTGCACCATTTTTTATGGAACATCATAGGTTACTACTTATCAACACATTATCAAATTGGTTGACTTCATATATCTTTAAGATATTGTCAATGATTATGCAAAGATGCACGTCATAACATTGAGTTTCTTAGGAGAGGTTAAAAATTCATTCCTCTCTCTCACAGTTGGTTAATTCACATTAGTATATTAACTTGTTCATGAAAAAATGGGAGGGGAAGAAGACTTCATTGCAAAACCTAGCTGAGTATAATACCTTGAAAATTAATCCCAATGAGTTTGTACAAGACTTTACAGCTAGATTCAATAAGATTTATGATTCTATTCCTGAAAATATCAAGCCTCCTCCAGGCCTTACTTTACTTCATTGATCTGATAGTTTCAATCCTGTAATGGCTTACTAGCTGAGCGAAATAAATCCATCAACCCTTTAAGAAATGTAGAGAAATCCAGTGAGTGTGGAAGCTAATTTGATTATGAAAAAATAAAAAATCAAGACAAACGAAATGGTCACTATCAAGGAAGAAACATCCACTTAATACGAGGGAAAAATCGACACCTTGATCAAAAAAATGGAGAAGGTGATGGATAAAACATCTATTGCTGATAAACAAGCTAAACCCTCCTTGAGAAATCCCAATTTCAGGGGTAAAAATAAGCCACCTCAATACAAGATCAAGAAAATCGAATAGAGGGGTCAGGATCCACAAAGTCAGCAACAAATTTGCACTCCATTTTAGAAGAACTACACAAAAGGTCCTGATGAAGAAGATGAAGAAAATATTTATGGTGAGAATCATTTATTTAAGGAAAATCAACGGCCTATTTTCCTCACTGAAGAAGATCAGTTTTCTATAGAAATTCATGCATCAGATGATCAACAATATGTCTTGTCAAATGATGATATGCTATTAGTATAGATAGAATATTTTCAAAGGGGATATCATAATTCTCTTACTCAACTAAAAAGGCAGTATGGTTTGAAGAATATGAATGCTCCTATCATCTCCAATGAGAAAAAAAAAAATATTTCTCAAACCAATACTCATCATAAAGAGATGACTACTTCAAATCAAAACAAAGACAACAGACTTGTTGTTCCTAGTCCTGCAAAATGCAACGAAGCTTCTACGAAAAGTCTGAAAAAAAAGTTAAACAAGTTGAATGTGGAGGAAAGAAGAGGGAAATTCCACACAAATATCAACTAGAGAATAAAGACGCATCATCCAAAGAGGTGGAAAAACATTCTTCCCTTTTTAGTCTTGAATATGAAATCTCTAAATTGAAAGTATCCATTCCTTTCACTAAAATAGTAAAAAATAATCGGTATTAGTTTCAATTAGCCAAGTTTCTTAGGGTATATTAGATGTATGATATGGTTAATGTAAGTGATGATTGCCTAGAACTCTTATTTGGTCCTGTTGTTGATGCTAATTTAGAAGAAGTGAGGTCCCTCCATTCTATATTAGCCTCAAAATCCATGATTTTATCCTACATAATGCCATTCTTGATTTCGGAGCGTCTCATAACCTTATTCCCAAAGCCACCACGGAGAGATTAGGCCTAGATAGCATAATACCTTACGTAGACCTTTATTCATTTGATTCAGGTAGAGTGAAATGTTTTGGCCTCATTAAAGATCTAGTGGTGTCTTTAGAGAAAGTACCAACCAAGAATGTCCCCATGGATGTTTTTGTGGCTAATATCCCTCCTAGATATGGCAATTTTCTCTCCCGGTCATGGGGAGCGAAACTTAGAGGTTCAACTTTTCACATGTTTCCATACCAATCTTTGGTCAACTCATAAAAATATACCAAGAAAGTAAAATGAAGTACATAATCAGTAGCAGATAAAATCCTCATAATCACCCCATACATGTTGTTCACATAGATTTAGAGTCTTTTGTATTATTCAATGATCAATGTTCAACATCTTCAGAAATTTTTATTGAACAAAAGACATAAATTTCTGATTTTTCAAATTATGTTTTAGAAATTTAAAATGTAGAAAAAAAAATGCCAAGTGGTTTGGAACCAAGCACATCCACCCAGAAAAGAGATGAAATAGTTAAAGACATAGAAATTTTTGGTACAAAAGACCTCTCTCAAGATGCAAGTAAATTTCAACCATCATATTTGCAGCATCCTAATGAAGAGAGTTGTTTGTGGACCATGGACTTCGATGGAACCTTGGGTAAGGAAGGGGCTAGCATTGGAGTGTGGATTCACGGCTCTATAAATCAGTCTCTTAACATTCCTCCTAATGTTTGAATGTCCTATTTCAAGTTATCATTTGATTTTTTAAACAATGAATCAGAGTATGAGGCTTTGATACCTCGTTTGAAAATTATCATGAAGTTAGGTGCCAGGAAAATTTCAGTGTATGGCGACTCTGAATTGGTAATGAAAAAATTCAAAGGGGAATACCAGGCCAAGAATTATAGGATGCGAGCTTACCGAAATGCAGTATTAGATATCCTCAAGAGCTTCACTAAGTATACTTTGTCATTGATCCCAAGGGACAACAATGTTATTGTTGATTCTCTTTCCACTTCAGCCAGCATGTTTAAAATTCCATCGTATCCAAATAAGAAGTATGAGATAAATGTCAAAAATAGCCTTATTGTTCTGGATAATGTTCTGTATTAAAGGGTCTTTCAAGATGACAAATAGATTGGCTACTTCTTGCAGACATAAGAGGAATTTCTCGATTTACAAATAGATGACCAATTTTCTGAAAATAAACAAGAATTGTGTGCAGTAGAAATTAAAGTACCTCAACCAAGAGACAACTCCATTCCTAGAGGACTTGTGCCTTTGGAGGATATTTTTGACCAAGATGATGTTGCATGAAAACCAACCATGTTGTCAACCTAAGTAGGAGTCAAATATCTTAATATTTACACTCCTGAAAAGCCCAAGATAGTCAATATTTCAAAATCCTTGACCCCAGAGATGAAAATTAAATATGCAGTGCTCAGGTCTTAGTTTTCCAATTTTTTTTCATGGGCTTATTCTAATATAGAAATTTATGATAACAATATAATACAGCATACTATTCCTTTGAAACCGGATCGAAAGCCTTTCCACCGGAAATTGAGGAGAATGAATCCTAAGTTTCTTCCCTCCACTAAAAAAGTGGTAAACGGGTTATTTACTATTGGTATTATAGTTCCACTTCGATTCTCAAATTGGATTTCTAACTTAGTGCCAGCAAGGAAGAAGACCAGAGAAATTCCCTTGTGTATATATTTCAGAAATCTAAATAAAGTGTCGTTGAATGATAATTACTCACTACCAAAGACGGACCATATTCTGCAAAGGGTGTTCAATCTTCCAAACTTTCATTGTTGTATGGATACTCTGGGTATAATCAGATTTTATTCCATCCATATGATCAGGAAAAGAAAACTTTTAGAACACCATGAGGTACCTTCATGTATGGTAAACTCCCTTTGGATTGAAAAATGCAGAAGCGACTTTTCAGTGAGAGATGGACACCTCCTTCTCCAATGAAAATGATGTCTTCTTGGTCATCTATCTTGATTATATAACTATTTTTTCAAAGATATATGAGCATCACTTGAAAACATTTTTTCAGAAATGTAGGACATATGGAATATCGTTGAATCCTAAGAAGAGTTTGTTTTATTTGGAGGGAGGAAAATTGTTGAGCCACATTATTTTAAAAGATGGCATCCGAATAGATCCTTCAAGAATTGAAGGGATTTGGAGCTTGGAATATCCTAGAAGAAAGAATTAAATTTAGTCATTCAATGGTGAAATCAATTTTCTGAGAAGGTTTGTTCCCAATTTTTCTGAACACTTAAGGAAAATTACTGACATGCTGAAGAAATATAGTGAAGTAAAATGGTCTGAGGAAGAAAAGGAGTCTTTCAATCAAGTAAAATTTTCTTTATCTCAGACTCCTATTCTTATTAATCCATATTACACACTTGATTTCATAATTTTTTCTTTTACTTCAGAGCATACTCTATTTTTTGTCCTCATGCAAAACAAAAATCAGAAAACAGAACATCCCATTGCTTTCTTCAGTAGAACCATTAGAGATGCAGCCTTGAAGTACAATATCATTGAAAAATAGGTCTTGGTGCTAGTTAAAGGACTTCCGAGTATATATTCTTCATTCTCATGTGATTTCATATGTTCCAAACGATGATGTTAAAGATGTGCTTATACAGAATGATCCTGAAGGTCGGCGTGGAAAATGGATCACTGCTATGTTGGAGTATGACTTGGAGATCAAGCCTAAAAAATAGATCAAGGGACAAGGCTTAGAAAATATTATGGCGGACTCTAATATTCATGATTTATACATGAATTTTATTGTTGCATTATCTGAAGAGAAAGAGGTTGATTCATTACATCAGGTATCTGAAATTTTTATTTCGTCGCCATGGTACGCTAATTTTTTTATGTTTTGCAACACTTGAATCCTCCTCCCGACTTCCCTAGTAGTAAAGATAGATCTTCGAAGTTGATGACTCTTAAGTATTTAATATTTAACAATTTTTTTATTGGAGAGATCTGGGTGGAGTGTTGTTGAACTTCTTGGTAGAAGGAGAAGTTGAAAAAGTGATGAATGACTTTCGTAAAGGTGACTGTGGTGGTCATCTTTTCTGGAACAGTACAACAAATAATATTTTGAGGGTTGGCTTCTACTGACCAAGTTTATTTTCATATGTGTATAATAATGTCATGAGATGTCATGAATGTCAAGTTTTTGAAGGAAAAAGAAAGATTTTATTGCTACCCTTAAAACCCATCGTAGTTCAAGCACCCTTCCAAAAGTGGAGTCTTGATTTCATTGAAGAGATCCATCCTCCTTCATCAAATCAGCATAAATGGATTCTCACTGCCACTTATTACTTTAGAAAGTAGATTGAAGCCATTCCAAAAATGCAAGCTATAGATAATATCATCATTTAGTTTTTGGAAAGAAATACCTTGTCTCTTTTTTTTTTGTGAATTTGGTAGTGCCTTTCTTTTTCTATTTATACTTGTAAAGCAGGTTACAAAATTATAAAATAGTGTAAAGCCTCAACATGCCCGCAAGACCAGGTCTGTTGGCCATCTCAATGCATGGAAAGCAAAACAAAACTAAAATAGTTTCATTCTTCTACATCTTGATTGTGCTATCTGTTCTACTTTCGATATATCTATATTCTGGAAAATTAAACCAAGTTCATATAAAACCAATACTATCATAAAGACACATAATCAGGAAGAGACTATTCTAAGTCCAAAACTGCCCTAAAGGCATAGAATGCTGAAAAGGACTACTCTTCATCCGAAGAGACAGGAGCTGGAGCTTTCCGGGTCGATCCTGGCATATCTACTTGTTGTAATTGCTGAAGTTGCTTTTCAATTCGACCAACTCAATCATCTACTTTGCTTATTCTATCAGTGGCCTGGTATTGGGTGATTTTAATGTGTTGTAGCTGATCCTCCATGTGGTTCATGCTATCCAACAAGTGGATTTCAGTCTTCGTTGGGTTCTGTTCAGCATGACTGGGATGTATACTCTGAATAGCCTTTGCTAGAAGGCTTTTGAGGATCTAGTATGTATGAATGGTTTGCTGGAATAATGTGAGGTGACCTCTGGTGTTGCCAGGATCGGTGATGAAGTCCAAGATTTTTGTCTTTGTTTCATTATCCTCTGGGTCTGTTTGGATGTCCCGTTCCAATCCTCTAATTTCTTGACGGACAGCTACCGAATTTCCCATGACATAACTCGTTGCTAGCTTCTGAATATGCTCTAAATTTGATTTCCGCCCACGTTTATTTGGAGGTTGTTCGGGTTGGACCTACTTCCCTCTAGAAGCCTGAGCAACTGACCGTTGCTTCCCCATGTTATCTTGCCACCTACAGTGCAATAAAAACTGACATGAAAACAAAGACAGAACAGCAACTTGAGGCCACCCTGCTCGATTTCTGGGAATAGCGACAGAGTGTCGGGCTGATAAACAAATCATTGACGAGAGAGGCTCCATTGACCGGTGAGCCCTAACACTTAGACAAAAAATGCAAGCGTAAAGGTTAAAAACAGAGCTAAAAACCAAAAGAGGCTGCGGGTTGAGCGAAGGTTCTAGACGGGGAGCCGCGGTAAGATGAAGAATCTCATTGTCAATACTCTTGTGTATGACTTCAGAAAAAGGCCAAGAAAATTTACTCTCTTTGTTTGCGTAAGCAGTTCTATGAATCCACCTAAAACCTTCTAGCATACCAGTAACACTAGTGTAATTCAGATGAAAAGCCCAACTCCAGGGCGACCCGACACGACCCACATACAATGTTCTCAACATCAACAGAGTACGAGACAGGATTACCCATGTTTTGATGCCAAAAGGGAATTGAGGTTTGCATGGATCTCTGAAACAGGGTTTAACAGGCTTCAGAATTGGGGTAACACAGCCTATAATCATCAGCATGAGCAATACAATCTTGTGAGACATTTTCGTAAGAAAAACGGTTCCTATAACCACAATTCCTGTGCTACTAGACTTCAGAGCATAACCCATGACGAGAAAGAGAAGCATAATTTCCATGAAATACACATTCTTGAACAATACGATCCCATTTTCAATCATGAAAACTAGAAGGAGGTTGAATACATACCCCGGTTGAATTATTTGGTTGGGAGGTTGAAGAGTGCTCGGCTTCCTTCTCAGCTGTCTCCACCTTTTTGCATGCAGAGCGCGATGCATGAAAGAATGGAGAAGGGAAGGCGAGTGACTTACCTTAACTCGAACTTTCCTCCCGGACCCTGACAAACCAGGCTGGCCTGCCTGCATCATCATTAAAGATCGATCTGTCGTGCACCGCCATAATCTGCTATTTTCCTGCGCCATTATGGAATGGAAGTGTGCGAAGGACATATAACTGCCAGCGTTCATCGTTTATGATGCATTGTCTCATTTTCCTTGCCACAAAAAATTATTACTGACAATGTAGCCACGTTTAAGTCTAATAAAATGATTAAACTTTTTTATAAATATCACATAAGACTTGTTCATTCTACAACATATTATCCTCAAGGAAGTAGGTTGGCTGAATCGTCAAACAAATCATTGGTGAATATAATTAAGGAAATGATGCAAGAGAACAAGAGAAATTGGCACAAGAACCTCATAAATTCTCTATGGGCATATAGAGTTAGTACGAAGAGATCAATTAATATGTTTCCTTTTCATCTTTTGTATGGCGTTGACACAGTGTTTCCCACTTCTTTAGTTTTCTAAGTGATGAAAATTTTGCAAGATATTTATAGTGAACCAAATGATATCCAGTGAAGAGTATTTCAAATGATTCATTTACAGCAGACACGAGAAGAAGTTTTCAATCATACTTCAAAACTTCTGGAGAAAATCAAGAAAGTGTATGACAAGAAGAACAAAGTTGATGATTTCAAAGTAGGAGATTTTTTCCTTCGATGGGATGCCTAGAACGAAGACAAAGCTAAGAACGATAAGTTTGATAATGTATGGAAAGTTCCATAAAAAACCACAACATTCATAGGTAATAAGGAATTATTGTTAGAAGATATTTATGGGAAATAAATTCTGGGAGGACCGGTGAATGGTAGGTTCCTCAATCACTACCTTACCTAAGTTTGAAGAAAAAGTTCACTTTCACTCTAAATATCACTTTTTTTTGCTGTTGTGAAGAATAAGAAGTTTTTGTAGAATTTTGAAGCCCAAGGAGAAGGCCATGAGATTTATATGATTATCTGATGTTTTTATTTCAAAATATTTCAAAACTTTCAGTCAGTTTTTCAATTTGAAAAAGTTGTTTCAGTTTTATAGTTTGGACTCCATCGCCCAATGGATAAGGCTACCTGATCTATAGTGTTCTTGACACCTCCCGAAGGTGCTTCCATTCCTAGCTGGAGCCAATGTTAGTGTCCAATATTCAGTGACCAATATGCACTCTTTCAAATTTGTCTAGTAGTGGTTCTAGGTAAAAAAAATTCATTTCCATGTCAGTTTTCAAATAAAATTTTGATCACTAGATATGTTTAGGTTTCTAAAATCTACTCCCTTCAGTTTATTCATGGTTATTTTCATTTCATGGTTCATGTATTTATTTTCACCTAGAGTCTAACGTCAAGTCACCATGTTTTCACCTAGGTTAGTGTCTAGGTGTCTTTCATTTCGCCTCCATAAAACTCCAAAATATGTCATAAAAAGGAAAAAAGAAGGGTCATTCACTTCCATCATACAAAATAATCTTTAAATAGGAGTTAGCTTAGGTAGGTGAAAAAAACAAAGACATTTTTTCTTCATTAAAAATGTTGTTGCATTGCCAATTTATTCAAAAAGAAAAGTGTTCCTAACAAAGGCCATGTTTTCACTAAATGACAAAAAAGGGAGTTTTATTGATGTTATAAAAAGGGAAAAAAAATTCTCTCTTATTCATCTTATCTCCTCTTGCTCGATAAAGTGAGTCTCTCACCTTCAGAGTACCTTACGATTACCAAAAGGTGGAAGAAAAGTGGAATAATTTTCAAGAAAATCTAATCTTCTACGCTTCTGGAGGCTCTGCGACATTTCTGAAGGAGGTGCATGATTTTCTGGGGCAACACAATGCTTCTAGGTATTAGCGCTACGATTCTGGGTAGCGTTACATTTCTGAAAAAGAGTGTTATGTTTTTGGATTTTGGCCTCCAACTCATCTTCTAAAGTTTCAAAACCATTGTGCAAACCTCATGTGGCCTCCAAAACTAGTAAGTGGACACTTCCAAAGCATTGTTCAAGTCAATTCATGATTTTATGAGTTTTTTCCATCATTATGGTTTTTCTCTCCTATGTTTTAGGGTTTCTCCCTTTTTACTTGTTTAGGCCATTGGAGACCATTTTCCCACCATCTAAAACTTCACTCATCCTTCACAAACCCTACCCTAAAAAACCCATGCCACTCACAATCCCCTTTACCCTTTTTTCATCAAAACCCTAACACCCTATTACATTTCCATAGAAAAACTAGAAAATATCTGTGTTTTCTTATTTTGACCCACTTCCCCATACCCATTTCACGTAATTCCACTTGTATATGTAAGCTAACGCATTACCTTATTGCCTCAATTTTTTGAGGAATTTTCCTCAACCTTCTTATACCTCATCACAGCCCCTAAACCTACCCTATCCACATCCTTTGTTTTCCCAAATTCACCATCCCTACTCACTCATTTCATCTAGGGGGGCTTCATCCTATTCATAAATAGCATGGGGGGTGAGAATAAATATCACAAGGGAGGTCACAACTCTAGGTTTGAGACATCCACATTGCAAGAACTCAATGAATCCACATATGCTAATATTTGTTTTGAAAACAATAGATGTCTGAGATTTTGTGAGAAGATCATGGAGGTAGGATGTCATGCCCCATTGACTACCCTTTTTTCCTCCAACTTCAACAGAGAAAATTCCATGGTTACACACATAGAATTCACTTTATCAATAAAGGTCACCACTTCATCAACATGGATTCCAAATGAAGGAGAATTCTGGTTCAAGGGCATGGAATTGGGCCTTGAAAATACCCAATGTTCATAAAACCTCATTGTAGAGATGAATCTAAATAGTTTTTCCTTTAATTCATCTACTTCAAAATTATGCCTCATTAATGGAGCTCATCATGTAACATTTCACATTTGAGTGAATATTTTCAATAATTTACAAATACCATGCCAGTTTACCAATGCACTTCACTGCTACCAAATCTCTCAATTTGTCCAACTATCTATTCAGAAGTTAGGTCAAGATGTTAGAAAAAGTACAAATAAAAGGTATAAATCCTCATCCTAGTCTATTTCACCATGTTTTGGTTAAGTTTTTTTTTTTCCACCAGCTCTCATAAAACAACATGACTTGCGAAGTTTTCATGGATAAATTAGCATCATCTCATGCTACTACTCCACCCATTGTTCATAGCACAACATCAGTACAACCAAAGGAGGTTGCCTCTTCTAAGAAGAAGGCTCAAATTTCAAAAGCACCTAGGGTTTATATCACTCAAACTTATGAGAAGGGAAAGAGAATGGATTTCTCTGCCAATAAAATCATAGGTGTATTGGCACCTCAGACTACACATGAGCAAAGAAAAAATAGTGATAAACCACCTGGCCATTATGGTGATTCACCATTGCAGCACCATGATTAACAAGCACCCTTATAAGTTTACATGGAAGTGCACATGAATGATAAGTCATTTAGGCGGATCATAAAGGAGAAATATGAAGAAATAGAAGAGTTTAGGGAGGTTTTCTCAATTGCAAATGTTTAGAATGCATTCCTACAGTAAGAAAATCTTTAGTTAAAGGTGAACTTACTCCTCCGAGACAAGCCAAAGGTACATGTTGAGGTAGATAAAGGAAAGGGAAGAGGGATAGTATATTATGATAAGTTTTAGGATTCATAGGTTGGAACAAAAATAAGAAGACCAAGATCAATAGGCCTCAAGAAGGCACTTCACAGAGAAAGAGAATCAACAACTCCTAAATTAGGTTTGAAGACTTTTGATGAGCTAATTCTTGATGAAATCAATCAAGACAAAGAGTATTGGATCTAATAAGGTCAATGGAAACATTGAGAATTTGTTGAAGAAATCTGAAAAGAACAATAATCTCCATAGACATATGGCCAATCATTATTCCGCCAAAAAAAAAATTTCACAAATCAGGCTCAAAAAAGTGAAAAAGAAGCTTACAGAAGCTCAAATGAAGATCAATGTGAAGGAAAAATTACATTTCATTGCTAATGCATCCATGATTGTTTAGCCCATCCTCCATAAGTTATCTAGAACAAATTTTGGTCAATTTTGAGCACTTTTGTATTTTTGGTGATTTTTGCATGTAAATCTAGAAAATTTGTCTCCACTCGCCATGAATCTTTCTCTCAGAGCTCTCAAATCAAGTTTTTCTTACATGGTTGGGTGCATACTGATTAGAACATGCCATATCTGCACTTTTTTTTCCATGAAAATCTCTAGTTTTGAAAAAAAATTCAAAAATTTGCCTCATCTCTATGCTTCTGCAAGTGTTTTTGACCAAGTGCAATGCTTCTGGAGTTAGGTTGGGAAAAACCATTTTTGGAGGTCTTACTCTGGGTGTTTTCCAAAAATTCAAAGTGTTATGGAAACTATAATCATAGGGATACTTAGAACAAGTTTTATATTTGCATTTTTTTGCTACTAAGTGGGTCATATTCACCCTTGAACGGGCGCAACGCTTCTGCAAAACTGGCACAACATTTTTGCTGCAAGCATGATGTTTCTGCATAGGATTCCTTTCAGACCGTTTTCTTGCCCAGAAAACTCCAGAAATTCGATGCTAGTTCTCCCATGAGGTGGAAATGGATGTTTTTGTGGTTTTTTTTTCTTCTATGATGAGGAAACATGTAATTTAATGGAGGAGACACACACTCATATTCCTTAGCTAAATTTCAAGGATAAATTTCTAACTTCCCTAGGTTCTAGAAAGTGACTCATCTGATGTAATTATGAATATTTTTGGATTGGATTTCGACACTATGAGGTGTCATGCACTCTATTTTCTATAATTAGTCCACCTCAAGTCTTTTTAGAGGTTGGATAGTTGTTATTTGGAGTGGATCTATTGTACAAGCTTTTGTTTTGAATGAAATCAAAGACAATGTTGTAGACATAGTGTTGAGACTCTAGTGGTATGCTTGTGAGCATTTGTTTTTCTATGTAATATTATTGAGTTGAATGTTATTGTATCCTTCTTCCACATATATAATTATTTATGTTAATATTATCATTTTATAGATAGAAATTATGTTTTTCATGCTTTGTTATTATAATATTTACATGAACATTTATCTGCTCTTCTGATGAATGAATTAATTTTAATGCTCATTCTGAGTATAACTCTGTTCACCCTATACATAAATGAAAAATTAAACATGCTTCTTATCTTACCTACCTAGCCTCACCCTTAATTATGCAACTAAACCTTTGAATTCTAATCAAAACCCTAGACCTAGTTTCCTAAATGTCATTCATATCCATCAAAACTAAAAACAAACAAAAACCCTAATCTACTGAGGATCATAACTAGCCTAAAAATATATATACAGTCATCCTTTTGACTGTTAAGTGAAATTGAGTAGGCCCTCTCTTGTCTTGGTAGGGCAAGCTACCTGACCTATAGGTTGGTTTGTGGTTATCTTAATCCTTCAACTTCATTCTTAGCCTTGGGAAGTAGGGGAGTGATAATAGGCAAGATATTAAGTAAGAGGACCAAATATCTTACTTCCCATACTAGATCTAAACTTTTCATGAAATGTGTCTATCCTCCAATGGTTAGACCTGCAATTTATTTCCTTATAGCCAAAGAAGTGACATGAGTAAAAATAACCATAGAAATCGCAAGTGTAAATGTTGTTCATTCTTCTTAGCTGGTGATATTGGTGGAATCTCTATTGATGTGGTTTATATGTTCTTCTCGAGCAATTTTCTGCAATTTTCCCAAACGTTTGATAGTTGTAACATTCTACACTATGAAAAAAAGGAAAAAAGGGACTTTAATTCCTTTGAAATCTTACATATTTGTCACGATTATCTCTAGGCACAAAAGATATTCTCAATGTAGGTGCTCCTAGATATTTTCTTCTCTGTTGTTGCTTTTTCTACTTCATCTACTACTGGTTATGCTTTTTTTTTTGTTTTTGGTTCTTTTGTTTGCTATTTGGCTACGAGATTTGCTTCTTGTTATCTTGGATCTCACTTTTTCTACTCGTAATGTTTGTTATAGGCTTCTTGAGTTTTTCTTTGTTATGTTTTCCCTGATGAAAATTAGAATCACCCTTTTCAAATCCAATGCCATATTTATCCAATGGTTATCTTTGGATCTAAAGAAAATTATCCAAGGCTACCTTTCTCTTCTCCATCTTCTATTGATTTCTCAAGGAAACAACTTTAACTTTTAATTTCTAAATCTCCTTTTGTTTATCTAGAAATTATTTCCCCATCCCTTCCTCAACTTTTTCAGATTTCAATTTAACTTTAATCTCACAATCTCCTCCTTCAGCTTGGCCTCCTTATTATCACAAATCTGCAATATTTTTTTAGTGATAGTTGCATACATTTGTTAGTCTGTAAATCTAAGAGGTAACACTCTTAATAACATTTTGATTTTCACTATTTTCATGAGCATGATATAAATTTGAATCATCAAAATTATAAGTCAATATAAAATCATTGTTGTCTATACCTTTAGGTGTAATATTTTCTAATCTCACCTCATCATTTGTTGGATCATGTGCACTAGAATAATGAGACTCTTGTGGTTGATAGTCTTGTTTTTGGAGGCTCTTCTTCTTGTTCTTATTTTTGTTATTCTTCTTGTTTCTCTTCGTCCCATTTCCAAATTGTTGTTGGTGCCATCTCCAAAAACGAATTCTAGCTTGCCCCACATCTCCTTGGAACGGTTCAAAAACATAAGCCTCTTCATATCATCATCATGAAGATTCTTGTATATTATGAACCATGCTTGTGCATCATGCTGCAAAATCTCATCTATAATTGGATCTTTGCCACAACCTTCACATACGACCTTCCAAATGTTATATCCACGAGATAATAATTGAGATTTTATAATTTTGTGCCATACCTTAATTTGAAGCAGTAAGGACAACCATCCTGAGAAAAAAAAACCAATTTTTTCCAACAAGCCCTAGACATACTCTCTAGAAATCAAGCTACAACCAAGAGTCTCGCTCTGATAAAAATTATTGTAAACCTTTGGTAACCACTAAGAGTGGGGGGTGAATCAGTAGTGTGATCTATTTAAATTTTTTTCCTTTCATTACTTTATCTTAATCACCCATATATTCACCAACAAATCACAATAAACATGCAAACATATAAGAACCATATACTAGTGCAAACCATCAAAAGAACAACCACAAAAACCATCCACACAAGAGACACAGGATATCTAGTGGAAAACCATTCACTAGGAAAAAAAACACCCTTGTTGTTGTTGCTCTGCTCTAAATTTATATTATGTCACACAATTGATATTTTACATAGCATTTTGACTCCCATCAACTTGGAGACTTGACCTCATATACAAATTACAATTTTCATTAACTAGGAGACCTGATACTACTAATCAGCTCGAAATGCACTTTTCTCTACAGATCTCTACAGACTACCATCCGATGACGGCCACCACAATTAGTCGATCGTCACCCAACTACCATGGACTATCCAACTACCATTGCATTGAGAAACGTATTCCTTTTGTTGAAGCTTTGATATCACTTCTACACCTCCTTGTAGTCATTATTCCTTGATGAGTATCATCATTAGGTATATGTGGGGGGGTTAATTGTCACCTCGTTATCCTTATTATTCTCTATTTCTGACATTTAATTCCATTATGATAATATGTTTCTTATTGTAGATGGTGATTAAGGATTTTCATACATCGAATGCCTAATATGTTTTAAATGCAAGATAATCACGAAGATATGCCATTTTTGTTGAATATTTTGCAATCAAAGCTCAGGGTAGACAGCAAGGAGAGATTATGGGGGGGTTGATGACGTCCTTAACTCCTAAAGGAAACCAAAGGATCCTCAATATTCCCTCCAACAACTCGAAATCAAAGGCAACCAAACAAGTGGAAGACCAAGTGAACCAAATCTACACTTCTCTTGCAGTCAAAAGGGACATATCACCTACCTTTTAGGGAGTTTTTGGTAGCTATCCTTTAGGCTAAATGGGGTAGAGAAAGATCTCATTAGGATTCAAACTTTGGAGATAGATAGGAGACTCTTAGCTCTTGTAATAAACGTTTGTGACTTTCATGGCTATGTATTGAGGTTGTTTATGTAATAAAATGAGTATTCAGTTTAACCTTCACTAATTTAGTTTCAGAGAGATGAGCTTGTGGTTTAGGGCCCAATCCATCAGCCTTTGTCTCTCTTGTGTAATGATGTTTACTTTCCATGCCATTTTAACTAGTTTATTTCATGTGTTCTAGTTAGTTTACTTACATTTAATTTTGTTATGTCTAGTTTTCTTCCATTTCATGTTGTGGTAGTTAGGATTTTGTAAATCATGCTACAATAGCATATAAAAATCCAAAGTTGTGTCTCAAACCCTCCCTCTCTCACCTCTTTCATTATACCTTGAGAAGGGAAGATCTTCACCATTGACCCAAAATTACTTTCAGTTTATGATTTATTGGAAATGATAGATAGGTTTTTCTATTTATCATGAACATGTTATGAATGTTGAGTTAGGTTTCTGATTCAAATGCATAGGTAGGTTTTCTTATTAAATTCAAATAATCTTTTCCACCATTTTCATCATACATTTTTCAATGTTAATTGCATGAACATGTATTTTTCTTGCAAGTTTAAGTAGATCAGAATAGGAGGACTCTACCAGTATTCATAGCTTCTATTTCCACCATCCACCAACCTACTTTCAACAAAATCGCCTTCAACATTGTTTTTTGAGATCTTCACAACAACGAGAGCTACCCTGGAGGTAAAATACTCAATTTGAAAGAGGTTCTGAGCTTGTAAAATGGGTTTTCCACCTTCCATCCACCTGATTTCACCTTCATACCACCTTTCCCACCCCTTTCCTCATCATTTCCAGCCTCAAACTATCCTCACCCTATTTCCTGTAGCGTTTCGGGACATCCTGTAACACTACAGGAAACCTTGTAGTAGATCCTGTAACAACATTAGTTAGCCACTTCTTCAGCCGAGAAACCAAATGTCACCTCACCTAGACCTGAAACAACCTCCAATACACCTTCAAATCTGAATCCATGAGTCCAAAACCTTCTTAAGCCACCTCACCACCTTCTTCTTTTGTTGCAAAATAGAGTATTTACAAGAATAATTAGATCATGAATAGATCCACTGTTAAAACATAGTATTCAAGCATGAATTAGTTAGAGGTTAATTAGCCATTTGACCCAAAAATGTGTGCTTATATCATTTTCCATTTCTGCAATTTTAATTCAACAATTGACTTTATGAATGCCACTTAATTTAACTCTAATTCTGGCTTTATCCTAATTGTGGATTTAATTTCTTGCAAATAGTTAGATGTGTCCTTATGCTTTAGAATATTTTATTTCTTGTTTATAGAGTAATGGTCCTAATTTATTTACATTCTTAGGTTTCATTCATAAGTGTGACAAATTTCATCCCCTATAAGTAGCCCTAGTAGTAGCACCCCTTCTTAGGACTAAGAATTGGATGGTATGAGTGGAATGCATATGTTGTGTATATAGCATTGTCATGTCCAGGTTAATATGAACCCCAGGTTGATAAAGTAAATTAGAGTAGACTCTGGGAGTTTCAACACTGTTGGTGCAATACCAGGGCTCGCCACCTTTTGGCACAATTTCCGGGGAGGTGTCTAAGTAGACGCTTCGATTCTATCTTAGCATTATTTTCTTCTTTTCTTTTACATTCAGTTACAAAATATTGAATAATACAAAAAAAATAACTTTCATGCCTCGTAGGAGTATGGATAACTAAGGAAATTTTTCACCAAAAACCCCCACATCCCCACACATTCACCCTTCACTCTTCTTTACTGACTGTGACGTTGAACACATCACAGGTGAGTCTCTTGAAAAATTTTAAGAACCTACTGGAGAAGAATAAGAACTTGCGTCACCTAAGGAAACTTCTTCACAAATTTAAGCCATGGATGAGACTATGACCCAAGGATTTTTCCCCATTATAGAAACAGATGGAAAAACTAGGACAATGAGCATCAATCCCTCAGCCCTTCCACATTTCCATGGACTTACCTCTGAGGATATTGACACCTTCATGTTTGATTTTTTTGTTGTCTGTAGGACCTATGAGTATGCCTCAGCTAACCAAAAGTTGAAAATTTTCCCATCCACCCTCAAGGATGCAACCTTGCACTGGTTCATGGCTTTGTGTGGGAATAACATCACTACTTAGTAATAGATGCAAGATTCCTTTAACAACAAATGTGGGGACTATTGTAGATCTAAAGAGACTAAGGAGGAAATATTTAGGATGACTCTAGGACCTGATGAATCCCTAGACGATTATGAAGAAATATTTTAGCTCACTAGGGGAAATTTGAGGTCTAAAATGGGCTTCCTAATGAAATTATAGAATAATATTGGAAATAATAAAATAATATTATATTACATCATTAAATGTATATGGAAAAAAGAAAAAACTATTTTTTCAACTTGTATTTTCAACTTATCTCCTTATGGGTTTACTCAAATTTCGTGTGGGAACACTCATTGGATGCAGAATTTGATTCCTCATACAAAGAGTACCAGTGTTGCATACTTTTGATGGACCCTTCTACACAAAAAATGAGAAATACATTAAAAACATGATTGCAATCACATTTTTCATGTATTTCTAATTTTTTGTATAGTAGGGTATATCAAAAGTATGCAACATGGCTACTCCTTGGATGAGGAATTAAGTTTTGCATCCAAACAGCACTCCTGATCAAAATTTGAGTAAAACCATAGGGAGATAAGTTGAAAAAGTAGTTTTATTATTTTATTAGTTTTTAATCTTTTTACTTTTTTACCCCAAAAATGGTGAATCATCCCCCATGGTTGATGTCGTCATCTTGAATCCTATTGGTTCTTATAAAGTTTATTTTGGTTGTACATTTTTCTTAGGAGGCCCATTTTAGACCTCAAAAGTTCTCTAATGAAACTACAAAAGAGCCAAATGTTCCCTTCATCCCATATCCCTTAAACTGATACTTGTCTGAGGGATCAAGGAGGAGATGATATAAACCCTTAATATGTTATAAGGATTATATATCTACCATATTCCTTCTGAGGACATCAATACTATCATTAGGAATCACTCTAGGGCATCTAGGAAAAAAGGTAGAACCAAAGCATGACCAACAGCCCTTCCTCTTCCACCTCCATCAAGCATGATATTGGAAATATGTTGGAGGAATTGAAAAGTGAGATGTTGCACACGTTTTCTCTGCAAATGGACATAATGCATATCAAGACAAAGAAAGAGGAAGCATAAAGGGCCTTGGCTATCTTCTGCCCTATATTTACTAGAAAACACCCTGAGAACAAATGTCCACTAAATGTCATAGAGGTTTTCTTAGGCTGTGAAGAGAATCATGCCACAAATAACTGTCCCTCCTTACTTGGACTCAAAGTTGTATATCAAGGATGAGAAATATGATGACATCCTTGGTCATATTAGCAGGGTATGCAAGGTGAAACTTACTCCTATTATCATACCAATAAAAATGTACCTATGCAATCTTGGTACAGTTCAACTCCTCCATCGTGGCATACACCTCCTACTTGGCCTTACGGCCCTCCATATCACCCCATGCCTATGAAACAACCATTCTAGTAGTATGTTCCTCAACCACCTCAGGGGAGCAACCCATCACAAGGGTGGAAGCCCTAACATAATCCACCACCTGACTTATTTTCCTCCACCCCAACCTCAACGTAAGCTCACACATTCTGCTCCACCTACACTGCCTCAGATTCCTGCATAGCCCAATCTGAACTCGAAAAAAAAGAAGGCACACTAGGTTTACAATGGAGAGAAATCCTATCCAAATTATGTTATGGATATACAAGAGATCAATCTCAGGTCATGAATATTAATCCTATAAAATCATCTTCCATCTCCCCCTGTAGAGCTTGAGGATAAAAAGGAAGAGAGTAACACTTAGATCAAACAACCTCCTTTTCCTTAGAGCTTCATCCACTCTAGTCATCACACCCCAGAGGAAACTGAAATTCTTCGAGAACTAAAAAAAATTTCTATGGAAATACCCCTTCTCCAGGCCATTAAGGATGTTCCTATTTACAATAGGCTCATCAAGGAAAAGTGCTCTAAGAAACCTGGGATAAAGAAGAAACATACCCACACCATCAATGTAGTAGGAAAACTATCTGACTTAATGTTGGGAAGGGTGATCTTCTGAAGTACTTGGACCCTGGTATTCCAATTGTGGATTTACATATAGATGGTGTCATAGTCCCCAATACTCATATTTATCTCGGGGCTACCATCAATGTAATAACCAAGGAAACTATGCTTAAACTCAACCTCCAAGGGACTTTGAGGAAAACCACAATGGTTTTTCAACTTGCAGACTGGGCCATAGTAGCTCCAGAAGGAATTGTTGATGATGTTATGCTTTCAATAGAATCTTTGGGGTACCCTACAGATTTTTTGGTCCTCCAGCCAAAACCTAAGTTTAATGGATCTCCTCTCATTTTAAGAAGACATTGGTTAGCCACTTTCGATGCTTATATCAGCTTTCGGGCCAGAAACATGACTATAAAGAATGGGGTCTTATCTAAACAGCTGGTATTATATCCTCCTACCCATCCTTCCATTGACCATGACCCACCATTGTGGTTGGAGGATGAAGAAGAATAAAATGAAGTATACAACACTACTCCCTACCCCATTTGTACCATAGATGTTGTACTTAGAGGGGGGAACCTGATGAAGATGAGCTCATCGGCCACATCATTCAGATCCAGCCCCCCAGTGACAGTCCACTCAATGACATACTCAAAGAGTGTGAAATCTACCCTTGTATGGAGTTTCACTCAGTTGATTCAACTTCTGAAACTGCCAAGGCTGTGGAATTTTTCCCATCAAAATCTCTAAAAATTAAATCATCACTCTTAACCAAAAGAGAAGAGAAACTATCCTAGCTCTTGAAATAAAACCTTGACGTATTTTCTTGGGACTAAAAATACATTAAAGGGGTGTATCCCTTGACTTGCACACATCACATATACATTAAATAAGGATGCAAGCTTATGCGCCAAACCCAAATGAGGATGAACCCACCTCTAAAGGATAGAGTGAAGGAATAACTAAAAAAATTATTGGATGCAGGTTTCATATATCCCATATTTGACAGTGAGTGGGTCTCTCCTCTTGTCCTAGTCCCAAAGAAGAAGAAAAAATGACAAATCTATGTTCACTTCCAGGAACTAAAAAAAGCCACTAAAAAGGAATATTTACCCTTGCCCTTTATAGATCAAGTCTTGTATGGCATGGCAAGGAAGAAGTTATTTTCTTTCATAGATGGGTTCAGTGGGTATAACCATATACAAATTTTCCTTGAAGTCTAGGAAAATACTACTTTCACATTTCCCTAGGGTACTGTCGCTTACAGGGTCCTCCCTTTGGGTTGTACAATGCCCCAGCTACTTTCCAAAGAGCAGTCTCGCGCATCAAATCTGAGCTAATCCAGAACTCTATTGAAATCTACATGGAATATTTCACACCCTATGGGGATGAATTCTAAGAAGCTATCTCCAATTTGGGAAAATTTATGAGAAGGTGCATCGAGATTCATCTCTCACTAAGTTTGGAAAAGTGTGAATTCTCAAAAAGAGTAGGAGTAGTCCTGGGCCATTCAATATCACAACCAGGAATACAGGTAGACCTAAACAAAGGTAGGTGAATAAATGGGTAGGGAGGTCCATAAATTTCCTTAGAAGGAATAATAACCCTCTTAATGTGAAAGGTGGAAGAATAAGAAGTTGGATTAAGCATCTTTGGGTGTGAATTGGAGGAGATGCATGTTACATAGGTCAACTTTGACCAAATCAACAACGTTGTCATGGAGGAGTGGCATTTTTTATGAGACAATGAAATTTTATTGGAGGAAAAATTGCATGAGCTTCATTGGACTGCATTTCCTCATTCTGTCATTCTAACCAAGCTACCTCCTTCAGCTACAACGTAGTTTCTATTTAGAGCTGGGTTGTGTTGCAGGGTGCAGCAAAGGAGGATCACATAGAGCCAATTATGGCCTTGTCTTTCAGTGGGGATGTAGCCTATCCATTGGAGGATCAACAAGGAGGGATCCTGGGCATATTTCTATATTTTTGGCATCAATCTAACCATCTACCATCCCTCACAGTGCAGTTTTCATTCCAGATCTGTGTTATTTTTAGAGGCAGTTGGTGAGAGGGTTCATTGAGCTCAGTAGGAGGGTCTATTTCTGAATAGAGGGATAAGACTTCTATTGAGAAATACCATTGGAGGAGGAAATTATAATTTTATATCTGTCATAGCCTCATTCTATTTCAGTTCTAGTTTGCAGTGACATGTCAACCTTAGGGTTATTGTCACATTATATATTTTTGTTGGCATTTCTAGAAATCTTTTCTGGGTTGGCTAGAAGTCATGTATTAGAGCCCTTATATTATTTTTTGGGTATTTATTTTGTATCTATCAGCCATATTCCATAAATTTATGCCTACAACAGCAGCTACACTAATATAGACAACACTGTCACTACTTTCAGACATTCTATACAGTAGCAGCAACTCATGTGCTTATTGTTCTGATCATTGGAGGCTTGTTCTTATTGCTTGAGTGGCTTGACCCTCAAGATATTTTTGTATATTGTTGCTAATATATGAATAAAATTATGGCTGCATATTGATCCCTCTTATGACATGTTCATATTTTTTGTGTTTTACATTATTATGTCTTATATTGCTGCTATTTCCATTTTGGAATATTACACTGGTATCAAAGCATTATCTTGGCTGAGCCTGTGCATTCAAGACATTATGCCATTAGGAGAAAAATATTCTCATAGAAAATAGAAGTAGCACATAAGAAAAAAAGGCATGAATCCATTATTTGGAGAAATTAAGGAAGAAAGGCTCTCCCATCTCCTTTTTCAAACTATGAAAAATATCAAGAAAGATATCAAGGAGATAAAAAGGGAGAGGTGTAGAAAATTTCCAAGAGGGTTTGAAAGTGAAGAAAGCCATAAATATTCACATGATGGGTGTGAGAATTTAGCCACACATGCAGATCCACAACGCATTTTATTGCCCACATTCACTGGAAGAGAAATGGAGGAAGAAGATGCACCAAGGGAGGAAACCTTGAGTGACTATCTTCAGGAGTATGAGTCTCAATCTTGGAGATTAAAAGAGCACTTGGAATTCCAAGGGTTTTTATAACTCAAGGAAGACAGAAGATCTATCAATCATAATAGAAGAAAGAGAGTTAGAACCTTTCTACCTAACTTTGATGGATCATCAAAGTGCACAGCCAAGGCTTGGGTAAAGGAGCTAGATTCCTATTTTCAACTACACCAAGTTTCAGAAAATGAGGCCATTAAAGTAGCAGCGCTGCACCTTAAAGGTATGGCCCATGATTGGTGGTTTTATAGTTATGATTCATTTCATCATGAAAGTGTAAATACTTATGCAGTGTTCATTAAGAAGATAGTAAAAATATTTAATATTAAACATTCTAAAACATCTTTTGTTGAACCCAAAAATTCAAAACCTTTGCATGAGTTGAAGGGATCTATTTTACCAACTCCACTCCATATTTCAATTGAATGGGATAAAAACATGCATGATCCATTGCCAAGGGTAAGATCCTCACTTTTTGAAGAGCCCTCTTATATAGATGAAGATATGGAGATTCCTCCTTCAAGGGAAGACCAAGATCTAGGCTCTCTCATTGATGATGAGGCATTCTCAAATATTGCTGAAGAGGATGAGAAAAGAAGAGCTAACAGTGTTGTAGCATCAAGATAAGGTCCATCACAACATGGAGGTGTAAAGGGAGCCATTTCTTCCATTACAGGAGCCCTTGTGTATTTGTAAGGACTTCCAAATGATCTAACATATGGGGACCAAAGCACAATTCCAGAGCAGGATGTATCAGTTTTTGTGGATTGTGAGACTTGGCAGATGGAAGGAGAAGAAGAAAAGAAGGATCAACATAAAGGGATGACAAGAATTCACCATTATATATTTTAGGAGGTTTCTGCATAGAATAAGGAGATTGTATTGCATAGTGAAAGGAGGGACAAATCAGTCCACTCATATATACAGTCTGCTTTAGATCTTGATGTCTCACTACATGGGGGAATTCCACCTATGAGGCCACCAGATCTAGAGTTGGTGAGAAACATCTTACCATTTGGTTCACCACTCTTAGATCCCAGAGGGTTGAATACCTTGGAGGGGTCTAGTACAGCATAGAGAGTCTGAGATAGACTCAAGGAGGAGGGATACACACTCCCATTTTCAACATTACCCACTCTTACTAAATATTCTGCGCTGACAGAAGTTGTTGTAGTGATGGAGGATGGCACCAACATGGTGCAAGGATACAACTCCATGGATTTGGAGAAATAGAGGGTGCTTCCCTTGATTAAGGAATCCTCCATATATTGGGGTAGATGGAGGCCACGCATGCTTACATTGGCCAATATCAAGAGGTTTTTTTTGGATGGTAGCTTCTCATGGGAGGCCAAATTCCAAAGGTCACCACTTCTACTTGAGCATGAGAAACTACATGCTTGGTATGGTAGCACATTTGAAGATGAATTTGGCATGAGGGATGTAAAAGGAAAAGGCAACAACATGTGGGGAGCTTCACATTTCAGATCTCCAGCATTGTCTCTTAGGAGGATTGATCCATATTGGAGGTCCCAAATTTTGGTAGAGTAATCCAAGGATCTTGGTGCTTGCATGATTTTTTATGATCTAGAGGGATATGATAGATACATGGTGGATGATGGGGTCATCTATTATTATGCCAAAGTATTCTTGACTAGAGCTTCTGAGCTCAAGGAGAAGTTGTTACATGCATCACATGTGGACTTTCTTTCCATGCACTTTGATGCATATCATTCCTTGATGGAGGAGTTCACTTGAGAGGGCATCCAGCATGATGTGTATCAGAATATGGAGAGATTCATAGCCTGGATGATGATGGATAGGTTGTGACAACCACTTCCCTGCTCATTGAGAGTGAGGGAGAACTTTCAGTTGATCCATTTCAGCTCAATGACCAAGATACATAGTAGAGGATGTAAATTTATGCATTATTATTTACACTCCTTTACTTTTTATGAGAAACATATTGTACCAAGGATGATCATTCCTTCTTTTATATTGTATTTTGATGTACTTGAGGCCATTTTCAGTAGTGATTTTGGCCATTGTATGGGTGGTTTTTTGGAGATGCCACATGATTCTTGGTGTGCACCATTGGAACCAAATTTTACTTTTATGATTCGATCTTGTAGGATGATTTTGGCACAAAACAAGTGTCTGAAAGAAAAATTGTTATACTTTGTTTTGAGGCAGGTAGGGAATTCACAATGCTGGTTCCACAGGTGGGACTATGATCCACCTCCCGGTTGTCATATGGCAACTTGTTTTTATTTGGTTTTGCTTCCATATATTGATGATGATCTTATTCTTATGGGAAGCTTTGTTGGGAGGATGGCACAAGAGTTGGAGGTGCCCATTGGGAGTATTATTCTCCATACTTCATATGTTGCATGTTTTAGGAGAAATAATGGGAAAACCATGATTTCCACACTAGATCTCTTATCTTCATGTGGGAGGGGCCATTTGGAGAACTTGAGTTCTTGGGAGAGGAACTTTATGGATGTTTTGATTGGTGGGGTAACTTGGGACATTATTTGAGACCATATTATTTCATCCCAAGATTAGAAGTAGCCCCATACATATCATAAATGGAGAAAGAAACAACATGGGTGGAAAAATCTAATCTCTCCATGCAGCCCCAATGCATTGCATCAACTGGGTGTTGAAGATTTCTTTGATGAGCTACCTATAATGGCTCATATAATTTGGATGATAGCATAGGTATGGGATTCTCTCATTGGGAATGATATCCCCTATGTTTTTCATCACTCCTACCATGAGGAGGCGATTGGACAGCAAGAAGGTTTCCACTTACACATTCTACTTTCTCATGATGTGAGCCATTTGGTTTTGCATACTTGAGAGGAGCCATTGGGGGGCAGATTTATTGCAGATTATTTCGAGCAGTGGTGGGGACTATTTGATGAGGAGGATACAAGAGGAGGGTAGGAAAAATTTTCCATATCCTTGTAGTTTCTTGAGGAGAAGAAACATTTTGGAGGGGAGGACTGTAATATTCGAAAAATTTAACCTTCAGCTAAATGGAAGATTATAGTTTATTTTATCACTAGGTAGGTGAATAAGTGGGTAGGGAGGCCCATAAATCTCCTTAGAAGGAATAATAACACTACTAATTTGAAAGGAGTAAGAATAAGCATCTGGATTAAGCACCTTTGGGTGTGAATTGGAGGGGATGCATGTTGAATAGGTCAACTTTGACCAACTCAATAGCACTGTCATGGAGGAGTTCCATTTATGATGAGACAACATAGTTTTAGTGGAGGAAAACTTGCATGAGCTTAGCAGCAGTTATGGATGGGACTCAATGTGAGAAGGCTCACACACTACATATGAATGGGATGGCTACCATTGTTATTCATGTTTAGATTATTATTTGATATTGGTCTATTTAGACTTTGCATCCTTTAGCTTTTTAGCGGGGTTTGCTGTGTTGTTTAGTACAAGGGTGTTCCTGATCAGGAATCCCTACCTCATCCTCAAGGAAGTAGAAGTTCATTGGACTAAATTTCCTCATTCCAGAATTCTAGCCAAGCTACCTCCTTTAGCTATAACATAGTTTCTGTTTAGAGCTGGGTTGTGTTGCAGGGTGCAGCAAAGGATGATCACATAGAGCTAATTCTGGGCTTGTTTTTTAGTTGAGAAGTAGCCTATACATTTTAGGATAAGCAAGGATGGATCCTGGCCATATTTTTATATTTCTTGCATCAATCCAACCATCTACCATCCCTCACAGTGCAGTTTCATTCCAGATCTGCGTTATTTTTAGAGGCAGTTGCTGAGAGGGTTCATTGAGCTCACCAGGAGGGTCTATTTCTGAATAGAGGGATCAACCTTCTATTGAGAAATACCATTGGAGGAGGACATTATCATTTTATATATGTCATAGCCTCATTCTATTTCAGTTCCAGTTTGTAGTGACATATCAACCTTAGCGTTATTGTCACATTGTATATTTTTGTTGGTATTTCTAGCAATATTTTCTGGGTTGGCTAGAAATCATGTATTAGAGCCCTTATCTTATTTTTTGGTAATATATTTTGTATCTATCATCCATATTAAATTAATGTATGTTTACAGCAGTAGCTACACTAATATAGATAGTAGTGTCACTTCTTTCCAGCATTCTATACAGTAGCAGCAACTCATGTGCTTATTGTTCTGATCATTAGAGGCTTGTTCTTATTGCTTGAGTGGCTTGACCCTCAAGATATTTTTCTATATTGTTGCTGATATATGATTAAAATTATGGCTTCATATTTATCCCTCTTATTACATGTTCATAGTTGTTGTGTTTTACATTATTATGTCTTGTATTGCTGCTATTTCGATTTTGGAATATTACAGGTAAACCTAAACAAAATCACTATCATAAGAAGGGTGTGTGTTCCTCAAAAGAAGAGAGAGGTTGGAAGTTTCATAGTTTTGGCTGGCTACTATAGAAGGTTCAATAAATACATTAGAAAATTAGCTCCAACATTATTTGGATTATTCTCAAAATATTTTGAGTTTTTCTGGTCCATTCTCTGTTAAGAAGATTTTGAGATAATTAAGGAAAAGTTAACTACTACCCCCATTATCTAAGGTCTAAATTGGGCTTTGTCTTTCCACATCCACACAAATGCATTAGAAAATTTTTTGGGGCATATTTGGGGCACTTGCAAGACAAATTACCATATTCCATCTATTTCATCAGCAATACTTTTTCCAATGTTGAACTCAATTATTCTATCACAAAAATGGAGTTTTTATTCATTATCCATTCCTTAAAAAAATTTAGACATTATATTATTTTTATCAGGCCTTTGTAAATACTGACCATGAAATCATCAAGTACTTCATGAATAAACTTGATGTTAATGCTAGAACAATTAGATGGCTGTTTTTATTACAACAATTTAACGTAACAATTGTTGATAAACCCTGAAAGAAGAAAGTTGTTGCATATTTCTTATCAAGACTAGCTCTACCTGAATATGAGGAAGGGATGGTGGATGATCAGATTTTGGATGAACACCTATTTTCTATCTCAAATCTCTCTACTTATTTTGCTGACATACCTAACTACTGGGTTGCTGAAAATTTCTCTCCAAACCTCTCATCCAAGGAGAACAGAAATATTATGAGAAAAATCACCCCTTTCACATGTATTGGTGAAAATCTCTTCAAGTTGGGTCCTGAAAAAATTCTCAGAAAATGTGTGATGGAAGAAGAGGTTTTTTACATCCTCCCTGCATGTCATGATAGTCCTTGTGGAGGCAAATTTGCTGCAAAAAGGAAAACCTTAAAACATTTGTAGGCAGGATATTATTGGACTACCCTACACCAAGATGCGAGGAGATACAACAGTAGTTGTGACCACTACCAAAGAATGGGGAGACCTACACCAAAGGATGAAATTCCTTTTCACCCTCAGGTGGCTCTAAAGCCATTTGAAAAATGGGGCATGGACTTCATTGTACCCGTTGATCCACCATACAGAGAGAAGAGGTATATCATAGTATCCACTGAATACTTGAAAAAGTGGGCTAAAAAAAGGGTTGTAAAGGTAGCAACAGAGGAGAAGGTAGCTGAGTTTTTGAGAGAAAATGTGTTCTAAAATTTTGGGTACCCAAGAGAGGTAGTCACTGATCAGGGGGCTAAATTTACATATCATCTCATTGAAAAATTCTTGATGCAACACAAGATAAATCACAAGAATTCCACTGCCTATCATCGCCAAGAAAATGGCCACGTGGAAGTGACAAGCAAAGCCCTAGAGAATATCCTCACTAAGGTTCTGAGTAGCAGTAGAAAATATTATGTTGTCATATTGGTGGAAGCCACTTCGGCTTACAATACCACTTGGAAGACAACCACAATGTTTATTCCTTATGACTTAGCCTATGGAAGAAAGCTTTGATTTCCATTGAATTTGAGTACAAAACCTTGAGAATGGGAGCTAAGTTATACCTAGATATCAAAAAGGCCCAAAAAGAATGGTTGTTCTAGTTAAGTGGTTTGGACCAGTTCATAATGCAGGAACTCCTTCACGTAGAGGTAATTCAATTGCAGGGGAATGTTTGGCATGAAAAAAACATTAAGGAAAAGACACTTTAGGAAGGATATTGGGCATTTCTCTATGAAACAGGGTTCAAGGACTTCAAAGGAAATTTAATGAAAAGATGGTTTGGACCTTTCCGAGTTGAAAAATTTTATGACAATGGCATTGTTCATATCAGAACCATAGATGAGGAGGGGATCCCCATGCTTGTCAATGGTTACAGGCTCAAAGTGTACAAGAAGCCCCTATCTAGAGCTGAGTTTATTAATTCCATAAACAGGGAGGTGTATGTCATTGGAAGATCCATAGTTTCCAATGCCACCCCTTCCTAAAAAATTAAAAAAGATTAAAAATCAAGAGGTATCTGTGAAAACCTCTCTGAGGTATCCAGTGCCATCTTTTGGGTTGAAAACCTCTATGAGATGATCATGGAGCAAAAAAAAGAAAAAATAAATAAATAAATAATCCTTGGTGAAAACCTCTTTCGGGAGCCAAGGCGAGGCTTCATCAGGTTGTAAACTCTTTTGAAGACGTATCATACGCCTTGAAAAAAAAAAAGAAAAAAATGAAAACAACACCTATGCACTCACTTATTTTTGTTTTGCAGGTTGTTGATCAAGGGTGGTTTACACAAAGAGGAGATGTTTTATTCCTCTCTCCTCTCTCTCCTCTACCTACCCACTCAATAAAAAACCCCATCATGCATAAATCCACCCATTTCTTTTTCCAGGTGAGAAAATATCCCATATTTCTCTCGAGTCTATAATTGCTACAGGATGTCCTAGCTGCTACAGGATTTCCTGTTGTGCTACAGGAAACCTTGTTTTGCTATAGAAAATTCATCTGAAAGAAATTAATCTCTCTTGAGTGCATCTAATCTTCAATAAAATCATGAAAATCATTTTTTTTTCTATACCTACTGCTCCTAACCCTCACTCCACTCCATGCATGAGTATTCACTCTCTAAACCCTATATTTCGCCACCAGCATCTAGGTCACCTATATCCTAACATGGGACCTCTACCCTCATTTCTTCATCACTTCACTCACTCCATAGCTCCATCCTTAACCTCCATACGTGATTTACCCTCATTTCTCAACAACCTAGAGCTCCAAAGCAACAGAAAGGAAACTGCTATAGGAAGTTGATCACTTCCTGTAGCAATCTTTTACATTACACGAAATGCCTAAAAAGTGAGAAGCAGTTCATGGAGATGGATCCAAATGACCACCAAAAGACTCCAGGAGGATGACCACACCGGAAAAAACACTTGAGGACCTACATGCAATACCTGCAATAATAACAAGAAAATAAAAGTGTTAAGAAAAACACTCATAAACAAGCCACTCACTCAGAAAAATACATAGAAAAAACCACAGAAAATGGAAAAAAAATCACGGCTATCACAAAAATCTAGTTCCCTTCATTAAATAATGTCTGCAAATCCTCAAAAATATGTAGGCTCAGGTATGCACCTTCACCCTCTTGCTATGCATCATGTTAATCAAAATGAATTAATGTCAATAATTAGAGGTTAAAAAGGCAAGAAGGTGGCCAGTTAACTTGTCCACCTTCGTGAATTTAAAGTGAATGAGAAGTGAAGTATTCATGCCACCTTGGTAGTCAAATCAATTAAGGGTGATTTCAGGAGGACATGGAGGTGATTCTGAGGAAAAATACAATTATTAAGTGGAGTTGGACCAACGGTCCAAAAGAGGAAAACCCATGCCAAAGTCCAAGTCACCACTCTGCTCAAAATTCATTCAAGTTTCTATAAAGGAAAATTTTGTCTCATTCTCATCATTCGATTGAGAATTTCAAGAGAAATTAGAGAATGAGGGTGATAGAATCCATCGAAGAACTCTACACCAAGGCCGAAGTATGCATGTAAACCCCATGCCACAGGAAAATGTTGATGCTACATGAAACTTTACAAAAGGCTGAAAAATGCCCAAAATTATAGTGAGAGCCACTCAGAGGTTGTATTCACACCTAAAACCACCAACTCCCATGCAAGAAACACCAGAGGTCATAGGTAAGTGGATGTCACCTCACCAAAATTGTGAATTTTTTCCATGGAAATTTATATATAGTCACAGCAGTAATTAAAAATTTAAGAGGCTAATTGATGAAATAGAATCATGGTAGTCTGAGTTTATGTAAAATTATAACCTCTAAGTCCACACATCACCAATATTATTAGACAAAGCCATTCATACACCTTCTTAACACATCCATAAAATGGGAGGAGGTTTTAATAGAACGAAACCCACATATATCAAGAGTATCAGATTACACCCTAAGGTGGTGGAAATTTTTAGGAATCATGTGTGGTAATATTATTCGAGCTCCTCAAGGGATTTGATGAGTAGGTGGCTCAAGAATTTGTAGTGGTCCTAACTGCACAAGCAGATGATAGGGCCACCACTATGTTCAGAGATTCTAGCCATCATCATTACACTTGAGTTGATTAGCAGAGTGACCACTTTTCCTCTTGGATTAAAGTGGAATAGAGAATATATAGTGTCCAAAATTGAAGCCAAAAAGAGATTCTTTCTACCAAATGAATAATTAATTGAGGAAAAAAATCGAGTGAGAAGAGAAATCCTTCCATACCCTTGGGATGAAGCAACATTTCACATAATGAAATACATTTCTTGTGAGGGAAGACTCACTATGGTTTATGGGTACCACTTCAAAGTCTTGAATGAGCTTAGGTTCCAAGGAGATATCCCTCTATGAAAAATACTAAACATTCCCTACTTCCTCCTACATTCAATTATAGACATGAGCCAAAAATGTGGGGGAGAGAAAGTACTAGCACTTATCTCACCATGGCCTCATCAAGCTTATAATAGGAGATGCTCTAAGTAGATTGAACCTCCTTGTACCCTGGTCCACATTCATAGATATGGATAGGTAAGAATTCATAGCTACACAAGGTGGAAAAACCCCTACCTCTAGTCTTGGATATAGGAATATGGAAGAAGAATTAGGGGATACTGAAGAGACAAAAGGAGAAGATGAAGAAGAGGAAGAGATGGAGTCTGAAGCAGAAAACACAGAAACCCCAGAAACAAAAGAAGGGAAAGAAGAAGAAAAAGAGGAAGAAGCAGAAGAGAAGAAGGAAGATGAGACAGGGGAGGAAGAGACATTATACCCTATGTTGGGCATTGATACCTCTCCCCAACAGAGCATCATTTCACCATAAATAAAAGAGAAATAATTGGTTTTTACCTTAGCCACTTTAAGAACACTAGTGAAGGAAAAAATAAAAATACTAACCCCTGTGTACTTCACAACTAGAAAGAGTACCAAGGTAAAGTAAGGGAAGTCACAGACTCCAACAAAAATCCCTATAACAATGGAGGAGTCACTGAAAAAGGAAGAGGAGATAAGATTAGAAGAAGGGAAATTTCAAGTGGTCACCTCACCTAAGAGGACACCTGTGACCTATAGAAGGAGGCATTCTTCAAGGCTATTATCCCAAAAACATGTACCAACCCCCACGGCCTATCAAGAGGCAAAAAAGAAGGAGCAGCTAGAAAAGGAGTGTTTGCTACAAGAAAAAAAAAATTCTCCTACAAGAAACTCTGTCTGTGCTACATGATACTCCAGCAGTGCCGCAAACAAAGAAGAAAATGATGGGGTAGGGAGATAAGGAACCATTGGAAGGGAAAGAGGCACATAATGTTGAAAAAGAGGCACATATTTAAGGGCAAGATGTCAAAGGGAAGGAATATAAGGAACAAAAGGAGGAGCTTACCTCCCCAAAATTTATCCCTAAAGACATCGCAACAATTTCACACCCTATCCCTAAATAAAATGCGAGTTCCTACTATACATTTATTGAGGGAGGAAGAATGGTTCCTCAAAATCTTGCATTCCCCCTATTTTATTAGCTAGATCAAGAGAGAGCACACACATATCACTAGATGCATTAGGGGAATTTCAAGGTATAAAATGAACCTGCTAAGGAAATTATAAAATAATAGTGGAAATAATAAAATAATATTAGATTAAATCATCAAATTTTAGGGGGAAAAAATAAAAGTAAAAAGAATAAAAAATAATAAAGCCACTTTTTCAACCCATATTTTCAACTTATCTCCCTAAATTGTTACTCAAATTTCGAGTGGGATTACTCATTGGATGTAGAATTTAATTCCTCATCCAAGGACTACCCATGTTTCATAATTTCTATGGACTCTTCTACAAAACAAAATGATAAATACATGAAAAATATGACCGCAATCACGTTTTTCATGTATTTCTCATTTTTTGTGTACCGGGGTCCATAGAAAGTAGATGGGTACTCATTGGATGACGAATTAAATTTTGCATCCAACGAGTACTCCCACTCAAAATTTGAGTAAAATTTAGGGAGATAAGTTGAAAATATAGGTTGAAAAGGTAGCAACAGAGGAGAAGGTAGCTGAGTTTTTGAGAGAAAATGTGTTCTAAAATTTTGGGTACCCAAGAGAGGTAGTCACTGATCAGGGGGCTAAATTTACATATCATCTCATTGAAAAATTCTTGATGCAACACAAGATAAATCACAAGAATTCCACTGCCTATCATCGCCAATAAAATGGCCACGTGGAAGTGACAAGCAAAGCCCTAGAGAATATCCTCACTAAGGTTCTGAGTAGCAGTAGAAAATATTATGTTGTCATATTGGTGGAAGCCACTTCGGCTTACAATACCACTTGGAAGACAACCACAATGTTTATTCCTTATGACTTAGCCTATGGAAGAAAGCTTTGATTTCCATTGAATTTGAGTACAAAACCTTGAGAATGGGAGCTAAGTTATACCTAGATATCAAAAAGGCCCAAAAAGAATGGTTGTTCTAGTTAAGTGGTTTGGACCGATTTAAGGTGATCTGTTCCCTTCCGTGTAGAGGTAATTCCGACCTTACAAGATCATCGGGCATGAAAAAACATTAGGGAAAAGACACTTCGGAAAGGATATTGGGCAACATTTCGAGGAAGCAGGGTTCAAGGACTTCAAAGGAAATTTAATGAAAAGATGGTTACAGACCTTTCAGGGTTGAGAAAAATTTTATGACAATGGCGTTGTTCATATCAGAACCATAGATGAGGAGGGGATCCCCATGCTTGTCAATGGTTACAGGCTCAAAGTGTACAAGAAGCCCCTATCTAGAGCTGAGTTTATTAATTCCATAAACAGGGAGGTGTATGTCATTGGGAGATCCATAGTTTCCAATGCCACCCCTTCCTAAAAAATTAAAAAAGATTAAAAATCAAGAGGTATCTGTGAAAACCTCTCTGAGGTATCCAGTGCCATCTTTTGGGTTGAAAACCTCTATGAGATGATCATGGAGCAAAAAAAAGAGAAATAAATAAATAAATAAATAATCCTTGGGTGAAAACCTCTTTCAGGAACCCAAGGCAGGCTTGTGGGTTGTAAACCTCTTTTGAGGCAGCTCATCTCCCTTCAAAAAAAAAAACAAAAAAAAACAAAAAATGAAAACAACACCTATGCACTCACTTATTTTTGTTTTGCAGGTTGTTGATCAAGGGTGGTTTACACAAAGAGGAGATGTTTTATTCCTCTCTCCTCTCTCTCCTCTACCTACCCACTCAATAAAAAACCCCATCATGCATAAATCCACCCATTTCTTTTTCCAGGTGAGAAAATATCCCATATTTCTCTCGAGTCTATAATTGCTACAGGATGTCCTAGCTGCTACAGGATTTCCTGTTGTGCTACAGGAAACCTTGTTTTGCTATAGAAAATTCATCTGAAAGAAATTAATCTCTCTTGAGTGCATCTAATCTTCAATAAAATCATGAAAATCATTTTTTTTTCTATACCTACTGCTCCTAACCCTCACTCCACTCCATGCATGAGTATTCACTCTCTAAACCCTATATTTCGCCACCAGCATCTAGGTCACCTATATCCTAACATGGGACCTCTACCCTCATTTCTTCATCACTTCACTCACTCCATAGCTCCATCCTTAACCTCCATACGTGATTTACCCTCATTTCTCAACAACCTAGAGCTCCAAAGCAACAGAAAGGAAACTGCTATAGGAAGTTGATCACTTCCTGTAGCAATCTTTTACATTACACGAAATGCCTAAAAAGTGAGAAGCAGTTCATGGAGATGGATCCAAATGACCACCAAAAGACTCCAGGAGGATGACCACACCGGAAAAAACACTTGAGGACCTACATGCAATACTTGCAATAATAACAAGACAATAAAAGTGTTAAGAAAAACACTCATAAACAAGCCACTCACTCAGAAAAATACATAGAAAAAACCACAGAAAATGGAAAAAAAATCATGGCTATCACAAAAATCTAGCTCCCTTCATTAAATAATGTCTGCAAATACTCAAAAATATGTAGGCTCAGGTATGCACCTTCACCCTCTCGATGTGCATCATGTTGATCAAAATGAATTAATGTCGAGAATTAGAGGTTAAAATGGAAAACAGGTGGTAAGTTAACTTGGCCACCCTCATGAAGTTAAAGTGAATGAGAATTGAAGTATGCATGCCACCTGGGCAGTCAAATCAGTTAAGGGTGAGTTCACGAGGACGTGTAGGTGATTCTGAGGCAAAAGACAATGATTAAGTGGAGTGGGACCAACAATCCAAAAGAGGAAAACCCGTGCCAAAGTCCAAGTCACCACTCTGCTCCAAATTCGTTCAAGTTTCCATAAAGGGAGGTTTTGGCTCATTCTCATCATTCCATTGAGCATTTCTAGAGAAAATAGAGAAAGAGGGTGAGAGGATCCATCGAAGAACTCTGCACCAAGGTCTAAGTCTGCATACAAACCCCGTGCTATAGGAAACTATTGATTCTACATAAAACTTTACAAAAGGTTGAAGAGTGCCTAGAATTGTAGTGAGAGCCACTCACAAGTGGTATTCACACCTAAAACCACCATATTCCACACAAGAAACTTTAGAGGTCAGTGGTAAGTGGATATTACCTCACCAAAAGTGAAAATTTTTTCCATGAAATTTTATACATAGTCACAACAGTAATTCGGAATTTAAGAGGTTGGTTGATGAAATAGAATCATGGTAGTTGAAGTTTATGTAAACCTATAACCTCTAAGGCCACACATCACCAATATTCTCAGACAAAACATTCAGCCACCTTCTTAACACAACCATAAAATGGGAGGAGGTTTTAATAGAAGGGAACCCACAGATATCAAGAGGATCAAATTACACCCTCAAGTGGTGGAAATTTTTAGGAATCATCAATGGATAGGATTCTTCAAGATCCTCAAGGTCTTTGACGAGGAGGTGGCTCGAGAATTTGCAGTGGCCCTGCATGCACAAGTAGATGATGAGGCCACCATTGTGGCCAAAGGTCTAGACATCACCATTACATCTGAATTTCCTAGTAGAGTGACCACTTTTCCTCTTGGAATCAAGTGGAATAGAGAAGATAGGGTGTCAACACTGTAGCCAAAAAGAGCTTATTTCCTACCAAATGAAGAATTCATTGAGGCCAAAAATGGAGTGAGAAGAGAAATCCTTCCATACCCTTAGGATGAAATATCATTTCACATAATGTAATACATTTCTTGTGAGGGAAGACGTAGTGTGGTTTATGGATACCACTTTAGAATTTTGAATAAGCTTAGGTTCCAAGTATATCTCCCAATACAACAAAGATTGAACAATCCCTACTTCCTCCTACATTCAATTACGGACATGAGCCAAAAGGTGATGGAGATAAAATACCAGCACTTAGCTCACCATGACCTCATCAAGCTTATAATGGGAGATGCTCTAAATAGAATGAACACCCTTGTATCTTGGTCCACTTTCATAGATATGGATAGGGAAGCTCAAATTCATAGCTACACAAGGTGGAAAAACCCCTACCTCTAGTCTTGGATATAGGAATATGGAAGAAGAATTAGGGGATACTGAAGAGACAAAAGGAGAAGATGAAGAAGAGGAAGAGATGGAGTCTGAAGCAGAAAACACAGAAACCCCAGAAACAAAAGAAGGGAAAGAAGAAGAAAAAGAGGAAGAAGCAGAAGAGAAGAAGGAAGATGAGACAGGGGAGGAAGAGACATTATACCCTATGTTGGGCATTGATACCTCTCCCCAACAGAGCATCATTTCACCATAAATAAAAGAGAAATAATTGGTTTTTACCTTAGCCACTTTAAGAACACTAGTGAAGGAAAAAATAAAAATACTAACCCCTGTGTACTTCACAACTAGAAAGAGTACCAAGGTAAAGTAAGGGAAGTCACAGACTCCAACAAAAATCCCTATAACAATGGAGGAGTCACTGAAAAAGGAAGAGGAGATAAGATTAGAAGAAGGGAAATTTCAAGTGGTCACCTCACCTAAGAGGACACCTGTGACCTATAGAAGGAGGCATTCTTCAAGGCTATTATCCCAAAAACATGTACCAACCCCCACGGCCTATCAAGAGGCAGAAAAGAAGGAGCAGCTAGAAAAGGAGTGTTTGCTACAAGAAAAAAAAAATTCTCCTACAAGAAACTTTGTCTGTGCTACATGATACTCCAGCAGTGCCGCAAACAAAGAAGAAAATGATGGGGTAGGGAGATAAGGAACCATTGGAAGGGAAAGAGGCACATAATGTTGAAAAAGAGGCACATATTTAAGGGCAAGATGTCAAAGGGAAGGAATATAAGGAACAAAAGGAGGAGCTTACCTCCCCAAAATTTATCCCTAAAGACATCGCAACAATTTCACACCCTATCCCTAAATAAAATTTGAGTTCCTACTATACATTTATTGAGGGAGGAAGAATGGTTCCTCAAAATCTTGCATTCCCCCTATTTTATTAGCTAGATCAAGAGAGAGCACACACATATCACTAGATGCATTAGGGGAATTTCAAGGTATAAAATGAACCTGCTAAGGAAATTATAAAATAATAGTGGAAATAATAAAATAATATTAGATTAAATCATCAAATTTTAGGGGGAAAAAATAAAAGTAAAAAGAATAAAAAATAATAAAGCCACTTTTTCAACCCATATTTTCAACTTATCTCCCTAAATTGTTACTCAAATTTCGAGTGGGATTACTCGTTGGATGTAGAATTTAATTCCTCATCCAAGGACTACCCATGTTTCATAATTTCTATGGACTCTTCTACACAAAAAAATGATAAATACATGAAAAATATGACCGCAATCACGTTTTTCATGTATTTCTCATTTTTTGTGTACCGGGGTCCATAGAAAGTAGATGGGTACTCATTGGATGACGAATTAAATTTTGCATCCAACGAGTACTCCCACTCAAAATTTGAGTAAAATTTAGGGAGATAAGTTGAAAATATAGGTTGAAAAGGTAGTTTTATTATTTTATTATTTTATATTATTTTTAGTTTTTTTTTACTCCAAAAATGGTGAATCATCCCCCATGGTTGACATCATCATATTGAATCCTATTGGTTCTTATAAAGTTTATTTTGGTTGTACATTTTTCTTAGGAGGTCCGTTTTAGACCTAATAATTCCCCTAATGGAAAATTGCAACAACGAAGGGTGTGAATTATATAGGAATCGTGGAAGAAAAGGTCACTGAATTGGGGAGGGATTTGTCTAATGTTAGACTCATAAAATCCACGGTGAAGGAGAAGCCTCAGGAAACACAGGAAAAGAATGCAAGGTTACAAAGCCAACTCCAACAAAAGGACTAACATATTGCCACCATGGAAGATTTATGCATGGAGGCCATCTAGTAGAGACATCCTTCAAACTCCTATGCCATCTACCTGAAAGAATAGTCGTTACAATTTCAGATTAAGACACTAGCATCTCATGGATCCTTGCATTTTCAAAACTGCAAGAAGTTTATTAACTTTTTCAATTAGTCCAGTATAGTATTCAAAGCCAAGTTGGCAGAATTTTATATGCACAATATTGTTTTGACATATTTAAACATTTGGGACCCTAAACCTAGGTTGGGTTATATGTAGTTGATGGCCTTGGCCTCTTGTATTGTCAATGAGGAGGCAAGGGTATAGGAAGAAAATAGGGTGATGAGAAGATAAAACATAGACCTATGCACATAAGGGTAGGGCTATTCAACCTAAGGGGAGTCATTAACAATCACTTCATGATAGAAAATGATGTCATCTTTGAAGACAAGTACCTTAGCACCCAAGCGCATGCCATTGCACATTTTGGTGACATTTCTGTATTTTTGGGATATGAATGTGTAATGGAAATTCAAATAATATGGAATCACCTCCCTCTGAGTCTCGATAACATGGAATATCATACACCAAAGATATTGAGAAGTGCACTAGAAATGGCACCATTGTACAAGAGGTCTATCCAAAAAATGAAGATCCAATGGCTTGGCTCGAAACTAATTACACCATTACTATTAGGATTTGGTGAAGGGAAATTCGAAGACAAGGAAAAAAAAATAATTGGAGGAGGAAGAAAGTAATGTTGGATTCTACCCTCCTAGAGGAATTCGTTCACTTATTCCTTGGGCTGTTCGGGGGGCCACTGAAGCACTAAAAGAGATAAAGAAGGAGGACAAAGTTGTTCAGAAGATGAGAAACCATTTGGTAATAGGGTGATTATGAGAACCATCATTAGGTATACATGGAGGGGTTAATTTTCACCATTTTAGCCTTATAGTCTCTCTTTCTCACATTTAATTACATTATGGTCATATGTTACTTAGTGTAGATGGTGATTAAGGCTTGTCATACTTCGAATGCCTAATATGGTTTAAATGGAGGATAATCATGAATATATGCCATTTTTTTTTAATATTGTGCAATAAAATCTTGGAGTATACATCAAGGAGATATTATAGGGGGGTTAACCACCTCCTTAACTCCTAAAGGCATCCAAAGGATCCTCAAGATTCCCCACAACAAATAGAAATCAAAGGCAGCCAAGCAAGTGGAAGACCGAGTGAACCAAAGCTCCACTTCTACTGTAGTCGAAGGGGACAAATAACCTACATTTTAGAGAGATGTTGGTATCTACCATTTAGGTTAAATAGGGAAGAGAAAGAGCACATTAGGATTCAAATTTTGGGGATAACTAGGAGACTCTTAGCTCTTGTAATAGAACTTTGTGACTTTCCTCGCTATGCAATGAGATTTTTTCTACAATAAAATAAGTATTCAGTTCATCCTTCACTGATTTAGTTTTAGAGATTTGATCTTGTGGGCTAGGGCCCAATCTATTGGCCTCAGTATCTCTCATGTATTTTGGTTTACTTTCCATGCCATTATAGCTAGTTTATTTGATGTGTTGTGGTTAGTTTTCTTACATTTAATTTTGTTGTGTTTATTTTTATGTAGTTAGGCTCTTGTATATCATGGTACAATAGAATATAAACTCCAAATCTGTGTGTCAATTCCTCTCTTTCTCACCTCTTTCATTAAAGCTTGAGGAGGGCATATCTTCACCACAGACCCAAAATTGCTTTCAATTTATGATTTCTTGGAAAGGATAGATAGGTTGTTTTATTTATCATGTACATGTTAGGAATGATGAGTTAGGTTTCTGATTCAAATGCATAGGTATGTTTTCTTACTAAATTTAACTCATCATTTCCACCATTTTCATCATTGATTTGTCAATGTTAATTGCATGAACAGGTAGTTTTCTTGCAGGTTTGAGTAGAGTGAAAGAGGAAGACTCCACCAGCATTCCTAGCTTCAGTTTCCACCCTCCACCAACCTAATTTCAAAAAAATCTCCTTCAGCCCTATTTTTTGAGATCGTCACCACAACACTGCGAGCTACCCTAGAGGTGCAAGATAGGATTTGAAAGAATATATGAGCTTGGCCAAGGGTTTGGCCACATTCCATCCACCTAAGTCCACCTTCATCCCACATTTTCTACTTCTTTCCTCATAATTTATGGCCCAAAATTACCCTCAACTTTTTTCCTGTAGCGTTTCAAGACATCCTGTAGCACTACGAGAAACCCCATAGTAGATCATGTAGCTGCCCTAATCAGCCACTTCTTCAGCCCAGAAATCATATCTCACCTCATCTATACATGACACAACCTCCAAGACACCTATAGCTCTGAATCCATTAATTCAAGACCTTCTTAAGTTACCTCGGTGCCTCCTTCTTTTACTGCAAAATAGAGTATTTACAAGCATAATTAGCTCATGAACAGATGCATTGTTAAAAATAGTAGTCAAGCATGAAGTAGTTAGAGGTTTGTTAGCCATTTTTCCTAGCAATGTGTGCTTAGATCGGCTTCCCTTTCTGCAAGTTTAATTCAACAATCTACTTTATGAATGACACTTAGTTTAACTCTATTTATTGCTTTAACCTAATTGTGGATTTCCTTTCTTGAAAATAGGTAGGTTTGTCGTTATGATTTACACTATTTTCTTTCTTGTTGATAGAGTAATGGTCATGAGTTATTTATAGTCTTAGGTTTCATTAGGAAGTGTGATAGACTTCATTCCCTAGAATTAGCACCCCTTTGTAGGACTAAGATGAGGATGGCATGAGTGGAGTGCATTTTTTGTGTATATAAAACTATCACCTCAAGCTTGTATGAACCCTGGGTTGATAAAGTAAAGTAGAGTAGCCTCTGGGAGTTGCAACACTCTTCGTGCAATACCAGAGCTCACCATTCCTCACCACCACGCAGACCTCCTTTAATTTATTTTCAAACTGGATCCTAAGACACTATGGTCAACTAGAAATCATCTTTCCATACATGCTCTCAATAGCAAGATATCATCACCAAATCCATATAAAAAATCTAAAAACAAAATGTTATCCAATATATGAAAATTATGGCCACAAACAAATATGATATCAAACCCTTGTTGGCTTGAAGGGGTCAAGACCCAAGGTTGGAGTAACTGCGCTACCAACAAAGCCCTTTATTAATGGCCCTTTTGGCAATGATCTGCTACGCACGTCATAGCCTAAAGTCTCACCTGAGGCAATATTGGGGGATGCTAGAACCAGGTTTCTACATATAAAGGGATATTAGGACATGGATTTACTTTTATGATTCTTTCTTATGCTTTCCCAAACTACACAAATGAAATTTTATACCTTTACAATTTATGCCCTATTCATAAAGTGCTACTACTACACGTTGCGCCTTTATCAGTATTATGCACTATTTAACCTAGTAGAACACATATAAAAAACTTAAAATACTTCTTTATGTAGGAACAATCACACAATTCTTTGCAATAAATAAAATAGATTAAAGGATAAATAATGAACAAATTGCAAAAATAACACATTGATACTCCAAAACTTTCCTTTCCTTTATCAATGATGTGCCTTTCAATACAATCCTTCTTCGACCCATGCACATAGTTGCGGGTGGTCTTTTCACATAGCTACAGAACAAGGCCTTTATGCACACAGTTGTGGAGCCTTCTCCAAAGAAAAAAATCAGACTAAAGCACATGTAATTCTCATTTTTTTCTCATACAAGCATCATATCATTCTCTTATTCCTCTCTACTTTGCTTTATATAACCTTTATATATTACAGTACCATGGTCTAAAAACCATGGGTGGAGCTATAAATATTCAAAAACAACCCCATGATTTTACAAAAAGAGGGGATTTGATCTGCCCCAAAGCACCTAAAACTCCTAAAACACTACACGAAGCTTTTAAACTCCTTGCGATTGAATTATTTCTATTGGATCACACACTCCACTTCCTCAAAACGTGGATTTTTTAACTCAAAATTGGACCAAGTTGGGCCCTGCCCAACAAGCCCCCGACACTCACATACTCGTCCAAAGCCATTAAAATGGTGCACCCTAAATATTTTCTGCAATGCTAGTTTTCGCATGCTTTAGTGGCTAAATTATTACTGCAAACTCTGTGATATTCCCAATTAGCCATGAGCTAGTTAGAATATTAAAGTTTGTTTTGTTGTGTTTTTTTATGAATAAGCGGAAAATGGAGGTCCATAATTCTCCTTAATAATGAATAAATTAATTCCAATGTGAAATATATAGATCTTGGAAGCTTAATTTAGCACCTTAAAGTGTGAAAAGGGGTTGCAACACCTTGACAAGGTCAACTTTGACCAAATCAACAACGTTGTCATGGAGCAGTGGTCATCAACGAAAGACAATGAAATTTTAGATGGATATGCTTTGCATGGAAGTAGTGCTATTATTGGATGGGGCTTAGGATTTTCCATCTCATAACTTATAAAAGGAAGAGGATGGTAGCCATTATTCACTATGTTGATGTATATGATATTTCTGAATATATGGTTTGTCTAGGCATATATCTTTCTCTTGTTGTTTAGCTGAGATTGAGTGTTGTTTAGCATTGGGTGTTCCTGATCGGGAATCCCACCTCTTCCATTGAGAAGCTCTTGGAGGATTCTTGTACTACATTTTCCACTATCAGGCTTAAGGCCAGGCTTTATCTTTCATTTATAGCATAGATCCTGTTGAGCGTTAAGTTGTTTTGCAGGTTGCAGCAGTGGAGATTAGATCTAGGTCATTTCATTGCTTATTTTCAGTGGAGGAGGATTAATTTCCATTGGGAGGACAGTAAGGAAGGCCCTTGTGCATATTTTTATATCTTGGCATCATGCCAACTATTTATTTATCCCTACAGTGCAGTTCTACTTCCAGATATGCGTTATTTCTGTAGGAGGAGTTTTAGGGTGGTTTGGCACACCATTTGGAGAGTTGGTTTTCTAGTGAAAGGGATATGCCTTTCATTTAGATGATCTATTGGAGGAGGCTATTTTAATTATCACATCAGATCAGCCACACTTTCAAGATCTGTATTTTGCAGTGGATCTTCAGCCCTGGGGCCTAGATCCCCATCTTGTATATGGTGTTTTGCTGAGAACCCTTAAGGGGTTCTTTAAAGGAGGTTTTATAGTGCTTATATCTGTATTGGATTCATCTTTTGAGGCACATATCAGCTTTAGATATTTTTTATAACCATTTACTGTAGTAGTGCCTTTAAAACAGTGTTGTAGCAATCCTCTAGTTTTTATATATAGTAGCAACACCTCTTTTGAGGGATTTTTTCCATTGGAGGCTTGTTCTTTCCTATTGTACATCTTATGGACCAGTTATTATACATATTTTGCTACTGTTAGAACATATGAAAGGTCTCCATATTGGCCTCTTGATTTCATGTAATGTTTCACTTCTATTTCCATGGTTTTGCACTATATTCCTACTTTTCCCATTTGGGAATATTACAGTGGTAACGGAGCATAATATTGGCACAACCTATGCATCTTGAAAAGCCAATATGTCATATGAAGAAGGATATCATCTTACTAATAGAGAGAAGAGGTATCAAAGAAGAAGACACCGTAAGTTTGATTATACAAATGACAAAGAAGACAAGGGTAAAACCCTTTTATCTGGAGGAGAAGATGAAGAGGAGGAGTTTCCCAATATCCTTCTTAGAGCCACGCAATACATTGATAGATAAATCAAGGATATGAGGATGGATAGATACAAGGAATCCCTTAAAGGATTTCATCATGGTGAAGGCTCCGACATTTCTCATCACTAGAGTGATCATCTAGTGCAGCAACAACAAGTTTCCCAATGCTCTACAATGCCTACATTCTTGGCTATGGGAAATGAAGGGTTTCAAGAGAAAGAATCCCTTTAAGACTATTTTATGGAGTGTGATTCTAAAACTCAGAGATTCAAGGACAACTTGAGTTTTCAAGAATTTTGTCAAATCAAGGATAATAGGAGACCAAGGTATCAGAATAGACGTGGTGGATTCATTCAGAATCATGATCTACACCGCACTATGGGTAGATTTTTCTTACCCAACTTTGATGGGTCATCTAAATGCACTGCAAAATCATGGGTAGAGAAGATTGACATCTACTTCCAGTTGAACAAAGTTCCAGAAATGGAGGCCATTACGATAGCAGCACTACACCTTGAGGGTGAAGCACATGATTGGTGGTTCAATGGCTTGTCTACATTGGGTCCCACAAATGTGAATGCATATTAAGATTTCACAATGAGGATGGTGGAGAGGTTTGATAGAAGAGATCCTGAAGCACCATTCATGGGACTTGAAAAGCTAAAAAAATTAGGTAATCGAGAAACTTATATCTCTGAATTTTTGAGACTTCCTACTATGGTTCCTGATTTATCTGCAACAAGAAGGGTGTATATGTTCATTGATGGGTTATATGAACCTCTTCATGGGTTGGTTAAGTCTACCAAGCCCACTACGCTTCAAGATGCCATTGAAAGGACTAGAGATCTTCAAGATTCCTTGCCAAAAGCAAAGGCAACTTTTCAGCACAAGCCCTTTTTCCATCAAAGGGAAAAGATGAGAAGGCTCCTCTTTCAAAGGAGAGCCAAAATAAAAAAAAATCTTGATGATGATGTCCGAAGAGGTTTGAGGAGGAGGAAGCTTTGCTTCACATGCCAAGAATATTGGGCACTCGGACATAGATGTGCAGCAGGAAAGGCACACTACATAGATGTCTTCTCAGATGATGAGGAGGAAGAAGATGAACCAATAAGAGGTCACAACACTGACACAGCAGGAGATGTACCAACACCATCAGGAGATGGGAATGGGAAATTTTCTCTAATTAGAGGGGCTCTTGCATCATTGAGAGGAGTACCTAATTACTTGACCTTGAGGGTTCAAGGTTCCATTTTAAATCAGAGGGTTTATGTTTTTGTTGATAGTGGGGCTACCCAAAATTTTATTGATGCCCAAGTAGTGCAAAGGAGGGCAATACCCATTGATTCTTTTGAGTAATTTTATGTTTTGGTCCCAGGAGATAGAAATATGAAATGCATGCATTATTTTCCATCATTATCAGTCACAATGGTAACATAGACATCGACTGATCACTTCTCTGTGGTTGAAAAATCTAACACCAATGTGATATTGGGTGTGCAATTGTTGATTACTTTGGGGAAAGTCACCACTGATTGGGAGACTTTGTAGATGGAATCGGTGGTTAGAAAGGGTGGAAAAACTAAAATGATTAAAGGAATGCACACATATCCCTCACATACAACTTCCACGTAGAAATCAGAGATGGATTTGCACAGTGGAAGAAAGGACCGAACAGTCCCATCTATTATGCTTATGAGATTGCTTCATGGGACATTGTTATTTTGTGGCAAACCATATGGGAGGCCACCTGATTCATATTTTGTGAGAGATGTATCACAACATGATTTTAAAAGCATAGATATAAGAGGGATGGGAGCATTATAAGGCCAGTATACAACGCTAAGAGTCTTGGGTAGACTCAAGGAGGAGGGAGACATCCTTCCAACATCATCATCACGCACTCTCATTTCAAATTTTTTGCTGTGGGAAGAGAAGCATGGGAGGAATAGTAACCTTCCAACATATACCTTTAGCATGGGAGATTTCAAGGAGAAGAGAAACCATATGAAAAAAATTATTTTTGATAGATCATCAGCGCTGTCACTATGGAATATTGATCCATATTGGAAATCCCAACTGTTGGTGGATTATTCCAAGGATATTTTCACATGCATGATACTTGATGACCAGCTACATGAAGTGGGCTATTCAATCCAAGAATAATTCATCTATTACCATGGTATGATATTCTTATATAGAGCCTCCAAGCTCAAGGAGAAGTTGCTACAAAGGGATTATGAAGAGTTCTTTTTCAGCCATACTTATTCCATGCGGGCCTACAACACAATCATGGAGAACTACACTTGGGAAGGCTTTGAAGAGGAACTATATCAGAATTTTCAAAGATGCATGAACCATGTGGAGTTGGAAGAGATAAATGACTCAATGAAGGAGTTATTACAGTCACCTCTTTCCTTTTTTGGAATGAGAGGGGATATATCTATGAACCACTCCATTTGTATGAAGAGAAATTTTGGTAAGGAACATGCTTATGTACATAATGTTTCATTTGATGATTACTTGCATTCCTTTACCATGTATATGCAAGCCATAGTGCCAAGGAGGAGAATTATTACATATAAAATTCATGGCTAACTTTGGGCCACAAACATTTCTAAACATGGCCACTCCCTTGGAGGACATAGAGAGATGTTGTATCATTGTGGGTGCACTCCAAAAGCACCAAACATATCTCACACTTTCAGCCATTGTGAGAGGGCCTGGGAAGCAAGTAAGTGGTAGAAAAAACACTTACCATACCATTATCTATTTCAATTAGGAGATATGCTGCGCTGGTTCCACATGTGGTACTATGACCCACCTCCATTTCTACAAATTTTTGTTTGCATGTACCTAATTTTGATCCCATACATTGATGATGTACTTATTATTTTTATGGGAATGTTTGGAGGGAGGATGGAAGGAATGTATGTGCCATATCAGAGAGAAATTATACATGTTCATTATGCTACATGTGTTATGGATAAAATTGGGAAAACCATGTTTGTTTCATTAGAACTATTGTCTCCTTGTGGGATGAATTATTTGCATCTCATAAAAATTTTGGAGGAGAAATTCATGGAGGGAATTGGTAGACACTTAGCTTATGAGGGAATTTTGTCACATGTTGGTGTCACCAATGGAGGAGGAAAAGAGTTGCAGCACTCACCTTGTCAGTTTCTTGAGGACAAGCAACATTTGGAAAGGGAAGACTCTAATATTCCCAATTAGCCATGAGCTAGTTGGAATATTAAATTTTGTTTTGATTCTTTGTTTTATGAATAAGAGGACAATGGAGGTCTATAATTCTCCTTAATAATGAATAAATAAATTTCAATGTGAAAGAGATAGATCTTTGCAGCTTAATTTAGTACCTTAAAGTGTGAAAAGGGCCTGGAACACCTTGACTAGGTCAACTTTGACCAAATCAAAAGCGATGTCATGGAGGAGTGGTCATCAATGAAAGACAACGCAGTTTTAGATGGAAATGCTTTGCATGGAAGTAGTGATATTATTGGAGGAGTCTTGTAATAAATTTTCCACTATCAAGCTTAAGTTCAAGCTTCATCTTTCACTTACAGCGCAGATCCTATTGAGGGTTAAGTTGTTTTGCAGGTTGCAGCAGTGGATATTAGATCTGGGTCATTTCATTGCTTATTTTCAATGGAGGAGGCTTCCTTTCCATTGGGAGGAAAATAAGGAAGGCCCTTGTGCATATTTTCATATCTTGTCATTAGGCCAACTATTTATTTATCCCTATAACGCAATTTTACTTCCAGATCTGTGTTATTTCTGTAGGAGGAGTTGCAGGGTGGTTTGGCACACCATTTGGTGAGTTGGTTTTCTAGTGAAAGGGATATACCTTTCATTTAGAGGATCTATTGGAGGAGGTTATTTTATTTATCACATCAAATCAGCCAAACTTTGCAGATCTATAATTTGAAGTGGATCTTCAGCCCTAGGGCCTAGATCCCCATCTTGTATATGGTGTTTTTCTTAAAACCCTTAAGGGGTTCTTCAAAGGAGGTTATATAGTGCTTACATCTGTATTGGATCCATATTTTGAGGCACATATCAGCCTTAGATCTGTTGTATGACCATTTTCTATAGCAGTTTCTTTAAATCATTGTTGTAGTAGTCTTCCAGTCTTTATATATAGTGGAAACACCTCTTTTGAGGGATTTTGTCCATTGGAGGCTTGTTTTTTCTTATTGTACATCTTATGGCCCATTTATTTTACATATTTTTCTATTTTTAGAACATATGAAAGGTATCCATATTGGCCTCTTTATTTCATGTAATGTTTTCACTGCTATTTCCATGATTTTTCACTATATTCCTTCTTTTCCCATTTGGGAATATTACAAACCCTGTTTTCTCTTGGCGCACCTCTTCTAGTAGTTTCTCTGTAGTTGGCCCTATGATCATTTTAAGCACATATTTCTACTTCCGGTGCATCTCCTAAAGCTTCCCATTAACTATCTAAGACAATTGAATGGACTCACCTTGCCATGGTTGCATTTGCGCTGTGATTATCTATTCTCTCCATCGTAGCTCCTCAATTTTACTCTGCATATTATTTCCTTCCTGTATATGAGCGAGTCATTATGCAGGTGCTAAGGCCCTCACCGTGACTTTGATCTCATCAAAGTGTTTCTGATTTTCTAGAATCTTTTATTCAATTTGCTGAACATTTGGATCCTCCTACAGTGAGGTCTATATTTCTATGGGGTCTTCAAGTAGATTGACACAGTCATTGAGTGTCATAGGGATACCTTTGAGTGCAACCTTGGTATCTATTTCCCATTGTTCATGCACCTCTGGAGATATTTTTGGCTACATCATGATCTACATCTCGTTAATTTGCATCTGAAGCTCAAAAATGACCATGTCCATTTCGTTCTTGGATTCTATGATTTTAGTGGTGACCTACGCAACATTTTTTGCAGTGGATTCCTTGGCTTGGAAATTCAATTCGAGAAGTTCATTGCACATCTTGGTGATATTATCCTCCAACTTTTGTCTGTACTGAGTCGTCTCGTCACGGTCACTGATCGCCTTATTCATGTCATTGAAGATGTTCTTATTTTCTTGCTTGACTTCCTTAATGATAGCAAAGCATGTTTCTCAAGCACATTCAACTCATTCATGACCCCTTGGTCAAAATCATGCAGTGTCTACATGGGAATCGCAACAAGGTTCAAACTAAGGTTGTGCTAATGAAATTCCCCTCTAGGTATCTGCAAAGGACGTAGCTCAGTAATTACTACTAATTCACGCACTTCTTGTCGTCCTTGGACCACCCTCACTTGAGTCATGCTCGCCCATGCCACGCTCTCCTGGATGGTGCTCACTTTCACTTCCAAGTCATTGATTCCATATTTTACTTCCTTCAATACAATTTTGTATTGATATTGTATCCTAATCCATGCATCCTTGGTGACATCACGCAGCTTGTCACGAATATAATCTTCCTAGTTCGGTGTTTTGTGTCGCAGTTTGGTTTAAGGATATCAATTCATAGGTACCACATATAATGTGTGAAAGAATGTATGTACCAATTATGGTGCTAGATCTTCGCCCCACAACATAGTCCAATGAGAAATATTCTCTCGAGGTTCATCCTAGCCATCATATTTTACTTTGCGTCTAGTATTTACCTGACCAAATCTGATCGTCATCAATCTACAATATTCTCCCCAATTTCCAATATTTCCCTTATGAGTACCCCACCATCTAGCAGGTGTAGATATTGATGCTACATCCAAAGCTTTAAACCTTTTTTCTTTGGGTATTTATCATTCAAATTCAATAAGAAATAAATTGAGATCTCCTATCCCATCATAATAAGGAAAATTACATACCTTTGCATATATTTAGTGAAGATTTATTTTAATTATGTTACATCGCCTGGTAGAAACTTTGTGCAGCCTATTCTTCCAATTCTCCAGTTCTTCATCAGAGTCTTAAATACATGAGTTTTCCTTCTCCCAACTTATCCTTCCATCTACAGTGGGATTGGTCCAATCTTCCTATTTAGTTGTGAGCTTGTAGATATTATCAATATCCACATCGTAGTATTCATCACGAACAGGCTCTATATACCATATGCCTTCTGATGGGTCTAAGGGAACAATGACCCTCATATATCCTTGTTCAAAAACCATCTTTATCTTCTTCAAATTAATTATTGCATCAGTATCAAAATCACAATCTGATCCAAGAAATGCCAGATATGGATTGTTGTCATATACACCCTCAATTACTTCAAAATCTGCCATAGCACTCACTCCTTCAATGTATACTACAATACCAGGAAATCTTCCCATAGGAATCATTTTTTTCTGATTAGCCATTCTTAATTGGATCGGTGACCATTGTAGCTTTGCTTTTCCCATGCGCTCCCATGTCTTCTTAGGAAAGACATTGGCATCAGATCCAAAATCCAGGATTACCTGATCCATTTCGTAGTCCCCAATCTGCGCAGTTAATATTATTTCTCTTCATGTCCTCTTCTTATGCCGATGCAATTTATTTACTAGGTACAACTCATTGCATGACTCTTCCCTTCCTTTTCAAGAGTCTATTAGTTTCAGGAGACTTTTAACAACCTTATGTTCTATCAAGAAGTTCATGCAAGTCTACAAAAATGATTTAGATATAGCTGGATCGAATTCCTTTATCGAAATAATCACCTGGGTGCTTTTCTTCTGAGGAATTAGCTTCTATTAAGTTTTTGGATGCCTCCTATAGGTCGAAGCTCTGGGTTCCATGAAAATCTTCTTTTCCTTAAAAAACGTCTCCTTTTCTCTTCGCATATTGAACCTGATATTCTTATCTCTAGCCTTTCTAACCCATTTTTCCTCCATAGGCTTGTCTCTTGTTGTGCTATCTTCCGTCGTAGTTGCAACACTTCGGGTTACTATGTTAATATACGTATTTTTTTGATTTATTTTCTCATACAACTTTTCTATTAGAACAGGACAATATTCTATTAGATGATCAAAAGAACTACAATACCTACAAGAGGGGGCTGTGGGATTTTGAAAATCCCTTATGAAGTGTCCTACTTCACAGCAGTTGTAACATATGATTTTACCACGTCCTCAAGGAGCGCCTCCTCCTTGTCGTCATCCTCAGCCTTGGAAGCCTCCACGCCCTGTTGGTGGACCATGATCTTCATGCACGTGCCCTTCAACTTGCATTTTATATGCACCCCAATTCTGCTCTATCTTTAACTCATAACTACAACAGTTATTCCCATCATGCCTTGTGGAGATAACGAAGTTACAAAACAACTGCTTCGAGGTTTTCACATCCTTCTACATGAAATATCATTCTTTCGTGTGACGTTGACCTAAAATTTTACACATGTCACCCCATACACTTGATCTCAGGTTCAATGGATTAAGCACACCACCATGGATGTAATATCTAATCACATGGCACTGATATTTATAATGTCCTTTTTCCTTAAATTTGATACACCATACCTCTAAGAGAATTTTTGATTGGATTTACTTACCCTTATTAATATCTTGAATCTCTAAATTCATTTTTGCTAATTGTATCTGAATCTGTTGTACCTATACTTGGGTATCTTTGACTGGAAAAGCTTCTAAATTCATAATAATTTCCATAGCTTCAACCTGTTTTACTATCTTCTATTGTGTCAAAGGTAGCCTGATACATGGCAATAGCATAGCTAAACCACTCCTTATGTTTTTCGTCAGGAATTTGGAAGTTCACTTGTCCTAGTAGCCTGTTGAACCTTCGAACTAATTCCAAAACATATTCAATTACTGTTTTTTTGATCTCTTTTAACTATGTAATACGCTCTAAATACGATTTTGGCTTCTTAAATTTTTCATTTAGTGTTGCCTTTGTCTCACCCAATGTGGCAGCCTGATACATCACGAAGTACTTCATATACCATGGCAATGCCCTTTCCGCCATTGTTATGACAAACTATGCCTTCTTTATGTCATCATTTGTGACCTGTCATGTTTTCCATACTGCTTCAGTGACAAACCAAAATTGATCATGATCCTTTAATCCTTGACCTCTAAAAGTAGGCATTCTGACCTCATTAGCCATGTCTCTTGGGGGCGGTGGAGGTGGAGGAAAAGTATGAAAATGGGGATGTGGAGTGAGGGGAGTGGTGGGATGGGGAATCCCATAGGCACACTGATAGTCTCCAAATTATAACTGCGACGCACCTCTCGGGGTCATGGGGTTACATTCTCCTTCCACTTTCAGATCCACTTAACAACGGACTGTAATTAGTATCAATGAATTTTTTGTGAGCTAACATAAATATTTTACCACTTCGCATAAACCCAGAGATACTTCTTCCAAACATCAATCTGATTTCATGCGAAGTACACCCTTTTCACATAAAATTATCTTAATCCACAACTTTAAACAATTCAAGTACATACCTCGAGGACCCTTGAAAATTATTCTCTCAACTTCACTATAGGATACGTATGTGTCTATGGAAAAATCAATTATAAATCCTAACAAAATAATATCGATCCAGAAATAAACAACTCTTGAGATCTTGTTATCACTCTCCTTGAGTTGCTACAATAATTTAGGGCGCCACGTAGTAGGCTCATCATTCTTAAAACATTTCTTATTCTATGCCAACCTCGATAACCATTTTTCCATCTCATTCACAAACGTTGACAATAAAATCTCATGTTTCTCTATAAAAATATATCTCTACGACCAATCTTTAGTTGATAGCCACAATATCTATTTTCTTGAACTGTGGACTCATCTTTTTATATTTACCCAATCTTGGATTTGTTTTCTTGTCAGATGGCACATCCACGTATCCCTCAATTAGATCCCAGTCCTGTAAATGGAGCCATTTTTTTGCTTGAAGGGGTAAAGACACAAGTCTAAAGTAGCTGCACTACCAACAAAACCCTCTATTACTGGCCCTTTCGGGAACAATCTGCTCCGCAAACCGAAGTCTCACTTGAGGCAATATTGGGGGATGCTAGAACTAATTTTTTGCATCTAGAGGGATATGACGATGTGAATTTACTATTATGATTCTTCCTTATGCTTTCCTAAACTACACAAATGCAATTATCTACTTTTACATTTTATGCCCTATTCATCAAGTAGTACTACTGTGCATTGTACCTTATGAGTATTATGCACTATTTAAAAATATACAACACATATAAATAGCATAAAAGACTTTTCTATGAAAAAAAATAACACGATGCTTTTCAATACATAAAATATATTCAAGGATAAACAATGGAAAAATTGCACAATTAACACAAAGATACTCTATAACTTTCCTTTCCTTTATTAATGATGTGTCTTTCAATACAATCCTTCTTCGACCTGCACCCATAGCTGTGGGTGTTCTACGCACACAACTGTAGACAAAGGTCTTTATGCACACAGTTGTGGAGCCTTATTTGAAGACCCAAATCAAATTCAAACACAGATAATTCTCAGTTTGTTCTCATACAATCATCATATAATTCTTTTATTCCTCACTCTAGAATCAACATCACTTCACTTTATATAGCCTTTACATCTTACAATAACATGGTCCGCAAACCATGGGGGGGAGCTCAAAATATTCAAAAGCAACCCAATCCCTTTACAAAAAGAAGAGATTTGACCCACCCAAAATACCCTGAAAATACACACAATTGACTTATTTCCACGGGATCACGCATGCCACTTCCTCAAAATGTGGATTATTTAACTCAAAATTGGACCAAGTTACGACCTGCACACCAACCCTCACATTATAATGTAACTGCTACATACCACAATAAGCAACATAAAACACTAAGGCTATCCACTAAAAGTAATAGTAGCTCCTGCAAAAAAAAGTGTGAGAGTCTCGTCAAAAACTCTATCCAGTAGCATAAAACACTCTTCAATCAATCTCTACACCAAAAACTATGATTATGATCTATATTTAATGATGCTTCCAATTTAGACATTATGCAGTCACTAACACCCATGGACTGAAGCACATATGCTCTACTCAAGGTCTAAAGCATAGAATCATTATTATGCCTTCTCTCCATGATCCAAGTGGATATTGGTGTCCACCCACCTACTCCACCTATACCTCTATTCTGTTTCATAAATTTCCTTGTTTACAACAACATTTACTATTTTTAGCCATTTTTCACATCCTGAACTTCTAGAGAAGCTTTGACTCCCTAAATGTTATTTTTTTAAGGTTTACAAAAGGCCCATATCCATAGGAAAGCACCTATTAAAATTATTGTAATACTCAAAGATATCTTTCCAATGAGGTATCATAGTACCAAAAAAAGATAATATTACCAAGTTACAACCCTGGGAATTTGGCTTCCCAAGTAACCCCGACAAGGCCCACAAACTCTCGATTTTCCATCTTCTGGGGTAATGTTTTTGGTTTTTTAGGGTTTTCTCTTGTTGTTAAATAAAAAAAAGGCCCATAAGCCTCATTCTAGCACAGTTTATAGGCATGTAGCCACCACATCTCTTCTCAGAGATAAGATACCACAACCCGAGCTAGTATATTTCCATTATATATATAAGCATATTTCAATTCTTTTATATTAATGAAATGAACTATTATTTATGTTCCATATATGTATTTTTGGTTATATCTACATTATGTTGCATTCATGTTTAAGCTCAGATCAATGGTATCAGAAAGGTCTGCTCTTTCTATGTTTTTCTATTCCTGTCCCCAATGAGGTCAGGGTATAAGGAGTTAGGGCTCAAACTGGTTGAACCTTTATAATACCAAAATCACAAACCCCGATGGCCTCCCACGGTAGAAGAAAAAAAATACGAGGGATCAGGATATCCTTTCAAAATATTTCTCGAAGAATCCCCCCAGATACAGAGGAATCACTTGAAGAATCCCTTGAGCGACAAAGGAATGTGATGATGGAAAAATTTTCCCAGATCCTTTGGAAAATGCCCATAGTCAACACATCTTCATCTGAAATTCACTCTATAGGCAACGCTCCCTTCAAGGTACAATTCAACTTTGATGGTTAAATATGTTGGAAGGATATTTTTTGGTTCGTGATTTTTCCAATAGGGAAAATCTCTTACACTCCTCAAAGTTGACCCCCATGTCAATGACTGGTGGGAAACCTAATATGAACAGAGGGACAAGGGAGAACCCTCACTATTTTCAACCACACCCACTTGGAATTCTTCCAAAGATTCCATCAAGGAACAACATTACCCCCGCGGGGAGCTATGAGGACAAGTACATACAATGGACAACACTACAACAACAAAGGGATCAAGATGTGCATGAGCTAATGAATATGCCTAAGACCCTGTGCATAAATTTTGGTATCAAATATTCAGAGAAACATTTGGTTCTTAAGTATTGCATTTTTTTACAAAAATACATTCAGGAGGAAATGGAGTTCCTAGACATCTCCTCACTTAGTGAAACATATCGATATGTTGCCACAATCGAGTATAAATTTAAACAAAATAAGAAATAATTTTGATCTGTGAATCTGAATCTAGGGAAAAACACCCCTAAACCATAGAAAAAAAGGAAAAATGCAAGGAAGGATGAACCATTACAAATATTCAAATCCACAATAAAATAATAATGCCACGAAGATAAATAAGGAGACGGGAAAGTGGTGTGAGCTCCATAACAGCCCCACTCACAAAAAAAGTGAGTCTCAAGCCAAGCAATCACTGGTGGCTGAGCTAAAGGCGACTGAATTAGATGAATGTTGTGACTTTGTTTCAAAACACAACAAGGGGAATGAAAAAGGGAAGTAATTTATTATCATGGAGCCTATTTCCATCGTTTCCACTACCAAGATCCATAAGGATGAGCCCGAAGATCGAAAGGAGGGGGAGTGCCTCTTCCATTCCCATATGTGGGTGAAGGGTTCTCCACTGTAGTTCATTGTCGATAGTGGGAGTCAAAAGAACCTCATTTTAGTAGAGGTTATGAAGCGGTTGGGACTACTAACCACAACACACCTATAGCTATACGCCATCAGGTGGCTTCACTAAGGATCTTTGCGTCAGAAAACAGCGTCTCCTTCTTTACAGCATCAAGCCCTTTACAAATGAGGTATTGTGTGATTTTTATCCTCTTGAATTTTGTGATGTATTATTAGGCCAACGATACTTGTGGAAGTGAAATTTTGTGTATGAGTCTAGGTTACGCACTTTTATTATTACTTTGGGTAATAAGTTGTATAGGATACCAAAGGTAGCACCTCCTACTGCCATCTCTTTAATCACTACGAATCGATGCAGTAATCTCATTTCCCAACCTGTGAAATTTGCTTTCCTTATGATTCACCCTTAGATAAAGAAGAAGCATGTGGCCATGTCCTCCATACAGGGATCCCCCATGGGGAAGTGGCATATGTACAAGGTCATAGAGGATTACAGAGACATCTTCACCTCACACATAGGGGTACCACTACCCTGTCAGGTCAAGCACTCCATTGATTTGACCCAAGACATGCCACTACCCAATGGACCGATATATCATTGATCTGTTCTAGAGAACAATGAAATAAAGAGGAATATTCATAAGCTATTGAATAAAGGGAACATCAAGCCAAGTTCATCACCCTATGGGAGTTGATCATGTTGGTGCAGAAGAAGGATGGGACCTGGAGACTCTGTATTAACTATCGGGCGTTGAACAAGATCATTGTCAGGAATAGGTATATAATCCCATGTACCAATTACCTTCTAGGTCAGATCAAAGGCGAAAAATATTTCATCATTATTGAATTGAAGTCCAGTTATCACCAAGCACCAATTCAACCCTCTGATATGTGGAATAATACCTTCAAATCTGAGGAGGGCCTTTTCGAATGGTTGTCCATGCTTTTCGGAGTCATGAATTTCCTGACAACCTTCATGAGGCTGAGGGAAGATATCTTGTAACCCTCCACCAACTCATTCGTGGTGGTGTATTTGGATGGCATCCTTATATTTAGCCAAAGCTGAGAAGAGCTTCTCCACCATATTTAACAAGTCCTCCAAAAATGGTGACAAAAAAAATTGTGTTCCAATTTGGTGATATGCACTTTTTGTATGACCCAAGTTCAATATATGGGGTACATATTTGATGCGTGGACACAATTCATTTGGGACTATCCAATCCCAACCTCTCTAATATATCTCTGCATATTTCTGGGTCTCACTAACTTATACCATAGGTTCATGTTGGGATTCTGTCACATCACTTGGCCTTTGAGTCAAGTGACCAAGGGAGGAGTGAAAAGAAAGTTATTTTTGTATGAATCCCAACAGCAGGAATTTTCCAAGTTGAAGAATTGGATCTTATATGAACCAGTGCTCACTTTACCATTCCTGCAACAACCATTTAAGATTAAGACATATGCCTCTGACTATGTGATTGGTTCAGTTCTTAGTCATCAGGGGCATCGAATGCCATATCATAGTGAGATAGTTTCAGATACACTCCAAAATTATCCCACATATGAAAACGATATGTATTCCATTGTGCAAGCTTGCTCAAAATGGAAGCATCACAGTCTAAGGAAGGAAAAAATTATCCACACACACCACCGACCCTTTTAGTTCATAAAAAAATATGGAAGTTGCAGAATGATCGCCATCAAAAATGCTCCACATACCTCTAATACTTCCATTTGAAGATTAAATATAAGAAGGGAAGCACCAAAAATGTTGCAAATTTCCTCAGTCGAGCGTCGTCATGGCGCTGAACACTATGTTCAACTCTTGTGGGAAAAATATTTCGAGGTCACTAAATTTTTAAAAGAGAGATCCTAAATTAGGCAACACATACCAAACGCTCCTGTAATGAAAGTAATCTCAAAATTATCGTGTCTATAATGCATTGTTATCTCATTTTGGATACATTTTTGTTCCTTCAAGAAACTACGCGAAGATAATTTTTGAGGTGCATTACAGTCATTTTTTTGGACATTTCGGGGTAGAGAAAAAAGTGGCAATACTCTATAAGTATTTATGTTGGTCGAACATTTGACGACATGTTGGGAAGTACATAATATCCTGCACTTCCTGCACCATTTCCAAACTGACCATCAAGAATCAAGGCCTATATACTCCTCTTCCTACTCCTATTTGACCTTGGGAATCCATCTCCATGGATTACATGTCAAGCCTTCCTTCTACAGCATGGAAAAAACTATTTTTTCATGGTCATCAACAAATTCTCTAAGATGGAAATTCTAGTGGACTGCAAGAAGAGTATAATAGCAGAAGCTACTTTTATTCTCTTCTTTGAATGAGTGTAGGTACACTTTGGGATACCATTTTCCATTATCTTAGATCGGTACATAAGGTTACTAATTACATTTTTTTCAAGTCCTTGGTCGATGCCGGATACCAAGCTCACTAATTCCACATCTTTCTACCCCCAAATGGATGGCCAAACAGAGGTCGTCAACGGGATGATCGTAGATATTCTGTGCATGTAAAACTCAAAGAATCCATGCACATGGGATGAAATCCTACCATATGTCCAACATAACCACAACAAACCTCTCCATAGTTAAACTGGAAACAACCCCTTTCATGTGGGGTTGGGATTCTAGCCACTATGTCCCATTGATGTGGCCATCCATTTGCAGCTACTCAGGAAAATTTGGCTCATGTCTTGTCCAAAGTTGACAGGGTCAACATCTTCATTGAGTGCATTCAACACATCTACCATCAGGTCCATGAAATATTGGGCAAAGAAAATTCTAAGTGTAAGAAGCGACATGATAAACATTAGGTGCCACACAAGTTATAGGCGGGTGTAAATATTTGGCTACATTTCCAGAAGGAGCGCCTCTGAGGGCCCCATGGAAAGCTTCAACCATTTTGATATTTCGGGTGTGGAGCTTGATTATATTCTTTATTTAGATGTATCATTTCATTCGACCCCTATTCTTAATGGGGCAGCAATTTCGCCCATCGTTTGATCATCGCCGCCTGCCCCCTGCCCCTAGCAGGTGTTCAGGGGTAGCACCCCCGAAGCTAAAAATAGATGTAAAATTTCCTTATAAAATGTTGTAATTTCATAGTCAACCCGGTTCATTAATTAGACAGATGATCCGACGATATAATTTATGCTTAATTTAGATTTTCTTCCCTAGAAGGAAACCCCTCGGTTGATATGAGAGAATTGTATTGCAATTGTGTGTTGTATGTTTATTCTGAGCGATAAAGGGAAAGGGGGATTGTCTGAAAGAGTAGAGAATATTACAACAGATCTACTTTAGGTTGTGTCTCTTCATTTTGCTGGATAATATAAAGGAAGGATTGGTTGTTTCTCCATCGACATGGTCCAAGTTGGGTGAAACACATATATCTTTGTGTCTCTTGTTTTATATGTTTTCTGTGTTTTCTTTTCCACATATTTTTATGTGTTACATTGCTCTCTAATGCATAATTTTATAGCAACTGGTATCAAAGACGAAGGTCTATTTAGCTAATAAACTTGCATGAAAGAAGGGTTCCTAGTTCAAGTGGGAGCAATGGCAAAAGATGGTAGGTTTAGGGTCGAGAAAGTTAATGAAAAACACTACCATATTTAGAAGATACGAAAGGAAAATTATATGTATCAAAATTATATGTACCTACAATTGAGCAGAAAAAAAAACAATTCCTCCTGTATTACAGACACAGAATGGGATATGCTCGATAGAAAGGCATTTGGAACAATATGGCTCTGTCTCGCGATGTCGGTAGCCCTCAATATTTTGAAGGAAACGAAAATAGAGGGTTTAATGACGACATTAGTGAAACTATATGAAAAATCCTTGGACTCAAATAAGGTATTTCTTATTAAGAATTTATTTACTATGAAAATGTGGGAAGGTGGATTTGTTTCTCACCATTTAAATGAATTTAATATGATTACTAGTCAGTTAATTTTTGTAGGGGTAAAATTTAATGATGAAGTTCGGGCTCTGTTATTTATATCCTCATTTCCAGAAATTTGGAATGGTTTAGTTATGGACATTAGTCAGTTTCTCTCTAGATCTACTACTTTAAAGTTTGATGATGTTTTCGGTGCCATCCTTAGCGAGGAAATGTGATGGAAAAGCTCCAATGACACATCAAGTAATACATTGAGTGCAGATACTAGGGGAAGAAAATTGGAAAGAGGAAAGAGCCCAGGATATCGCAATAATTCAAGGAAGGGCATATCCAAGTCCATATCAGGGATAGTGTGTTGGAAATGCAGGAATAAAGCACACCTGAACAAATATTTTAAGTCTCATAAGGGAAAAGAAGGAGACACAAAGAAAGAGAAAAATCATGAAGCGAATTTTATAGGTGATGTGTTGCAATATGCTTTGATTATTTTTTTATAAAATTTTATGGATGCCTCGGTAATAGATTCGAGGGCCTCATTCCATTACACAAATCATAAGAAAAATTTGTATGACTATGTTCAAGGTGATTTTGGACAGGTTAGTCTTGGTGATGCTAAACTCTGTAAAATCATTGGAATCGATAAATTTATTGTAAAACAATAGAATGGAAACAAAAATTTATTGAAGGGGATAAGGCATGTACTAGATCTCAAGAAAATTTTGATTTCTACAGGGTAGTTAGGTGGTGAAGGTTGTGTGACAACTTTTACAGATAAAACATGGAAGGTCATTAAAGGAGCCTCGGTAATAGAAAAGGAGAAAATGTTGGTAAATTTTATTTATGCAATGGTATTTCTAATAATGTTAATGCTTTAAACTCCACGGGAGAAGATGCATCATTATGGCATCATAGGCTCGGACACATGAGTGAGAAGGGGATGAATATTCTTCACTCAAGAAATTTATTGCCGGGTTTGAAGAATATTGATTTGGATTAATGTAGAATTGTGTTTATGGAAAACAAAAGGGACTCGGATTTCTTAGAGTTGGGAAAGAAAATAAGAGTGAATAATTAGAGCTTGTGCATACATATGTATGGGGACATGCTCAATTATCATCTCCCAGTGGATCTTGTTATAATGTTACTTTTATTGATGATGTAAATAGAGAAATTTCTGGGAATTTGAGGTGGGTCACCATGTATATATGAAAATTAGACCAAAGAAGAGTAATTTGAGATGGAATACTTGTGCCAAATTGGGTCCCAGGTATTTCGGACCGTTCCAAATCTTGGAACGGATAGGGCGTGTTTCTTATCGGCTGGATCTTCCTAGTCATATATTGCTACATAATGTGTTGCATGTATCTTTGTTGAAGTGATACGTACATGATCCTAAGCATGTGATACACTGGAAGAGTATAAATTTAAGTTATGATTACATTACGCTTTGAAAATGAGAAGGGTCCTTAATTAAATTAATTATAATTTTTTTTTTTTGCAATTAGAACCAGACGACGAGTTTCTGGTAGAACCTCAGCATATTCTTGATCAAAGAGAAATAATGTTACGGAGGTGAGTCATCCCCCAAGTTAAGGTTGAATGGAAGCACTTTAGCCTAGAGGAGGCTACCTCAGAGGATGAAAAATTTATTCGAGAGGCATATCATGAAATGCTTTCAATGCTAAAGTAACACTGAGGACAGTGTTTACCTTACTGGGGGAAGATGTAACACCGTGTTTTATTTTAATTATGGTTGATAGACTTTAACAAGTACATTTTAATTATTAAGTGAAAAGAGAATTAACGAATATGGTTATTCGTTAGTAAGACTTGAGTTTATTTCATAAATAAAATTGATAAATTATACTAAGTAAAATGGATTAACTAAATGGTAAAATAATTCCAAGATTCCAGAGTAAAAAGGTAGAGGCAGTTTCTGACAATTACCTTCAATAAGAGGATAAAAAGAAATCCTGAGTAGAGGAAGGGGCTCTATTCAGAAAGAAAGAAGAGGTTTAACAACAGTATGTTATAAAGAGTTTTCCAGAGCTAGTAGGAAACCCGTGGAACTATGAACCCCGAGGGAAGTACAAGCTGGAATGAGTTCCTGAGGCCTAACTTCTGATAAATTACCTACTACCTAAGGCTCTGGTGCGGAGCACGGGTGGAGTAAAGGATGTGATTGCCTCTCTCAAGGTTGGGTGGAACCATTAGTTATATGAAAGGAAAATACAAAGATAAGTGTTTCTATTTTATTTTTACAGTTCAAGTGATAGAAACAAGAAATAAGTGTATATAACTTAGTTTCACCATTATGATATTTAATCATTTCTATTAGGATTGAATAGTATAGAAATTTAGAATTTTCGTAAGAGTAGAAGGCGAAATCTGAAAGTGAAATTTAAATAACCAGGAAAAATGGAACAAGGTTATTTAGGGAATATAATTTATTATTTTTTATGTAGCTCGAAATTACTACAGATTAAATAGACCCCACATGATACATACATAAACTATGTAATCACAATAGTACATTCTTGCTACATGCAATAGAGCTAATATGCTTACGTCGTCGAAGCTCAATAGTCTAATAGAGAAATCATAGAAACTGTATTATATTTCTAAAAACATTATTTGTGGATTTAGAATAATAAGGCTCAGAGGTTTAGAGTCAAGCCCCGTGGTGGTAGGGTGGGTGTCATGATCCTCTGGCCATTCATCCGAAGAATCTGTAGCATACAATAGTTACTGAGAAGAAGCATGCTGTAGGATGTAGCAAATATATTTAATATCAAATTGTCAAAAGAAGTTAAAATAATTACAACCTAATTCTGAAGAAATTCGAAAATTGTAGACAACAAAAAAAAAATTCTCAGTCATAATAGCCCAATACTTCTTGAATACAGAAAACCTAAATTTCTTAATCAGTCACAAAACCCTAAGGCAAAGGAAATAGTGAGATAAGTACTTGAAATTTACATTCACTGTAAGAAATATACATTGAGTGCAAGACAGAAGAAAATAAATATTAAATCTCAATTACTTCCATAAGTTTTGAACTGAATCAGAGGACTACCTCTAAATTTAATAAAGAAAATATGTCGACACCAGCTTAACGTTGAGTACAAGGTACGAAGGCCTCCAAAACAGAGAGGAATGGATTCATCAGATTGATAAAAATATAAAAATAATCAAGAAATTATGAAAACAATATTTATCTACCAAAAACCCTTTAATAAGTTTAGGGACTCAGAAATCCATTGCATTCAAAAGAGTAACTGTGGCTGGATGCTGCACATGCTCACGTAGAGGGTATAACCCTTAGCAACTAAGACAAAAAAAATGACCAAAGGAAAGATGCTTAGACGATTAGCGAGGGCCATACCCGTGTTGATCCGGATTTATGTAGGAACGCAACAAAAAAAACATATAACCATAAATATAGAGATGCAGCGGAAATAACACTTCATTTCATTAATATCAAAGAACTGAAATTTGCTTACAGACGGAATGGAAATAAAACTAGCTAGGGCGCTGGTAGCTATCTCTGAGAAGAGATGTGGCGGCTACAGGCCACTGAACTGAGTTACAATGAGGCTCGAGGGCCTATTTATTATTTAGAAACAATGGTAAATCATAAACATCCAAAACCCTAACCCTAGGAGATGAAGCGCCAAAACTATGGGCCCCGTTTGGGTAAATTGTTGTTTCAACTTCCCAGGGGCGTAACTTTGGCATACGATCTCCGTTTGACGCGTACCATACCTCGTTAGAAAGATATATCTAAGGAATACAAATTTGAAACAAGCAACATTGGTCCATGGACCCATGTTGCTCTCCTTTTTCCCAAAGAACATCGTTTAGGGCCTCAAAACGGCTCCGGAAGTTTAGGACCCGAAAAACTGTTAAAAATAGTAAACTGTGCCGGAACTGAAAAAATGAAAGAGACAATGGTGGAGCCCCAAGTGGAATAGGTGGGTGACCACAAATATCCACCAGGATCATTCGTCCCCCCTTAGGAAGAAATGGTCCCCATTGCGTTAAGTTCCTCCATGAGATGAGGAAATTTTTGCTGAACTTGGTCCCTGGTGAACCACTTTCCTTGGTGCAGGAGTTGGCCAGCTTTGACAACCCGATATAGTTGGATCTTCTGTTGGCGAGTGTTCTTGATTTGCATGTCCATGATACAATCTATGGTGGCCTATTCCATGCAGTCTGGATTTAACTTTGTTGGTGTGAGTTGTTCTGCAATGTCTGAGGTGTCCAGTAGAGGTGGGAAGTAAGGACGAAGGCGATCCACATTGAAGACTGGGTGCAGACCAAGGAATGGTGGAATACTAAGCTCGAAGGCATTGTTCCCTACAGCCTTGGTGATGGTATATGGCCCGTATCGGAGTGGGTGAAGCTTGCAGTGGGGTCCAATGAGGCGCTCCTTCTACAAACGTAGCCATACTTTGTCACCCGCCTGGAAGTTGTGTGGCACCCGGTGTTGATCAATGAGTTTCTTGTACTTGGCATTGGCTCTGTCCAATATATCATGAACCTGTTGGCGGATGTGTTGAATGCGATCGATGAAGCTAATTGATTTGTCAACTTCAGATTGGACATGAGCTGAATTGGCCTGAGCAGCTGCAAATGGCATGGCTATGTCAATGGGACATAGTGGCTGGAATCCCAAGCCCACCTGAAAGGGGATATGGCCGATTGAATTGTGGAGAGCCCGATTATAACTATGTTGTACATAGGGGAGGCTCTCGTCCCATGTGCGTGGATGCTTTGAATTTTACATGCGCATAATGTGTACAATCATTCTGTTGACGACCTCTGTCTGGCCATCTGTTTGGGGATGGAAAGTTGTGGACTTGGTGAGCTTGGTATCCAACATTGACCAGAGGCTGGACCAAAATGTGCTGAGGAAACTACTATCCCGATTTGATATGATAGACTGTGGGATCCCAAAGTGCACCCACACGCGTTCAAATAAGAGTTTAGCAGTGGCTTTTGCTGTGATATTCATCTTGCAGGCTGCCATAATGGCCATCTTCGAGAATCTGTCGACGACCACGAAAACACAGTCATTTCCCTGCTTAGTAGAAGGCAGGCCCGACATATAATCCATGGAGATGGATTCCCAATGTCGACTAGGGGTAGGTAGAGGAGTATATAGGCCTTGCTTCTTGATGGTCAGTTTGGGAATGGCACAAGCAGTGTAGGATCTGATGTGCTTCTCGACATCCTTTCGAAGGTTCGGCCATTAGAAATACTTCTGCAGGATTGCTACTGTTTTCTCGACCCCGAAAAGCCCAACGACTCGACTGTAGTGTGCTTCCCATATCATCTTGGAACGCTCGCTTGAAGGAACACAAAGGTGTCCCATGTGACATAAAAGTGCATCTTGGAGGTGAAAATTTGGAACTTGCGTACCCCCCAAGAGTGCCTTGTAAGTGTGGCCAAATTCTGGGTCACTCTCATAGAGAAGCGGCCAATCAGAAGTCTCGTGCCCATAAGGGTTGAGCACAGTGGTGAGTGCCATGATCGGTGGTCGGCTGAGGCAGTATGCAACATGATTGGTGCTACCCTTATTGTACTTGATGTTCAAATGAAACTGTTGCAGATATGTGGACCACTTCTGATGGCGATCATTCTGCAGGTTCCCTTGTGTCTGTATGAACTGCAGGGGCCGGTGGTCTGTGTGGATGATTGTTTCCTTCCCCAAAATGTAATGCTTCCATTGTCGACAATTTGCACAATGGAGTACATTTCTTTGTCATAAGTGGGATACTTGCGAACTGTGTCAGACAATGTCTCACTATGAAATGCCACTAGATGTCCCTGTTGAGTAAGAACTGCCCCAACAGCATAGTCAGAGGCATCTGTCTCGATCTCAAGTGGTTGTTGAAAGTCTAGTAAAGTGAGCACTGGGGCATAATAGAGGCGATTTTTCAATTCTGTGAACGCCTTCTGTTGAGGTTCTGACCAAAAAAATTTGGCTCTCGCTCCTCCCTTGGTGACTTGACTCAAGGGCCAAGTGATATGGGAGAAACCCAACACGAACCTCCGGTAGAAATTAGCCAGACCCAGAAAGCTGCGAAGCTCTGTTATAGTGGTTGGGGCTGGCCAATCCCAAATGACTTGGATCTTGGCTGGATCCACATGCACTCCCCTTTCATCAATAATGTATCCCAGATATTGAACCTGGGTCATGCCAAAAGTGCACTTCTCCAAATTGGCACACAACTTGTGTTGCCGCAGTGTTTGGAGGACTTGTCGGATGTGGTTAAGGTGCTCTTCCCAAGTCTGGCTGAAGATCAGAATATCATCCAAGTACACCACTAAAAATGAGTTGGTGAATGGCCGCAAGATGTCATCCATCATCCTCATGAAGGTGGCGGGAGCATTCGTCAACCCAAAAGGCATGACCAGCCATTCGAAAAGGCCTTCCTTGGCTTTGAAGGAAGTCTTCCACACATCGGAGGGTTCAATCGGTACCTGGTGATACCCAGACTTCAGGTCGATCTTGCTGAAATATTTTGCACCTTTGAGTTGGTCCAGAAGGTCATCAATCCGTGGGATTGGGTACCTATTCCGGACAGTGATCTTGTTCAGCGCCCGATAGTCAATACAGAGTCTTCACGTCCCATCCTTCTTCTGTACCAACACGATCGGGCTCCCACAGGGCGATGAACTTGGTCTGATGTGACCTTTCTGCAACAGCTCCTGAATCTGTCTCTTGATTTCATCATTCTCCAGAACAGAGCGCCGATAGATCAGTCCATTAGGTAGCGACGCACCTAGGGTCAGATCAATCGGGTGCTTGACCTGACAGTGCAGAGGAACCCCTGTGGGTGAGGTGAATATGTCCCCGTACTCCTCCACAACCTTATCCATTTGTTGTTGTTGTGCAGAGGAGCCCTGTCTGGAGGTCGTGGCCACAATCTTCTTCTTGCCCTAGGGGCGGATCATCAGGAAAACGAATTTCCTGGTTTGGGAAATGAGCTTACTGCATTGTTTTGCAGTAACCAAAGAGATAGTCGTAGGAGGTGGTACCTCTGGTATCCTGTACAACTTATTTCCCAAAGTAATAATAACAGCACGAGGTCAAGACTCATACACAACATGACGCTTCCACAAGTATGGTTGTCCTAATAATACATCAGAAACATCAATAGGAGCAACGTCACATAATACCTCATCCGTGAAGGGCTTGATGCTATAGGGAAGGCGACACTGCCGGCTGACGCGGAGATCTCGTCCTTGGTGAAGCCACCCGATGGTGTATGGATATGGGTGAGCTGTGGTCGGCAAGCCCAACCGCTTCACGGCGTCTGCTGAAATGAGGTTCTTTTGGCTCCCATTGTCGACAATGAACTGTACAGGGGAGCCCTTTACCCACATCTGGGAGTGGAAGAGACGTTCCTCCTCCTCTGGATCTTCCGGTTCCTCCTTCTGGACCTTTGTAGTGGCAATAGTGGCGTTGGGCTCCGCATCAATAATCTGTTTCCCTTTTTCATTCCCCTTTTCAGGTTCTGATTCGGAGTCAGAGCATGCATCTGACTCAGAAGCCCTCATCTCAGCCACTAGCGACTGCTTGGCCCGACACTCATTTGTGTTGTGAGTGGAGCTCTTATGGAACTCACACCACTTTCTTGTATCCTTCTTTGGCTTTGCGGTGCTGTTCTTTTCTTGTGGCTTCGATGAGTTGTCTTTAGCCGCCATGCCTTGGCTATGTCCTTTGTTCTGCGGTTTGGAAGCACCTTTCCCTTACTTTTGATTCGCAGATCCAAAGTCTCGCTTCTTCTGCTTGAATTTCTGCTCAATCTTGGCAGCATACCGATATGTCATACCAAGCGAGGAGATGTCGAGGAACTCCATTTCCTCTTGAATGTATCTGTGCAGACAGCTACGATACTTTAGCACCAGATGTTTCTCTGAATCTTTGATACCCAACTTTGTGCGCAGGGTATGGAACATATTCTTCAGCTCATGCACATCTTGATCCCTTTGTTGTCGCATCGTGGTCCATTGTATGTACTTGTCCTCATAGCTCCCCACGGGATAGTACTGTTCCTTGACGGCGTCTCGGAAAGAATTCCAAGTTGGTACGGCCGAGAACAGAGAGGGTTCTGTCTGGTCCGTGTTCTCACAGTAGGTTTCCCACTAGTCCTTAACATGGGGGGTAGCTTTGAGGAGGGAAAAAATAATCTTCTCCCGGTCTGAAAAGCCATGAACCGACAAATATCCTTCTAACAGATTCAACCATCTATCTACGGCATTTGCATCTATTTGACCCTCAAATATGGGAATGTAAAAATTTACTTGTACCTTAAAAGGATTCGCGCCTCCAGAGTGGCTGCTGGATGCAGATGCGTCGCCGGTGGGTAGCCGTTGAAGGATCTGAGCAAAGTTATCCATCATTATGTTCCTTTGTTTTCCGAGGGCCTCCTCAAACAATATTTTGATAGGATTTCCTGCTCCCTCATCTTTCTTTTCGTCCCCCATGGGCGTCCGTCGAGTTTTGCGAGGCTGATCTTACAAAGGTTCCACCAGATCGAGCCCTAGCTCCTTATACCCCGACCTCGTTGGGGACATGCAAAGAAGGATCGAGAAAAAGCAGACCGCTCTGATACCACTGATCCGAATTTATGCAGGAACGCAACAAAACAAACATATAACCATAAATATAGAGATGGAGCGGAAATAACACTTCATTTCATTAATATCAAAGAACTGAAATTTGCTTACAGACAGAATGGAAATAAAACTAGCTAGGGCGCTGGTAGCTATCTCTGAGAAGAGATGTGGTGGCTACAGGCCACTGAACTGAGTTACAATGAGGCTCGAGGGCCTATTTATTATTTAGAAACAATGGGAAATCTTAAACAGCCAAAACCCTAACCCTAGGAGATGAAGCGCCAAAACTATGGGCCCCGTTTGGCTAAATTGGTGTTTCAACTTCCCAGGGGCGTAACTTTGGCATACGATCTCCGTTTGACGCGTACCATACCTCGTTAGAAATATCTATCCGAGGAATACAAATTTGGAATGAGAAACATTGATCCATGGACCAATGTTGCTCTCCGTTTTCCCCAAAAAATGTCATTTAGGGCCTTAAAACGACTCCAAAAGTTTAGGACCCGAAAAACTGCTAAAAATAGTAAACTGTGCCGAAACTGAAAAACTGAAAGAGACAATGGTGGAGCCCCAAGTGGAATAGGCGGGTGACCACCAATATCCACCTGGATCACGTGCGGCCGCCTTGGAAGCATTGTGCTGAGCTCGGAGGGACCCATGTGGTTCTGGATTTAGCCAGACTTGCGCCAAATAAAGAACAATAGGGGATTAACCATGGAAAGAGGGGTTAAGAATAACCCCAAAATATATACATGAGAACAAAAAATAAAATAATAAACAGATTTGAAAGAAAAACCATTAAAGGGTCACGATAATTTACCTGCACACGTCGAGCATGTAATGGCCAAACTCACACCCTTAACTCGGAATGAATAAGCAACCAGAATGAAAACATTCAGATGCACTTGCCTTGAATAAGATAAACTGGGAAATGAAGGAAGTCCAACTGAAAAACCCTTCTCGGGGTTAGCCACCGGACAAAAAAATCTAAAACCCCAAGCTGAAAATAGTAAGGCATGTAGCAGTGGCATGCCAGTAACATGGTGAAGCTCAGCATAATCACGCAGTGGAGGAAACATTCACAATAAAATAAAATGCAGTAAGGAGGAAACGACCGAGCTCCTTGGCATAACATGAGAACAATATATTCATGTCTGAACAAGAAATGGTTAAGTAAGAACCAAACCGTGAAGAGCCAAACCTTGTGCAAGGAGGATGAACTATTATCTCAAGCGCTAATATGGGTTATACAGAGCTATCTCAGGCACAGAGCGGGACTTGCAGAGTTGAACGGCTCAAGCGGCAATGACGAATGAGCCGGATGGCGAGGCATGGGGTGGGTGGTTACCCTAACCATCCTTATCTTCCCCATGACCGTCAGATCTAGGTTTCCAAAAGATCAACAGTGTCCAAACCCTGATGGAGTTGATGGTGCGGGACAACTACAAACCAACCATCATGATAGATAGCTGGAAGACTCCGATGTCGAGACGGTCAGACATTAATGATATTAATCAAAATCGTATGCCCAAAGTAATGGTTATCATGCGCGAGTAATAACACATTCATAACAGTTATGTATTACATAAGTAAAACAAATATAAACCAGATAATTGTATTCAATCAGAACCCTAAGTACGATTGTTATGATACCATAACAGGAATGAATAATCAATTGGTAAATATGTCCATGCTCTGATTCCGATATATATATGTATGATGTAACATCGGTAAGGCTATAATATATGAATAGAAATTCAAATGTGTATGGTAAGTAATGAAGGTAGATAGTTAAATTTTTTTATTGTAAGTTTCATATATATGTGACACTGTGGGGTTTCCCTCACCAGATCAAGCTAGAACAAGCTACTCCAAATTCTCAACAAGCACAAAATAAAATAGACAAACTCACAAAAACCTTATATTATTATTTTCCCTAGAAAACAAATACTATGGGAAAATACCATGGTAAATACCATGAATGGATTTCTTTCATTTTTAAGTTATTTTAAATGAAATATTACAAATACTCAACATCTTTTTACATTATTAAATACTATAACCTCCTTCCAACTAAAAAAATCTCCTTCCAACTAAAAAAAATCATATTATTTATAGAGTCAAAAGATGTTAATTTGCTGAACAACTTCTTTCTCCAACTACATAGATTTAAATCTCCAAAATATATTATCATTTCTAGCATTTATAAAATACTAATATAAAGTGTAAATAGTAATAACCAATCTTTCAAAGTAACTGATGCTCCCTAGATTCTCATTCCAATATTAAAAAAAATATATGAAAAGATCCCAAATTGTACGGAGGTTTCCATAAAGGGCATCGCACGGGCATCGTGAAATGACGAGCACAACCAGACGATGTGTCTATCCAAGGAAATTTGATGGTCAAATTTGTTTTTTTCTGAGTATAGACGCGGACAAAATGCCGTAAACGAAACACCAACTTATCTATGCCGTTGATTAAAACCAAAAGTCGTGTTATACCAACTTGACGATAGGTGGAAGAATACCAAAAGTCGTGTTATACCAACCTTTTACTCGCCTGCGTTGAATGTTCAAAAGCATTCAGAATTTATTACGTGCGATATTTGAGGACAAGTGAAGGAATTCTATGGTTATTTTATTCGCTTTTTTCCTGCCTGACCAACTTTTCGGGCATCGATTGCAATCACAATTTGGAGTCTTCTTCCGGAACGCTTTGATGCACCCAAGATGACTAAAGCGCACAGTTCACGCGGCAGCTACTGCTCATGTTGCGTAGCCCTTTTTCCTACCCATTTACTCAATTCCGCGTAGTGAAATAGGTTTCTTGTTTTATTTCAATATTTTGTTTCGTTTCATCCTCAGATTCCTTATCGCCTTCGCTTCCTCTACCTTTCTTCCAGCCCGCTTAACGCCACGGCTGTTTTTATTTGTTTAAATAATCTGTTGACCAGTGAAATTTTAAGCAGAATTCTCAAGGGGAGAAGGAACGGTGAAATGAGTAACTATGCTGTGAAAATCAAATAAATTATAATAATTTCTTGAAAATATTTTTAAATGACTAATGTAAATGAAAAAAAACAACAAAATTGGTAGAAGATTTATTCAAATGCCATACTTTTTATTTATATAATCCGAATAAATTAAATTAGCAATCATAATATCAAAATTAATTAAATTATGTCATATTTGTTTTAACTACATCATCAAAATTAATTAAACTAGCAGTTATAATATCAAAATTAATTAAATTATATTTCATTATTATTATTGTCAAAAAAATTTAGAGCAGATAAAAAAAATAAATTTTATATCTCTCAATTTTCACGTAATTCACATTACTTTTATCACCAACCAATTAAACTACCCATATATATATATATAATTAATTTAATATTCCAAACTTGTAACATTTATATTCATATAAAAAATTACATGATAAATATCTAAATAACCAAAAGTATCAAGCTCATCACAAAGATCAAAAGATGAAGTCATGTTTATTTGTTTTCGACAAAAAATTTTATTTTCTATTTGTTTAAATGCTTTTTATTTGATATTTTATCGTATGTGTAATGGGTAGGATTTGTAACGGAGTCTCACGATTACCATTCACACGAGCATACACAGAGAACATGGACTAGTCTAAATTTAAACTAAAATTTTAATTAATAAATTTTTTACACTCATTAAAATGAATATCTAAATAAAATTATTTAATTTTTATTAAAATGAAAATTTCATAAATTATAATTTTTTTAAAATAATCGCACTATAACCTTATTTATATTTATATCTAATTAAAGTAATTTAAATTACAATTAAAATGATTAAATATACGAGAAAAAAAAATTATTAATATTAACTGAATACAAATTATGTACATGTAGCAGTTATGATATAAACATTCAGAAATGTGTATTTTTTTTTCCTTAATTTCTACTATTTATTCAAAATTTAATATTAATTTTTTTTTTGTTATTTTGTATTATTATTTAAATTTATTTATTTGTAAAGTGATTGGTTGTTGTTTAGTAATTTTGATTTTTATTAGTTATTAATTTTATATTTTTAATTTTGTTTCCTTTTTATTTAATTTTTTCCTTATATTATTTTTATTTTCATGATTTATAATTTGTTTTTCTAACAACTTACTATTATATTTTTTCACGAGGGGGAATTTCTGGATGGTATGCGGACTTTCGGCGCCTGACCCCAAAGGACTCAAGGATTGAACCAGTGACCTCCCTCAACAAAGAGGCCCACATATTGGCTCACTACCACTTGAGCTAACCCTTGGGGCTTCCACTTACTATTATATTAAAAACATAATTTAATAAATTTAATTATAAAATTTTATATATATATATATATATATATATATATATATATATATATATATTTTTCTTAATTTTTTGTAATGAAATTTAACAATATAATAATATTAATAGTTTTGGGTGATTGAATTTGACTCTCGTTAAAAAGATTAAAACTAATCTTAAAATATAATTTAAAATTATTTTATTTTTAAAAGATTTTGCTTTCATTAAAGAAATAAGTATGCGTCTAAAGTTGATAAGTATAAAAGCTTGACTATTTAATATCATTCACAACTTCAGTCCAAAGACTGTAGTTATGATGAGCCACATACATACATACATACATACATACATACATACATACATACATACATACATAACTTACTTGAATAATTATAATAAATCATGTAAAAATATGACCAGAATAGAAAATTCCAATGTGAAACAACCCAATGCTTTTCTTTAGTCTATCAAAATGAAATAACGCTTTATCACCGACCACTCAAGTCCATATAAGGCTTCATAGTCACTCAACTCCCGCAGATACATCTCCGGACTTTGTTATACTATCTTGTGTGCAGCTCTCTTTCTCCTGTCCGAATAAACATGGAATCAAACACTGATGCAGCTCAAATGAAGATTGATGAGGACAGTTGGGTTGTTCAAATTAAGGAATCTCTCGATGTATTACAAGAAGAAGACGACGAGAATGTAAGAGACTTTTGCGTGTCGGTGTATAATGTGCCGAAAGAGTTATTGGCACAGAAGCCGGAAGCCTACATTCCTCAAATGGTTTCCATCGGCCCCTGTCACCACTGGAACGCTGAGCTCCAGTATATGGACCGCTACAAATTGGCAACTGCTTACAGATTTGAGAAAAGAATGAACGGACGACCAAAGTTTCGGTCTGTCGTTGTGGAAGAATTTAAAAAATACGACTGGGAAATCCGGAGCTGCTATCACAAGTTCATCGACTATAAGGAAGAGACCTTGGCGTGGATCATGGCTCTGGATGCCGTCTTCCTTCTTGAATGTTTGCAGTTTTATGTGAGACACGCTGACCAAATCTCTCACTTGGAAGTGGAGCCGCTAGGACTTGAGAGTGGCACCAGTGCCCTCTACAATTCCATTTTCAAAGATTTGATGAAGCTCGAAAATCAATTGCCGCTTTTTTTAGTGACGAAGCTTCTGGAGTTGAAGTTGGGTTGTAGAGCCAAGGCAGAGGAGAGGCTCTCCAGCCTGCTATGTCTAGTTTTCCAAGAAGTATCGCCTTTCAGTTTCAAGTTGCCCGATAGTTCAAATCTCCGTATAAAAGAAAGACGGCACATGTTGGAGGCGCTGTACTACTGTATTGTCCCTCTTTCCAACAATCAAATTGCAATTCGATTTGAGGAAGAAAAGGGCACTCCTTATCCAGCGGGCATGTCAACCGTTACTCCAATTCTAATTGAGGAAGAAATTGTTTCGCCTGATTCAGCCTATAATTCAACCTTTACAGATGATTCGCCTGATTCACCGGATAATTCAACCTTTACAGATGATTCGGCTGATTCACCGGATAATTCAACCGTTACAGAAGCCTTCAGTTCGCTTTGGGACACTCTCTCCTCTATTAAAGTTGGCCCTGTTCGAATTCTCACCGAGTTCCTTCGGCGGTTGCTTAGCTGGAGGCCTGCGCAATTTGTGACCAAGTTGCCCTTGAATGTTTTTCTGAGTTCGTTTAAGAGGCTCAGTAAATATGCAATGGGAAATGGGGAAGAATCCTCTGTTAACATCATTCCGCCCTCTCGACACGAACTGAATATCCCTTCTGTGGCCGATTTATATTTTGCAGGAGTGAAATTCTCTGCTACTGATGGTGACCTCACCACAATCAAATTTGATGAGAAAAATGCAACTCTTTACCTCCCCAAAGTAAAGTTGGATATCAACACAGAGGTAATCCTGAGAAATCTGGTGGCATTTGAAGCTTCTGCTGCGTCTGGTGCGCTTGTTTTCAAGCGATATATCGATTTCATGAACGGTATGATTGACGGAGTAAAAGATGTGAAATTGTTGAGAGAGAGCGGAATTATTCGTAACCACCTCACCAGTGACGCAGAGCTTGCCTCCCTGTGGAACAGCATAGGTAAGTGCGTTCGTGTCACAGAAGCTGGATATCTAGACAATGTTATAAAAGACTTAAATCGATATTATAGTAGAAAATGGAAAGTTCGGATGGCAGAGTTTGTGAATAAATATATTTTCAGTTCGTGGAAATTCCTCTCTCTTGTAGCTGCAGCGATACTTTTGATCATCACTTGTTTGCAAGCGTACTGCTCGGTCTATGATTGCAAAACCTGGATGACTCAGTAGAGGTACGCTGCAGTATCTTGGAAGGGTGCAGCACTGAAATGCATTTCTCTTTGTCTTTTCTGTGGGGCTGTGCCGGAATCCTGCTCTGGTTAGAGTTGAACAGATTATATCAAATCGGATATAATTTAGTATTTGGAGTTTATCCTCTTAACTGGTGGATCTAATTGTTAATAAATAGGGCCAAAATAATGAATTCTAGCCTAGAAGTATGAAGAGTAAAAATTCAATTTGAAAGAGGAAGATAATTCCTCTGTTTGTTTTCCATATGGTCGTTCAGGTGTGGTATTTTAGGCACATTGCAAACAGAGTTCGGTTTAAAAAAGAGTGGTTGTTCACGCCATGTTTTGATTATGTGAATACAATGTCTCGTTGTACGAATGGAATATTTATGTATATATTAATTAATTAATTAATTAATTAATTAATTATAGTATATTTATATATATTTATATAAATTATTGTAATTATATAAATTAAATAATTGGTAAATTTGATATATTAATTTAAATATTAAAATATTTCTTATGGAAATTTATCTTTTTTCATATATTAATAAAAGAGTTCTTAAAACAATATCATTCACTATTATAATGGCTTATCAAAAGTACATGTTTATTATGATAGGTTTTGATATGACATTGTCTTTAATTAATTAATTTAAGATAAATTAATTAAAAATAATAATTAATTTGAAAATAAATATTAATGGATTGAGGCCCAGAAATCTTGGAAAAATATAGTAGTAACAGTGTTTGAATCATATTTTTGATAGCGGAAATGGATTAAGCACCATAAAGAATCTCTAGGACAAGCAAAATCCTGAAGTTTAACAACTCTAACTTTGTTTTACAAAAAATCCTACAAGATTTTATTAAAATCTTGCTAGAATTTCCAAAATTTTAATGGCCAAAAAACAAGTTGGTTAGACTGAGAATATTAACACTTGTGTATAAGTATTATTATGAATATTTGAGCATATTCCATAAAGTTTAAATTTCTGCCATCGACTTAATAATTACAAATAATTAAATGAAAAATATAAAAAATAATTACAAATAATTAAATAAAAAAATATCAAAATCTATTATAAAATAAACGACACAATTAAAATAATAAAAATCTTATTATAAAATAAAAACTCTATAAAAATAATAAAAAGTTGCATTTGTATATGAAGTTGTCTACCGAGCATGTGGAACACTGTGGACAACAGTTTTTTGCCAAAATCCGGTAAAATAAAATTAAAAAAATTAGGTAGTTGGAGTGTTTGGAATCCATTTTTTATAATGGAAATGGATTCAGCACTATCAAAAACCCTTAGGGCAATCAAAATACTAAAATTTAACAACGTTAAACAAGATAAACAAGATTTTGATAAAATCTTTGCCAGATTTTTTCAAGATCTTTACCTAATTCTAAGCCATTTCAGTACTTTTTTTTAAGACTACGCGTTTATATATTTATGTCGACATCTTTTAAATGTATCTTACTATTTCATTGCCAAGTGACATATAGTATTGAGGTTGGTGTACGCTATCTTTAATATGGCTTTCCAAGGTGGGGACATAAGTTCGTCGCCACCACCAGAAATCGAGAGTGCAACGTAATGTATCATCCAGTTCCCCAGAGACATAATTAAGCAATATCCGGTGTAACTCCGAATCAACATGATTAATGGGTAACACTTCAACAACGCCATTTAATAGAAATATAATTCAATTAAAATAAATATTTCTTGGAAATATCTCACTGTTCGCAGTGGCAATATTTACAGGTTATAAGTAATGAGACCTCGAAAAGGTTATAGATATATAGGTTTTGATTTGTGAATAGGTAATTTATACATTGAAAATAATTGACTTTACATTTTTTTGGGAAAGTTCCACTACAACATAAAGGAGGGTTTTAAGACAATTTTTAGATAAATTGTCTTAATTTGAGACAAAAGAAAACTTGTGTATTGTCTTAAATATTGTCTTTAAGTGCGTGTCTCAAATTAAATCTTCTTAAAATTAAATTGCCTTAGAATATTGTCTATAACACACGCATTTTTGTCTCTCCAAAGACAATTTAATTTTTGTCTCTCCAGAGACAATAGTTGCACTACAACACAAAGGGGGGTTTTAAGACAATTTTTGGGTAAATCGTCTTAACTTGAGACAATTTCATATTTGTCTCTCCAAAGACAATAGTTGGAATTAAAGACATATTGTCTTTATGGAGACAATGTCTTTAATCTTATCTGTTGTCTCTGTAGAGACAATATAAAACAATGAATCCAGAAAAATATCTCACCATTAAAATAAATCAATATAAAAATATTTAATTAAAAAAATCAACAATATCTTTGAATAATTCATGTTAGGGTACAGTGGAATTGAACCACCAACCTCCTGCATGGCAGGTGCTCTTCCAATGAGCTAGCACCCTTTAAAGAATTATGTGAGGAGTTATGGCAATCCTTGAGATTTTATAATAGGCATTGATTTTTAAAAAATGTTCAACACATAATGGCATAATCCTTGTAAAATATATAATCATGCAAGCCCTTATTTTTAACTTAATAAAAAAATAACTTAATGGAGTTAGCTCACTGTGACACCTTTGTAGCTTTACTTGCACAAAATGCTAATAATAACAATAATCTACAAACAAATTAATCTATCTATACAAAGAAAATTAACTAGAATTAGCACAAGAAATACAACTACCACCCAAAGAGCTACACCAGCTTGCTAATAGGCACTGATGACACATATGATGTACAAAACAAGCCATGATTGCATCATCAACTCATTCAAGACAGATTGGGCACTCTCCTCATTCACCATTACTAATTTATCTGACCACTTCTTCAATGTAAGATTTCGAAGGTATAGAACTAGAATATCTGTTAACAAAGATTTGGTTTCCAAAAAGAAAATGCTTTGCCTGCTTATACATCAGATAATTGTTTTGTATCACCCCAGTTGTTGATAAAGTGGAAATTGGAACAAATTTCATGCCATCTTATTTGAATTAGAACATTGTTGTGTATCACCCCAGTTGTTGATAAAGTGGAAATTGGAACAAATTTCATGCCATCTTATTTGAATTAGAACATTGTTGTGTATCACCCTAGCGATTATCATTGTGCATCACCCCAGTTGTTGATATCTTAGCAATTAGAACAAATTCTAACATATCACTACTCATAACACGATTAAAAAAACTCTTGAGCTTTGGGGCTCAACATAATGTTTTTCAATAAAAATCATTTTACAAAGGAAAATAAAAACCATTTTACGAAGGACATTCTAAAGTAGAACTTACCTCATGACAAGAAAAGGATGTTCACAATTGGCACAACCTCAAAAGAAATTCCATAATAGATGCATAATTGTGAAGAACTTGGCCTTGTTCAACAAATTGATCAAACTGGACCTGTAAATAGAAATAAACACAACAAACCAAAATCACAGCAAAAATGAATCAAAACTATTATTATATTTCCTTTGCATGGATCAGAGAAGTGTTTTCCTTAGATCTTCTATAAAAAGCTGTATAAAATTCGTTCTCGGATTTAGTAAACTCACACTTAATCACTAGTACATCAGTAAGAGGAAGAACAAGAATGGGTCTAAATATTCATGAACAAATATTAGAAATCACTCAAAGGGACTGGACATCAAAAGCCAAATGAAAACCCAATTCTACATTCATACCTTCCCTCTTTGTAGTATTTTTTTTGTCCTTCGCAACGTCAAGGGCCTCAAGTTAGCTTGAAATAATTTCAAACCATGTTAATCACCTTCCTCAAAGGGTTTTTGAATTAGTTTATACCACTTTGATGCCACGAGGTTTGAATAACCAGAAAGGATCAATTTCTGCTGAAAAAATAAAATCAGACAAAGGAAAAAACTATACATGGTACTGATTATCAGAGCGTCTAGTGGGCTAAATTTCACAACATTTATTTCTGAACCCAAGGTATATAATTTTATCTTATAGGTTGTAGAGTAAATCTACGTTCAAGGAAGAAATTTTCCATAAAAAGGGGAAAAGAAAAATAGCAGTGTAGACAATGCTCTTCAAATCATCTAGGTAGCAGACAACTCCAAGGGCATCAGCTCATAGGTGTTTTTTTCTTTGAAATTTAGATTCAAAGAGACTTCTTACACTAAAATGTAAACATGGAAACACATACAGTAAAATATGGAGAAGCATAGTGGCAGAAAATTTCAGAGATGGGAAGGAAAACTACAACTACATTTGATTAGCATCAATTTATGGGTTGTTGTAAGCAAACATTCAGACATGTTTAGTAAAACTGCAACTACATTTGATGAGCATCAACTTATTCATTGTTGTAAGAAGTACAGAAACCAAAACTTACTAAACATGAATTAATTGAATGGAGTTTTAAGTTAAGGGTCAAAGGTCTTGGAATTTGTCAATTGAAGGTCTATAAGAAGAGAAGGATTCTCGTGGGTTTTCCTCTGAGTTCGAGAAGTTTTGGCCCTTGTTGATCACCTACATATTGTTTCCTATTGTCTCATTTTTCTTTATTATTTGGTAGTTGTTTGATGATAGAGAACACTAATAATAATGAAAGAAAGAAAAATTTAATCAACAAAAGCAAAAATGCATCACAAGAAATTATAAAAGTAAGATAAATCACCTACACTTGCTGCACCTAGATTCCTCAACAAGAGCAACAATTGCCTGGGGACCTATAGTAGCAGAAAATGTCATCCTAACCAAAAAAATGGATAATAAGATCATGCCAACATGGGAAACCCCTCCTCAGTACTCATTTTCATTATTGCAGCAGAAGCATCCCTTCTTTGAGATTTGCCAGAGATTAATGGAAAGATATTTTTGAAAATCCATAATAGCTAATGAAGCAGCTCTATTATGTGCAGCCAAGGAGATAAGAACACAACTTAAAAAGAAGAAAATATAGGGATAAGTTGAAGCTTTTGGGAGTCAAAAGCCCATGGATGGAGAGATGTGATCCTAAATGATCTTTCCAATCTTTGTAAACATGATAAATCTTGGAAAAGTTTGAAGTCAATGATTAAAAGGCCAAAGATCTCATTTTGTCCACAAAAATATAAAAAAAACCACGTGGTGGTTTGCATTCCAAGAAAGTATTACCATAGATGAAGCCTTAAAAGAGATGCAAAAAAGAAGCTTAGGAAAAAGCATAGGGGGTAGCAAAAGAATGGATGGATAAAAAAGAAGTCTATTCAAAACTGGAGGACAAAAAGGATTTTGAGCCCTTCCATGGTGAACAAAGATCATCTCTGAACCAAATTCCCAATCTAAGAAATACCACCAAGGGCTAAGAATACACAAAATATTTGACAGAAAGTGTATAGCTCTTATTTGTAACAATCCCTGAGCATAAATCTTGGTTTCCCCATTTGTGTTGCCAGTGTAATCTCAGCTGTTCACGGAGTATTTAATTGTTGTGTGGTTGTTGTGTTGCCAGGGTAATCTCAGCTGTTCACGAAGAATTTAATTTGAAAGAGTGAGTTCACGCAAACCTTGTACAATATTAGCCAAATCACTGGGAAGTTCTTTCATCTCTTCGAAGTTTATCAATTTCATTATTCGCAAACTTGGTATATGCAAAAGCCTGACGGGAAAGATTTTCAAGTCATCCGATTGAAACTTTCCATCAATTTCGAGGCACTTCAGGTTTGACAGAATCTGCAACTCACGATGCGAAAACCATAATCAAATCATTCTAAGCAATAAAATGCTCCATTCCATATATCCAAAATTTTCAATGTAACTGGTGAAGAAATAGAGAAGGAAATATGTAAAGTAGACTTTCCTAGATGAGTTGTTGATTCAAATCCTCTAAAGGCTTGTAAGTCAAGTATCTTAACTAATTTATTTGTCATGACACATTGTAGATTAGATTGGCGAATGCCGATTAACAAAACCTCTAATTTAAATGCAGTACTATATTCTCCGACCACTTGGGCTTTTGTGAAGTTTCCACATGCAAGGATCCTCAATAAATAAATTATAAACCAACTCTACATGTTCTGTAAAATGTGTGCAAAGAATCACTATTTTAAATGATATGCATGCCAATGCTTGTGGTATAAGATCTAGACATTATATAAATAAAAACCGTATTTTTTTTTGCAGGGGGGGAAGATCAAAGATTTTTTACTCTTTCATCTTTCTCATGCAAAAACTCCATAGATTGACTTGCTGTAACGGATATGAAATCCATTCTCTCTACCTTTTTTCGAGCCATTTTCAAGATGATATTCCATATAGTTACAATAGGTTCAACCCCATTTGTGCCTTTGGTTACAAGTGATTTCTGTTCTAACATGTTCAGTTCATACTTTCCCACAATATTTGCCACTCTCTCCCATCACCATCCTTCAAAAAATGAACTAATATCCAGCAATGGCTCTTTACGGGCCTCAGGAAGATCCTTGTAGGCGAATAAGTAGGGCTCTGTATTGTTCCTGAATGTTTCACCCTCCATCTTCTCCAGTTCTTCGCTCACTTTTCAAAATTCATCTTTGTTCCATTCAAAGCATAATGCACTGGCAGATAATTTTAACATCAATGGAGCTCCATCACACATCTCTATTATGTGGTAGACCTGGTCAGGATTTAATTTTCATTTACGGTCATCACACATTTCCCTTTTTAATAGATTCATTGCAGCATTGGACGAAATTATTGTCATTCGATACTCTTTTGGAGTTTTTTTCATTCGACATGATTTACGCACATTTCTGTCACGTGCTGTAATAAGCAGCCCGAGCTTCATTGCTTTATCAAAATTCAGTGGAAAAATTTGTCGCAGTGTATTTTAATACAAAACATTATCAATATAAATGAGAGATGGCACTTTCTTTAATAGGCAGCCCAGCTCTCGCTATCCATCCTCGTGCTTTCTAAAATTTGGAATTTTTTTAGATCCCGTCAGATCTTGTAATATCATTTTTTGCAACTCTACTATCTCTGGATTCGAAATGCTATTTTCAAAGAGTTGAACCATTGAATATTGACATCCCTGAAAGTCAAATCGTGAGAAGACAGCATCTTCTAGGATAGTCTTCCTCGTTCCTCCAAAACCATAGATGATAAGACCCCCAACATTTTCTTTACTTCCCCAATCTAAAAGATCCATAACTTCTTTAAGTGACTCTTCAATTCCAACTGTCTCAACAATATCTGAAGGGATTAATAATAATAATGATAAATTACTAAAATCGAATATATTAATTTAGCTATATAGTTACCAGCATGATCTGGATATCCTCTCAGAGAATGATGCTTCTCTTTAGACTCGATAACGTTTAGAATGTGAACACCCATTTGGGCATTAATTTTATTATACATGGAATATAGGTCTTTTCGAACCTTGACGAGTTCGTTTTTCTTCTGTGAAATTTTCGAAAACCTGCAACCAAACAATGGAATTAAATATGAGTACTACTTATGTCTGGGTATTGAGGATGGGCTTTGGGCACTAATGACAAAAAGCTTCTACAATATCATGATACCATAGAAAATCTACGCAGTGTTTAGTAGTTGAGAACTCACTTGAAAAACCGTCATCACCAATTTGAGATAAACATGTGTAGGTGCTATGCCTTATCAAATTTGCTCCATTTTCAATAAAATCCTGCATTGCTTTGGGGTTTTCTTCTAATGGCTTTAGTAGTTTTGCCAAAAGAAATATTTCCTTCAAAAGAGGGAAACACTCCTTGTTGTTTTCAGACATATATTCTAGTTTCTCCAAAACATATGCAATGGCAAGAAGTGCTTTGGTAGCACTAGTTTCCTTCCCTAATAAGACTAGGAAGCTTCTTACATCTTTACCCACAATTTTTTCCTGAATTCCATTAAGTCAAAATAATATTTAATATTAAAGTATATTGTTTTTCAAATAAAGTTTTTATGAATGCCAATAAAACAATCTAACATTTATATTATATTAAGTTTCAATTTTATGTGCAAATATCTCTATAAAAGCTGAGATATACTAGGGCAGAAACACATTATATTCCCTTTGGCAGAAACTAGAAAGGATTGAGAAACCTCCATCCCCGCATTGTCTCCCTTGCAACAGGGCTTTCCTCGTGACTGAACTTGCCTTCTGTATCAACACCATATTTGAAAGCCATGTGACTGAACCTGCCTTCTGTATCAGCACCATGTTTGAAAGTTTCAATCTGCAAAATACCACCAAGGGGTAAGAATACACAAAATCTTTGACAGAAAGTGTATATCTCTTATTTGTAACAATCCCTGAGCATAAATCTTGGTTTTCCCATTTGTGTTGCCAGGGTAATCTCAGCTGTTCACGGAGTATTTAATTGTTGTGTGGTTGTACTAATTAAATCACTTGCTATTAGAAAGTGCATGCCTGTGAATCATTTTCATTCTTGTTAAATTTCATGGTGGTTGAATTCCAACATTAACCACATTTTCAATGATCCAAAAGTGCAATTGCTGGATCATTGGTTAAAAATACTATTGGTGCTCTGTTTAAGTGTTGTGTGCATTTTACTTTCCTACCTACAACTCATTAAAGTAGATTACCCTTTACTCTATTTGTTGGGTTGGTACTTGCCACCTAAATTGCTACAACTAAATTTCTCCCTCAACGCATAGCTGGTCAACCTACAACACTAATTATTCATTTATGGCCTTGCAGGTCCACTATATGGGTTTGAATGCAGTGCAATAGCATGCTACAGCCATATACTTCCAAGCCAATGCACTTTGGCATACATTATAGCCACCACATGCTAATGTAAATATTTTATAACTATCTTGCAATTGGGAAAAAATGACTAGAAGGAAAGCAACTTCATACAACCATTTAAAAATTTGTTTATAAATTCATACAAGTTGTCCTTTTGTGCTTTTTTGATTAAGTACAATTGAAAAAGAACAAAACAAAGGGCTAAGTTGAAGCTTTTAGGATTCAAAAGCCCATGGATGGAGATATGTGATCCTAAATGATCTTTACACTCTTTGTAAACATGATAAATCTCGGTAAAGTTTGAAATAAATGATTTAAAGGCCAAAGATATCATTTTTTCAACAACAAGATGAAACAAACCATGTGGTGGTTTTCATTCCAAGAAAGAATTACCATAGAGGAAGCCTTAAGAGAGATGGAAAAATGAAGCTTAGGAAAAAGCATGGGTAGTAGCAAAAGAATGGAGGAATCACAAAGAATTCTATTCAAAACTGGAGGACAAAAAGGATTTTGAGCCCTTCCATGGTGAACAAAGATCATCTCCAAACCAAAGTCACAATCTGCAAAATACCACCAAGGGGTAAGAATACAAAAAATCTTTGATAGAAAGTGTATAGCTCTTATTTGTAACAATCCCTAAGGATAAATCTTGGCTTTCCCATTTGTGTTTCCAGTGTAATCTCAGTTGTTCACGGAGTATTTAATTGTTGTGTGGTTGTACTAATTAAATCATTGGCTATTAGAAATTGCATGCCTGTGAATCATTTTCATTCTTGTTAAATTGCATGGTGGTTGAATTCCAGCAGTAACCACATTTCCAATGATCCAAAGTGCAATTTCTAGATCACTGGTTAAAAATACTATTGGTGCTCTCTTTAAGTGTTGTGTGCATTTTACTTGCCTACCTACAACTCATTCAAGTAGATTACCCTTTACTATGTTTTCTGTTTTCTGGGTTAATGCTTGCCACCTAAATTGCCACAACTAAATTTCTCCCTGAATGCACAATTGGTCAACCTACAACACCGATTATTCATTTATGGCTTAGCAGTGTAATAGCATGCTATAACCATATACTTCCAAGCCAGTGTACTTTTGCATACATTATAGCCACCACATGCTGATGTAAATATTTTATAACGATCATGCAATTGGGAAACAATGATTATAAGGAAAGCAACTTCATACATCCATTTAAAATTATGTTCATAAATGGATACAAGTTTTTCTTTTGTGCTTTGTTGATTAACTACAGCCTATCCACCCTCACAATGTACATTGATCAATTAACTACAAACTTCACTCTCCAAACACATGGAGACAATTAGCTAGCATTATAGATTTATAATTGACTAATTTCACCCTAATTACAGTGATATCAATGAGAAGCAGTATCAGTAATTTTTATTTTGGTTGAACATATGAATATATGATTTTAATGCACAAAGAAATGGTTGAAAGAAGTACTGTGATTGCACATTCAAACACAAGATATAATATTTATTTACCAACAGATTTAATTACTCTCATTGAGAATACTAAATTCATAAGGTAAAACAACCATTCAAGCCATTGAAACTAGATTTGTAGAAAGCCATTCACCCCATTTAATGAATTCACATTGTATAGTTTGATCTCAGATTGTGATTGTGATATGCAGAGACAATAAATTTTAATTTTTCAAAAAGAAGGGGTCATAAGGCCGGTTAAATATTTATCTTATCAAGTAATACCTATAAAAAAAAAAAACAAAATGAGTTCAGACATTTGCAGGGGATGAAACAAGCATTGCTACCAGTAATAAGCAAAAGTCTAGACACCATCTGTTTCAGGAAAACAACACGTTTTCCCTTAAAGCGTCCAGCTAGAATGATCAATATAGTTCCCAGAGTAATGTTGGACCTATATAGTATCGAAAAGTAGATTTCAAGCAAGGATACTAACCATTACTTTGGCAGCAGGATTACCATCATTTGTAATGGTGTCACTATGTCCCCTACCCATGGATTGCAAAATTTTGTCCTGCACGACTCGCCAAAATATAGAAAATGCATAAAATATCAATCCACCTGCCCTACAAATGTTATATTTAACACAATAATCTGAAAGGCTTGTGCAACAGAAATGCTTAGTGTGTGGAATATTATATTTAAAGTGATGTCGTTCACATAAAACTCTACACCTATAGCTTTCAAGGTATGGAGATTGCATTTTCAAAGCATCGGAAGATGCAACATTGGAAACGGGGAAGCTATAAAGCATTACCATCCCTTTAGGTCCTAAAGTGGTCTTTACAAGGTCAGCTATTTCCACGCCACCAACAAATGAAGCTTGCATCAACAAGCCTCACATAGTTACTTATCAATATGAGTCATCTTTGCATCAGTGGCCTTCAGAAGTTATAGTCGAAGATGCCCATTTTTTTTTTTCGAGGTCAACAATAAGAATGACTTACTTATGCCATACAAAGAGAACTTCTTTGCCATCCTGAAATGGATTCTATGAGCATCGAGCTGGCCATCACCATAAATAAGAACAAAAATGGACAATTGGAGGAGATACTTACCATCCTGGCTCATTCACGCTTCTCATCCCTGACATCATATTTAAATAACCTTTCAGTCTGCATGAAAGCACAGAAAAAACTATAAAACCTAACCCTTAATTGTAGAACCCTATCACTGATGCAAGTCTAGTAGTGCAAAATGGGGATCAAAAGGGGTGATGTTAACTTCAGAAGATCGGCATGAAATCAAGCAAGGGAACATGGGAACTTACCCCCATGTCTATGAGTAGGAAGCTTCAACTATAGAATCGTTCGCCTGTTCGCCCGTTCGCCTCCTTTTCCCTTGAAGGTTTCTGTCCGCCGGGAAAATATTTATTGCCGAGAAAGCGAAAGGATCGAGTATAAAGCGAGGGATTGGTTAAAACAGTAAAGGAGAAACAAAATGTTTCAAAGCGGGTGGGGGGACAAATGAACATGCGCTAGGCCTGAGTTCTCTCTGCCGCCTTCATCCAGATGACTTACGGTCTCATGGGAGTGTTATACATGTGACCTCTTTTAGGTCAGATTAAGACTTGGCGGCAATAAAGAAACTAGATATGTTATTCCAGTGGTTGTGAACTGGGCTAGCAGTGATGTGATATATAGTGGAAACAAATTGAGAATTAAAAGTGGAGTTCTTTGTGCTATATTGTTAAGTGAAAGAGAGGTTGTTCTTATTGAAGCAATTGCTATGGTGCAAGTAATAAGGTATTTGAAAAAAATTGAGCAAATGGAAGAGGGAAAATGGCCTAAGGTTGTGTTTAATGACATATTGTGCAAAAGAAAGAAGGCTTGGATGTGGAAAAATAAAAAATGGTTTAGTAAATGAGGTACTTTTAGCATGTGTCCCACAAACAGTAAAGAGAAAAACTTTTGTTATGGATAAGTTCCACTAATGCATTTGGGAGACGGAGCTAGGGATAAAGAAAAGGTACTATATTGAAGAGTTTAATCCCACTCATAATCATCAACAAAAAGAGTACATCGGGGTCAATAGTCGTAGGAGAGCCAAAATTCATATTTCTCAACTAAGGACTAATTTTCATCAACTCCGTTGTGAAACAGAGCACTAGAAAATGCCAACAGAAGTGTGGGAGGAAAGAGTATGTATTTTTTCCTCTTCCCGAAAAGTGGAAATAGAAAAGCATTTCATTTTAGAATGTGATACCTTCAAAGACAACATGGTAAGTTATGCAGATATTTTGGCAACTAGCGTTTCGAATAATCTATTCAGTGAGGGGTTTGTCGAGAAGTTTGGAGCTTTTATTGTGAGACTTCATAGGAAAAGGGTTGCATACAACAGCCGGATGGAGAAACAAACTATCCCATAGGCTCTCTTTTGCCTCATGGACATTAAAATAATTTGTTTATTTTGTTTCTTTCTATGGGGGAGGCATCCGTGATTGCAGGTGGAATGGAAAAAGAAGTCGACACCTATCGGGTATTCATCCAATCCTATTTGACCTAGAAAATCAATAAGTAAATTTTTTGTTTTTAAGGTATTGCAACAATGATTGATTTGAGGATTCAAGATCCATCTCAAACATTCCCACCTTCATCAAGCCTTTTAAAGATTGGGTTTTATAAACCTTATTTTGTTGGAATTGTAGAGGTTTCCCTTAGAGGAGGGCACCTGGATTAGGGCCTATTGTGGAAGGTAGAGACATAATTTGTCTCACGGAAACTCATAAACATGATAGTTTCAAAACTCATGTGTTTGATGGTTATTTGAAGTTAGCAGTTTGTAACAAGGTAGCAGAAAATGGCAAAGGGTTGGGGGATACTAGTTTTAGTTTTAGTTTTTCTGGGTTAGTTCTTGCCACCTAAACTGCTACAGCTAAATTTCTCCCTGAACGCACAGTTGGTCAACCTGTAGCACTAATTATTCATTTATGGCTTTGTAAGTCCGCTATATGGGTTTGAATGCAGTGCAATAGCATGATACAACCATATACTTCCAAGCCAGTGCACTTTGGCATACATTATAGCCACCACATGCTGATGTAAATATTCTATAATGATCTTGCAATTGGGAAACAATGACTAGAAGGAAAGAAACTTCATACATCCATTTAAAATTATGTTTATAAATGCATACAAGTTGTTCTTTTATTCTTTGTTGATTAACTATAGCATGTCCTCCATCACAGTGTACATTGATCAATTAAATATAACCTTCACTCTCCAAACATGTGTGGAGACAATTAGCTAGCATGATAGATTCATAATTGACTAACTGCACCCTGATTACAGTGATATCAATGAGAAGCAGTATCAATAATTCTTATTTTTCTTGAACATATGCATATATGATTTTAATGTGCAAAGAAATGGTTGAATGAAGTACTGTGATTGCACATTCAAACACAAGGAGAGAATTATTTATTTTTAACACAATAGAATTTGACTTACTTCCTTGTTTGAGAATTTTCCTTGGCACCATAAGTAGGGAAAACAAGCAGCCAAGCCATTGAAACCAGATTTGCAGAAAGCCATTCACCCCATGTAATGAATTCACATTGTATAGTTTGATCTCAGATTATGATTGTGATTATGATATTTAGAGACAATAAATTTTAATTATGAGAAAAAAGGGGTCATGAGGCCGGTTAAATATTTATCTTATCGATTAAGACCTATCAAAATAAAAAACAAAACGAGTTCAGATATTTGCAAGGGATGAAAGAAGAATAAGTTACCAGTAATAAGCAAAAGTATAGACTCCAGCTGTCTCAGGAAAACAACACGTTTGCCCTTAAAGCATCTAGCTAGAAGGATCAGTACAGTTCCCAGAGTAATGTTGGACCTATATAGTCTCAAAAAGTAGATTTCATAAGAGAAAACAACATAAAAGCACCATTCGTACCCAATGATCACTAAATAGTATCTGAAAAAATAGATCTAAACATTAAATTATTAACAGGTCTATAGGAGTATTGAATAATGTCTGTAAAAATGAGGGTGAAAACCTATACAAATATTGAAAAATGACTGTAGAAATTGATCATAAATCCAAAACCCTAGATTACTCAAAATACTTAGATGGATATCCAATAATGAAAAATGAGTACAAAACTTGATCCTAAAGCCTAAACCCTAGATTACTAAAAACATTTATATGGGTATTGAATAATGACTGTAAAAATTGATTTAAATGTAGAAATATTAGTTTAACTGAGCTTGCTAGGCTTGGGCTTCCTCTTGTTAAAGAGGGGCTTGGGAACGTATTCTACAGGATAGAATTTGGGAGCCTTTTTATCGGATTTGGGCACTTTAGGTTGTTTGGCATGTTGGGGAAAACTGCCCCTGTTATTTTCCTTGAGGGCCCAAATACCTCTCTTTCAAAACGAGGTTTTTTGAAAGCACACATCTCCTTAAAACACTTTGTAGCTAATGTTTTCCCTTTAATTGACAATTGTGTTTAAACTATATTCAGTAAGGCACATGTCTTCTAAAATATGTGTTATTTTAGCATGTAATACTCAGAATAGTGCATTAAATGTATGATCAACAAGTCAACACAACATTGTGGCACTACTTCTCCATAATATCTATTTTTTTCTTACTATGAAGTTCCAACCTACTAGAAATAGTTCAGTATGGTGCCCCCTTTGTAATAACTTGTTGTTTTCCTTTAGTAACCATATATATCTATTGATTGTTGTTTGTATGGATGAAATACAAACATTTCCTATAATGATCCTCCTTGAGCACACCCTCTCCAAGACTGTTCACTGTTTGCATGGTTGAAACACGAAATCTGCCAATAATAATCCCTTTTGACTACATCACCTATCAATAATTGCCTTTCTCATTGTAATAATTAACATGTGTGGATGAAAATAGGTCTGATTCGACTTCATGAAGAAAAAAAACCATGCCTATATGGCTAGGTTGAATTGTGTCATGTGGAGTTGCCAAGAAGAGGCTCACATGCTAGGTGTGGGAATAAAGGTTTATTTTGTCTAAAATAGTATGATGCCTAGAGAGGCTAAAATAAAAAAGGATAAGGTGTATCAAAATAGCAAAAGGCCCTCAAGAAAGGCATCGCTTCCTAGGCTAGATTAGAGCTCTAGGCATCCTCCAATTTTGAAAAAAATACGATGGTGGGATTTTGTAAAGTTTTGTAGATGTTCTATGCTAGTAGCAATTTCACTTTTATTTCAGCAATCATACAAGTAGTTAAGCAAAATGCAGATAGAACATATAAGAAGATCTTACAGAAGACAAATCAGAAACAGGAAAAATGTGTATGTTCGTTTCGGCGGTCAACAGGATGCTTCAACCAGCAAAGTCTCCTTTGGTCAGCCAGCCCAGCATGTGTCACAACAACCCTTCAATCTGTAGATGAGTCAACCCAAGTCAACTCTGCAAAAGTCAACGCTGTCCTGAAAAGTCAACGCAGGGGCAGCAAGCTGAAAGTCAACGCAGCAGCAAAACGGTCAACCCTTTGACCTCGATTTTTGTGCCAGGTAGTACGACCTTCATAAATCGAACCTTCCACAAGTTTTCAGCTTGTTTGGACCAAGCGTTGACCAAAGTCAACGCTGGTCAAACTTTCTGCGAAACCCTAGCAGCAGAAAATCCGTACTTCAGCTCAGCCGTACGGTCTGTCCTCTTCGTCCTTCACACGTGTGGCTGAAACTTGTCTTTTAGGTAGCTCGTACTATTTGATGAGAGAGGAAGATGTGAGTTGTGATGATGATGAAATGCTCTTCAACTTTTCCTGTATTTATACCATCATGAGGGTGTGTGACACATCTGTTGGGCATGTGAGCCTACATTACAAAAACTGGCCGACCTTGCACATATAATTTATTAAGAATAATAAATTCAAAATATAAGTTCTGCTCATCGGATTAAGACATATTTTATATGGATTTTACACCTCTCAGAAAGAGGAATCCAACAAAAATATTAACCTCTTAATCTGAGCATCATAACATGGAGTTTGGACCTAGTTGTCCAAATTTAACACTCCCTCTCAACTAGGGAGAACTCCATCTATTAGTGCAATCAACATCGTGCGTCATCCCGCCGAAACTTGCTTTGCTGGCTTCTTTATTTCAGAACAGAAGTGGGTCAGTCACAAAGACATCATCCCCCGACTGACATAGTCAGTCCAGAGGTCCCAGACCTCACAAATCTTGATCCCGGATCAAGTGGTTGGACCGTGCCATCCTAGATAGAGAGTACGGCAATCTCTGATGCGTCCATCAGTCTTTGCTAATAGTCTCTAACTTTTCCACACCTCATTGGCCAAATGAGAGGTACTTCCCATGAGCCCTGAATTCAATGGGTAGGATGCATACGGGGCACAGAAAATGAGAGGTGAACCAACTCAAAATCACAACGGTGGGGTCCAAGCACACCACCAAGGTTGGCAAGCCTAGCCTTGTGGTTGCCCATAGCTCCAAGAAGCTCTCCCCAAAGCCCCCCAAAGCTCCCAGAGCTCATCGTCCAACAGGACCCACATCATAGGGTCTTTCCACGACACCAAGACTCTCACGAAAGGTTAGGAACTTGACCTTCCCCGGGGGCTTAGTGAGAATATCCGCGACCTGCTCATCAGTTCCTATATGATCGAGCCTTACGGCGCCTCGCTGTACCATATCCCGGATAAAGTGGTACCTGATATCAATATGCTTGGATCGGTCGTGGAACACAGGATTCTCAGTCATACGAATCCCACTCTGATTATCGCAGAGTATCACAGTGGTATCTAGCACATGTCCAAACAGCTCACTAAAGAGCTTCCGCAACCAAACTGCTTCACAACAGGCCATACTAGCGGCAATGTATTCGGCCTCCGCGGTGCTCAAAGCCACCGACTTCTGCTTCCTGCTCATCCATGAGATCGAAGCAGAACCAAGATTGAAGCAGCATCCAGATGTGCTCTTACGATCCACCACACTGCCAGCCCAATCGGCATCGGTATATCCACGAAGTATCACACTCCCGGCAGTGTATCTCAGCCCATGGTTTATCGTGCCCCGAAGATATCTCAAAAGATTCTTGGCACCAACCCAGTGAAAATGATGAGGCTCAACCATCTGTAGACTCAAAGTGTTCACTGCAAAACATATGTCCGGACGTGTGTTCACTAAGAACATCAAAGCTCCTATGAGTTGACGATACTCAGTAGGATTGGCCAAGATAGGCCCAGTAGCGCTGCCACTCAACTTTTTTAAAGTTGAGTTCCATTGGTGTCGACACGGACTTACAGTCCACCATTCCAAATCTTTCCAGAAGCTTCACAATATATTTTCCTTGAGAAAGGAAAATCTCTCCAGGTCTCTGCCAGACCTCCAGGCCTAGGAAATAGTGCATCAGTCCTAGATCCTTCATCTCGAATTCAGCAGCAAGCTCCCTCTTACATTGATGAATGAGAGGGTCATCTCCAGTCAGGAAGAGGTCATCCACATACAACACTAGAATGAGAGGCTTCTCTTTCATAACCTTAAAGTATAGGTTCGGATCAGCATTGCTTCGAGTGAAGCCCAGCTTCATCAAGTAACTATCCATCCTCTCGTACCAAGCTCTGGGTGCTTGCTTTAACCCATAGAGGGCTTTCTTCCGCCTGCAGACATGAGTGTCTCGATCCTGAACTTCAAATCCCAGAGGTTGTTCCACATACACCTCTTCCTTTATTGCACCATGCAGAAAAGCGGTCTTGACATCCATCTGATGAAGACTCCATCCTTGTGTAGCAGCAAGGGCTATGATTGATCGGATGGTGGTATATCGTGCCACGGGTGCAAATATATCGTCATAGTCAATTCCTTCCTTTTGAGAGAAGCCACGGGCAACAAACCTTGCCTTAAACTTTTCAGCACTCCCATCAGATCCATGTTTGATCTTGTAGAGCCATTTTGCGGTGACAACAGATTTGTCCTTCGTCTCGGGACCACATCCCAGACATCATTCTTCATTATGGACTCATATTCTTCGTGCATAGCATCCTTCCAGACTTGATGCTTTACGGCTTCCTCAAAAGATCCAGGTTCAGATTGTACAATAGTACTCATGGCAGCTAGATACCCTTGGTATCTACACGGCTTCTTGCTTTCTCAGAATGTCCCCCTTGGGGCAGCATGACCCTCAGCATCTTCGAGGGTGTCCCTGAGCCATGATGGTCTCTTTCCTAGTGAAGGGGTTGGATCAATAGGGTCCATTGGCCCTTCAATATCAGGCATAGTCTCATCCTGGGGTTCTTCCAGATTTCCAGGTCTTTCTTCATGATTTTCTTCAGATCTAGGAAGATCTACTACTTTCTTCAGGGAAGCGTCTTCGTCAAAAGTGACATCATGGCTTATCTCTACTTCCCTTTGACCAGGTACATAGACTCTATATGCCTTAGAAGTCTCACTGTAGCCCACAAACATTCCTTTCTTCCCAGTAGCATCCAGCTTACTTCTCTTTTTCTTACGGCACATGAAAATAGACGGGACATCCAAAAATTCTAAAATGTGAGACATCAGGTTTCTTACCAGAGAAAACCTCTTCGGGAGTTTTGGAGTCCAAAGCGGAATGAGGGCATCGGTTTTGAATGTACACAGCAGTATTTGCAGCTTCTCCCCCCAGAAACTTTGGTAGACCCTGGTCACATAGCATGGCACGGGCAGCTTCCACAATAGTTCTATTCTTTCGTTCAGCAACACCATTCTGCTCAGGAGTATATGCAGTGGTAGTCTCCCTCTTAATGCCAGCTTCTCTGCAAAAGTCTTTGAACTCATTTGACTCATATTCAGTGCCATTGTCGATCCTCAAAATCTTGATCTTCTTTCCGGTCATATTTTCCACCAAGGCTTTGAAGGTACGGAACCACATGAAAGCCTCATCCTTCTTTTTCAAGAAGTATATCCAGGTTTTGCGAGAGAAGTCATCAGTAAATGTCATATAGTAAGAACATCCCCCCAGGGATGTTACAGGCAACATACCGGAAAGATCATAATGGACCAGTTGCAATATCTCAGATGTCTTTGTGACACTTGAGGGGAAAGGTCCCCTTGTATGTTTTCCTTCAGCACAGCCCTTACATACACCTTCATGATTATTTCCAAAATCAGGCATCCCTGTCACCACCTTCCTTGCTTAGGGAAGGGCTTTGTAATGAAGGTGTCCAAATCTTCGGTGCCATAGTTCGGTTTGTCGGATAGTATCACAAGTCATAGCTCCCAACGGACTCCCTCCAACCTGGTAGAGTGTACCAACTCTAAAACCAATAGAGATAGCTTCCTTGAAGCTCTTCTTCCACATGAGCACCTTTCCATCAGAGAAAGTAACATTGAATCCTTTCTCTTCCATGGCAGATACAGACACAAGGTTCTTCTTCAATTTGGGTACATAGAGTACATCTTGCAAACGGAGGACTTGACCTTGGGACAAGTGGAGGGTCACAGTCCCGGTCCCTTTCACAGGATAAGTGGCATTATCCCCAAGGATAATTTCTAGATTAGTATCCCTTTCAACCATGTCCGAAAGTGCTTCCTTGAATCCGGTGATGTGTCTTGAGGCACCACTATCAATTAGCCAGACATCCATAGTGTCGGGCGGAGATGCAGCTGAGAGAGCAGATACCAGAATATACTCATTTCTTTTATCAACAACATTAGACTCCTCATACCTGGTATTTCTGGACCTCTTAGAAGGTTGATGGTTTTCTCCAAAGTGTGCCTTCCTCTTTCCTTTGGATTTGTCATTTCTTCGATTCCCATTTCTTCGGTTGTTGTTGTTATCGTCACTATCGGGAGAATCCTTCTTGAAGGGGCATTCTCTAGCATAGTGTCCAGGCCTATGGCAGGTGAAACATTTACCCTTCTTCTCTTGAGTCTTTGTCCTTCTTTGTCCTTAGAACCACCAGAGTTCTTCTTTCGGGAATGAGCACCATAGGCAGCATTTCTTTCATTATCAAATTCCTTCATCCTTGTTTCTTCTTGCATACATCTTGACAGAAGCTCATCAAAGTTAGGAATGGTATTATTGTTGAGAATAGTAGTTGTGAATACTTGCCATTCATATGGAAGTCCTCCAAGTGCGGTGAGAACCATCTCACGATCAGCTATTATTTCCCCAATAGCTAGCAGATTGTTCCTGGTTTCAGAAAGAAAGTTTGAACAGACTCATCTCAGCCCTTCTTCATATTCTTCAACTTGTTCTTGAGGAATAGCACTTGGTTCACATTGTTTACTTGAAACATAAGTATCAATTTGTCATACATCTCCTTGGATGTGCCTAGTTCAGATATGTAGGCAACCGGACTCTTATTTATGGATTCCCTGATCAGCAGCTTTGCTTTGATTTCTCCCTTCTTATACTTGTTTCTAACAGCAGCAGAGGCATTGGATGGAGGTTCTTGAATCCTCCCTGTCACATGATCCAGGAGATCATGATCTTCTAATTTAAGATCTAATATCATCTTCCAGGGATGGAAGTCATCACTTCCAGTCGGCTTGTCATTCTCCTTGAATTCAAGACTAGTGGAACCCATTTCCTCCGATGATGATTGCTATAGATTGAGTTTGTCTTCACCTCAGCTCCGATACCATGTTAAGTTTTGTAGATGTTCTATGCTAGTAGCAATTTCACTTTTATTTCAGCAATCAAACAAGTAGTTAAGCAAAATGCAGATAGAACATATAAGTAGATCTTACAGAAGACAAATCAGAAACAGGAAAAATGTGTGTATTCGTTTCGGCGGTCAACGGGATGCTTCAACCAGCAAAGTCTCCTTTGGTCAGCCAGCCCAGCATGTGTCACAACAACCCTTCAATCAGTAGATGAGTCAACCCAAGTCAACTCTGCAAAAGTCAACGCTGTCCTGAAAAGTCAACGCAGGGGCAGCGAGCTAAAAGTCAACGCAGCAGCAAAACGGTCAACCCTTTGACCTCGATTTTTGTGCCAGGTAGTACGGCCTTCATAAATCGAACCTTCCACAAGTTTTCAGCTTGTTTGGACAAAGCGTTGACCAAAGTCAACGCTGGTCAAAGTTTCTGCGAAACCCTAGCAGCAGAAAATCCGTACTTCAGCTCAGCCGTACAATTTGTCCTCTTCGTCCTTCACACGTGTGACTGAAACTTGTCTTTAGGTAGCTCGTACTATTTGATGAGAAGAGAAGATGATGAGATGTGTTGATGATGAAATGCTCTTCAACTTTTCCTGTATTTATATCAATCATGAGGGTGTGTGACACATCTGTTGGGCATGCGAGCCTACATTACAAAACTGGCCGACCTTGCACATATAATTTATTAAAAATAATAAATTCTAAATATAAGTTCTGCTCATCGGATTAAGACATATTTTATATGGATTTTACACCTCTCAGAAAGAGGAATCCAACAAAAATATTAGCCTCTTAATCTGAGCATCTTAATATGGAGTTTGGACCTAGTTGTCCAAATTTAACAGATTTCAAATAAATTGATGCCCTAACTATCACACCAATAGGGAACCCTTGAAGCTCCTTTGACTTGAGGGTTTCTTTAAGGTTTTCACTTTGTAGTTCATCATTCAAAACCTATTATCTTAACTATAAATTATCATTGGATGATTCTTTACCATGGTATATCTCCCAAACCTTAGTCTCTTATAGTATTTCTCTCAAAAGTTTTTTCATGGAAATTCACCCTGGCTTCTCCCAAAGCTCACACTTTAATTGATTCTTTCCTTGCCTCACTTTGAAGGCTAGTATAAACACAACAATCACAAGTGAGGGATTTTGGAATTTTTGACCTTAGGAATTCATTATTTTTTAATATTCCTAAACCCAAGGTCATATTTCCCTTAAGCCTTTCTTGGAGTCCTTCTTTTGCTTGTAAAGCAAGGAACCTATTATCTGATCCTCTTCTTTGAATGAGCATTGGAAATCACATTGTGCATCGTTATTGGTCTCATAATTCTAGTAATTTCCCTATACCAAGACTCCTCCCATCAGTGAAAGTTCATAAAGAGCAGGGGAAATTGAATGAGGTGATAGTGGGTCCTTGTCCCATTGTTTCCACTTGATCTAGTAGTAGTCCCGTTAGAACCCCTCCTAGGACCCTTGCTAAATTAAGCACTAACATTTTTCAAAAACAAGTATAAAGCATATGGTTCACTTGACAAGAATAAAGCTAGGCTTGTGGCAAAAGGTTTTACACAAAAGAAGGGGTCTATTATGAGAAGACTTTTTCCCCCATAGCAAAATGGGATACCATATGGACACTCTTTGCCCTAGAAACTCAAAAAGTTGGGAAGTCCATCAAATGGATGTAAAAACTGCTTTCTTGAATGGAGATATGAAAGAGAATGTTTTTCTGTCCCAACCAGAATGATTTTTTGTGAAGGGTTAGGAACATAAAGCATGTAAGCGGTAAAATCCTTGTATGGTCTCAAGAAAGCACCATGAGCCTAGTATAATAAGGGATAAGGGGAATAAGGGCTTAGGGGTTACAGGTTTAGGGTTTAGGGGAATAATGAGTTAGTGGTTAAGGGGTTAGGGATTGGGAGCTTAAGGGTTAGGGGATTTAGGCGCATTTAGGGGTTAGGGGCATAATGAGTTAGTATTTAATGGATTAGGGATTGGGGTTAGGGGAATAATGGGTTAGTGGTTAAGGAGTTATGGATTGAGGGCTTAGGGGTTAGGGGATTTAGGCGCATTTAGGGGTTAGGGGAATAATGAGTTAGTGGTTAAGGGATTAGGGATTGGGGGCCTAGGGGTTAGGGGATTTAGGCGCAGTTAAGGGTTAGGTGAATAATGAGCTCATGGTTAAGGGATTAGGGATTAGGGGCTTAGAGGATTTATCAGTTAAGGATTTTAGGGGTTAGGGGTGAGGAGTTAATGTGTTAATGGTTAAGCATTAATGGTTTAGGGGTTTAGGGGTTAAGGGGTTAGGGGTTTAGGTGTTAGTGGTTTATGGGTTTAAGGGTTTAGAGGTTTAGGGTTTAGGGGGTATAATGGGTTAGGGTTTTAGGGGTTTAGGGGTTAAATGGGTTAAGGTTTGGGAATTAGGGCTTAAGGGGTTAGGGGTTAAGGGTTAGAAATTTAGGGTTTATAGGGTTAAATGGGTTTAGGGGTTTAGAGGTTTAGGGGGTTAGGGGATTTAGCAGTTAAGGATTTTAGGGGTTAAGGGTTAAGGGGTTAAGAGGTTAGAGGTTAAGAGGTTAGATGTTTAGGGGTTTAGAGGTTTCTGGGGTTAGGGGATTTAGCAGTTAAGGGTTTTAGGGGTTAGGGGTTAATTGGGTTAGGTTTTTAGGGGTTTAGGGGGTTAAATGGGTTAGGGGTTGCGAATTAGGGTTTAAGGGGTTAGGGTTAAGGGTTTAGAGGTTTAGGGTTTAGGGGGTTAAATAGGTCAGGGGTTTAGGTTTTAGGGGGTTAAATGGGTGAGGGGTTATAGTCATTTATTAGGTGAACAAGGCACAATCTAGTTGTAGTAACGGTAACTTGGTCAAGTTGTTATAGTCAAGGAAAGACTTGGTTGGGCTCCCAAGTTCCAAAAAATTAAGGGTGATTGTGAGGGCATGATAACTAAGGAGTGTTAGTGTATGCCAAGGAATGAAAAGGCATGGTAACACATGCTAGAAAGTTTCAATGGATGTTGAGGAGTGTTAGGGAGTACCAGAACATTGCAAGGGAGAAATACGTCAAAATGCATGGAAATGAACAAATAAGAGTGTGTTCCAAGTAGTGTCAACGCATTCCAAGTGTCTCAAGGATAAAGTTTCTTAGGAGAAGGCTAGAATAAGACTTGCAGGAGGTAAGCCTATGGTTACATAAAGGGTTGGAAAAAGTATTTTTAGACAAAGGGAAACTTTGGGTTGGGAACAACATTGATTTTCCAATGACTTGGTTGGGTTCCCAAGTCACAAAAAAAGTAAGGTTATCTATGACGACATGAAAGCTATGGAATACCAAGGTGTGTCAAGGAATTCCTAGAAGTACTAACACATGCTAGGTAGTTCCAAGGCATGATAGGCATATGAAGATCTGGCAGGTGCCAGGGTGTGGCATGAACACATGTTAGGGAGTGTGAGGGCCAAGTGTCAAGGAAACATAAGGGAGCACTAGTTTCAAATGCATGGAAATGAAGTATCCGCCAGTTCCAGGTGTGCTAAGAAGGGAGTGACATGGTATTATAAGAAATTCCAAGGTGTTTTAGAGTGCTAGGGAAGCATACAAATATGTTCCAAGTGCCAAGGTGTCCCAATGCATGCTAAGGAGTGTTAGGGAGTGCCAGGAAAACATAACAAAGCACTAGGTCAAAATTAATAAATGAATGAATAAGATTGTGTGACAGGGAGTGTTAGTGAGTTCTAGGTGTCTCAAGGAGGGACTGACATGGTATGATAGGCAATAATAAGTCATGTTATAGTGTCAGGGCGACATGCATCCAAGATCTGCCAGGTGCCAGGGTGTGCCAACATGTGCTAGGAAGTGTTAGGGACTGTCAGGAAAAAACAAGGGAGCATTTACGTTGTAGCCATTGGAGAAGTATTTACGTTGTAGCCATTGCAGGACCCCGAGAATTTTTGTCCATGGAGAATTATTTATGTTGTAGCCATTGCATTAAAGCAAGAGGTCTGTCAATTCCTTTTTGTATGTGTTTATAAATTGGAATAGAGAAATCAGAAACAAGAAGGGATTGAAAGAATTGAACAAAGAAATGGAGGTCACTAGGATAAAGCTGATGGCATTTGATTTGGTAGTTTCAGATTGTCACAAGGGACTCCAAGGTAGCCATGACATGATTGAAGAAGTGGAAAACAAGCTGGGAGTCCACATTGAGGAAGATATCAATCCATTTTCGATTAAATCAGATATATAATTGTGGCTCTCTCTACTCACATTATTTCATTGAGATTGTGTTAGGTATTTGTTATTAACCTATGCTTGTGTCTATTTAAATGTATATTGTATTGATAGCCCAAAAATGAGGCATTTTGGATTGTCTATAGTTTTTACTAGTTCTGAAAAAAAAAAACCATAATATGCCCAAAAATATTAGTGCTGGAGCACCTATGGTTTGGGAGAAAGGATAAGGGGTTATAGGAGTTAATGGGTTTAAGGGTTTAGGAGTAAGGGGTTAAGGGTAAAGGGTAAAGGGTTAGGGCTTATGGGATTTAGAGGTTAGTGAGTTGAGGTATAGGGGTTTTAAGGGTTAGAAGTTAATGGCTTAGTGGTTAATGGATTTAGGGGTTAAATATTAACGATCAAGGGCTTAGATGTCATCAGATTTAGGGGTTAAGTGCGTAAGGGTTATGTTATTTAGGTGTCAGTGGGTTAAGGGGTTATGGTTTAATGAGTTTAAGGGTTAGGGGTTATGGGTTAAGGGTCAAGGTTTAAGAGGATATGGGATTAGGGTTTATGGGGTTCAAAGATTTGAAGTTAGTGGTTAGGGGTTAAGGGGTTAATGGCTTTGGGTTTAAGGGATCAAGGGGTTAATTTGCTATGATTTATGGCTGTAGGGTTAAGGGATTGTGGCTTTGGGGTTAAAGGGATAGGGAATTTAGTGGTTATGGGTTAAGTGTGTATGGGTTGTGATAATGTGGCCCCTAATCCCCTTGTCACAACTATTTGGGATTACCCTATCAATTTATCTCATTGCCTTACCTATAGGTCCCATAGCCCCTATGCCATAGGCCGTAAGGCTCCTTCTCAGTCTCTGATGTTAGGATTATATATCTTAGTAAACCATGCTCGAACCTCTCACTTCTACCCATCCATGCTACCCTTATGTCCCCTTGCCCCGCTCAATACACCAAAAGACCCCCCTCCCCAAAAATTCATGAGAATTTAACTTTTGGAGGCGATCATTTAACAACAACTTCACAACTACTCCATTTATAATGGTGTCTTGGAGCTATTATATGTCGTTTCATTGAGCTACAGTGATAGGTGTGAGATATGAATTGCTCACTAAAGGTGTATGAAGAGGATATTAGTCTATTGGCTATATAATTTGACTCTTTTTATTTGTAACTTAGCGAAATGGAAAATATGTGGAGACAATCTCTGTTCTTCTTCTTTCACCGGGCCATGTAAAATAAATGAAGAAAATAGTCTCAACTACTTGGAGAAGGAAAGTTGAGAACAATAATTAGCATCAACAATCAAAGAATCCATTGAGTTAAGCTTAGAGGGGTATCCCTTTGTAAACAAGCATCCATAAGCTTGTTAGAGTTAGTATGAATCTTTACTAGAGGTTAGTAGTCTTCACATCACCAACCACATCCAATAGAAAGGTACCAATCCCTACAATAAAAATGATGTCTCCAAATAAGATGTAGTTAATACCAATAATATCACCTTATGAATCTATTACAATATGATTTGGAAAATACATTTCCATACATGTGTGAAAGAAACAATCCATTTGGTTAGCAAAAGGAAGTCTTTTTGAAGACCTCAAGAAACCCCCTTGAAGGAGACAAGAAGGGTTTGAAACAATAGAATACAAGTCAATCTATGAATGCTATTTCTGATGTGTTTTGTGCATGTGTTTGTTCACTCGGTTTGGCATGTGATAGACAATATATGAAGCCTTTTTTTCCACATATCATCTTCATTAGATATCATGTTGCTAATAATGAAGTGTCTATATTAGAGTTAAAGTTGTTATTTTAGTTTGTTGTCTTTTTTTCTCTTTGAGAGTACTAATATTTCTAGTCTACTGTGCTAAGGTAGTTTGGCTTTAAAATATTCAAGGAATATGTGAGATAATATAATACCATATTGTAATATTTGAAATTACATGATGAACTATTTAGCATAATTTATGGTGTTGGATTGATTGAGATGTTTATTTTTGGATGGATGGATGTAAATCTCTTTAGCCAATAGAAAAAACTCACTAAGCGTTGTTGCAAGTATCTTACTGACATGTGGAAGTGCCATTGAGACTTAGAGGTAGAATATTTAGACTTGTATGTTGTCACATATCCGTGTGTGATGATACCTTGTGGAGGTAGGAAAAATTTGCATTTTTTAAACTCTTGGATATATTCTATACACTCTTTAGAGAATTTCAACCTTTTAAACAAAATTACAAACAAATTTACATTCATGCAATAATTACTAATTGGTTTTGGGGTGACTCAACAAATTATAGCATGTTGGCTTATTGAATTTGTTAGTAAGTTAGGGTTTGATAAATTTGTAAGCTTCAGTGGGATTTATTGTGGTTGTATGTGTTTTAGAGAAGCAAGTTTGGAGTGGTGGTTGTGCTTCCTTTATTTAATTTGATTTCTTTGGTTCTTCTTCTTGTGCATGCCCATTGTGGTATCTTCTAGTTTGCAAATATTTTCTTATTATGTACAGAAAAAGTTCTTGTTGCATCCTTGAAAAAGTTGCACAATTGTTCTAATTTATCTTTGTAATACCTTGAGTTGTCTTGCTTCTTTCAATTGGGCTAGAATTTTCCACCTCAAGAGGGTTGTTAGTTGTCTAAATAAATTGTTACAACATTTTTTATTTTTTTATTTTTTTATTTATTCTTCAAGGAGGTGTTTCCCTTAAACTCTAGAAGAAGCATTGCAAGTGGCCTAATTATAGCAGTCATCAGAATCTGTCTATGATCATGGGCAAGACAACCCTCATAGGGTGAAAATTGGGTATGTTATAACAATGGAAAACTTTGGCTAACATCTAATTAGATATGTTATACATAATTCACAATTACGAGATCGCAGACCATACAGTTTCACATAAAAATTCACTACTCGTCAAACATCAGGGTAAGTGCAAGATTAGTTATTAAATATAGTTTAGTCACATGATACAACTATCCCACAACTCTACAATAGAGAGACCAACATGGAACAACAAACTTAAAATCGATCAATGCACTCATTTTCATGGGAATTTCATGAACATTTTTATTTTCTTATATAATGCACTTTTACCCACATCTTGAGATCACATAAAAATGGTATTCATAATAAAGATTTTTGGTTGAAGTAATTCATTTTTCCTACAAGATCAAGTTACGTAGCTATAATGTCTCGTGTTTTTTCGTACATCCGACCAGAAACATATCTTGCTTGAATTTTGAAGGAAATCCCACTCAAATTATCAGAGAATCCCCAGGTGATCTCATTGAAAAAGTATGTTTCTCCTTATATGTTAATTATTCTTGCTCTTCACTGTATTTTTTATATAAATTAATTTCAATTCATTCATATCAGATATACTCCAGCTCTTGGTTCCAATTTAAAGGTCGAGTTCTCAACATTGTTTGTTGTTCTTTATTTGGAAAGTGCTTGTGGTTTGAAGAGGTTGAAAGAGACAAGAATATAAAATAGTTGTTGACCGGGCCAATGCAAGTTTTATAGGTAGAATGTGCGGCTTCAATCCCCGATGTTTGAAATTTGGCCATGCATTCAGGAGCTAGAATGGTCATCCTTCACCCACATTTATCATGAGCTCAATCAACTAGTAGATAAACTCTTTGAGGGGTCATTAAAGTAGCCAACTGATGAACTATCAGCAAGATCAAGGTTGTGGCACACCCAAAAAAAGGCAACTCACAAAATTTAAGATAACAAAAACCCCTACACATGAAGCTGACAACTTGTCTCCCTCAAGGACCACTGCCTTCTCCTTCATCAGGAAATACTTCCTCAACGACTCACTCAACTGCATCATTTCTATACCCCCAACAATCTATTTATGTTATTGTGCCCATAACATTTTTCGAATAATATGATGTTTCATAGGTGAATGTCAAATGCCAATTTACTATTTGAAAACCAAATTTTCATCCCTTGTAGCTAATGAGCCTTCTTCATTGAATATTTTCTTGAATGGTGTTTTGTTTACTAATTTTTATCATTCAATGATTTCTTATATGTCAGGATTCTTCTCTATTTCATGCCTTATGACGTTTCTTTTGCAACATCTGGTACAAATTCTAGTTTAAATTTTTTCACATATTTAAAAAAATAAACAATTTTTATTCGTGGAATGTAACTCAATTGACAATCACCTTGTTATGAAGTATTATGTTAAAACATGAAATTCAAAGTTCAAAACTCCTTGAGTGGCCAACCAAAAAATAATATTTTTTATCTATTTATTTATTAAATTTTTAAAATGTGGTTTAATGAAAAAAGAAAAATATAATATAAAAGAAATAAATATGACATGATTAAATTTCATGTGGTTTGAATATCTATTTTCAAAAATAAAAAATATAATTATCCACTATCCACTCATGGATATTTCAATGCAAACTTCTGAATGCTAATGATTTTGTCTTAATTGCTAACAATCTTAAATGAGTTTCGTCTTAATTGTCATTATCTTAAGTCACCATTGTCTTAAATATAAAGCTTTGTCTTAAATATTTTTGTCTCAAAGTGCTTTTGTCTTAAATCTAAAATTTTTTCTTAAAATATTTTTGTCTCAAATTGCTTTTGTCTTAAAATATTTTTGTCTCACACTGGTTTTGTCTTAAATATAAAGTTTTGTCTTAAAATATTTTGGTCTAAAGGTGGTTTTGTCTTAAATATAAAATTTTGTGTTAAAATACATTTGTCTCAAATTGTTTTTGTCTTAAATATAAAGTTTTGTCTCAAATTATTTTTGTCTCACACAATTTTTTTCTTAAATTTTATATTTAAGACAATTCAATTGATATTAAATTTTAATATAAAATAATTAAAATAAAAAGTAACTTTTTAAGACAAAAGATTTCTTTTGTCTTAAAAAATGTCTTAAAAAGCCTTAGTGTAATAGTGTTCTAATGTTTTTAATTTCAAATATTCAAATAAAAAATCTTTTTTTGGTTAAATGTATTTTAACTCGAGTAGTACGGCATTTAAAATAAGTAATTTCTACATTGAAAATAATTGATTTTACACATCTTTGGGCAAATTCTAATTTCAAATATTAAAATAAAAAAATCCTTTTTGCCTTAAAAATTAAATGTCCTTTAAGTTGAGTCGTTACACATTTAACATTCAGTACATATCATATTTAAATCTATGTTAAATTAGAGGTACGCAGTAGAATCTCGAAAATTCGCAACACTGAAATTAGAGGTACGGTACAATATTTTTTTTTTCAAAAATTTCCACTGCTCTAGTTCGTTGCAGCCTCCGTCAACATGAACACATACCGTCCAAGAGCCTAGAGGAATCGTCATGGTTTCTATTTGACCGAGGCAATTTTGAAAGCGATGAGCTATGCAATCGCCCTCAATGGCATATGAATCTCACCATGTGTAATATCAATGAGTATAATACACTGATTGCTATAAGCAAGTTATACGGTCATCTATTTAATCTGCAAGTTTGATATATACAAATATGCATAGGTTGACTAAATAGATAAAATATTTGGTATTACATTATTTTTATACATTGTTTAAATACATTTTTTATGAATTTAGAAGATGGTATTGCATATGTAAATGGAAAAATATTGATTGAATTTTTATATATTTATTTTGTTAAAAAAATAAAATAATAATTTGGGAACTTACTTTTTACTTTTCGACTGTTGAATAAGAATAGCTTTTGTATTTATTTGACATAGGTAAAATTTTAATTCCAACTAATTCCAACTTTGTTTAGTGGATGTATTGGAAGAATACATGTTTGGATCTATTTTGCGAAAAAACAACTTTGAAAATCCCTAACCTTGGTGGAAAACTGAAATAACGCAGAGAAAAGAAAACTTGATGCCAAGATCTATTAGCTTTTAGAAATTAACAAATTAGTAATTCAAAAAAGATAGAAAAAATTTTAAAAACAGTAATTTCTGTATTATAAAATTTTATAAAATGACAAAATACAATTAAAAAAAATAACTCTTACATTAAAAATAATTATAAAATAAAAAATGGATTAGAAATAAATAATTTCTATATAAAAACTTATATGTATTATATTGGAAAAAAAATTACTTCTTTCACTTTTATATTTTCATTAAAATTTTTAATTAATGAATGTTCATTTAAATTTATAAAAAGTAAATAAAAAATTGAATATATTTAAGTGATTGTAAGATGTATACCGTTGCATTTTTTCCGAATTGAATTTGGTAACCAATTCGCTAACTGTGATATGAAGTGGTAAAAGCCAATTTGAACGAGGAAGATAAATTTTGTAAACGTTTTCCAACTGGTCTTTCAAGAGTGGCATTTTACGCACATTGCAAACTGAGTGTGGTTTTAAAAAGAGTCGTTCATCACCCCGCATGTTTGGTGATCTGAATAACAATATCTCGGTGTACGAATGAAATGTTGTAACATCCATGTAAACCATTGTAATTTACCGTTTTTATCATATTTTACCAAAACAGTGGTATCAAGAAAATCAAGAATTATTTAATGTAAAATGGATTCTTAAATGGGTATTTATTATCTACGGGAGTATTTTTTCATCCTGTGTGGCAAAAGAAAGTCTGCATATTTGATTTCTGTCACTAGAGGGACGCTCTCAGGTCACTATCTCAGTTTTTCTTTCGTTGGTTTTTGTTGCATTTGGTTTATAGGAAGTGTTTTGTTAACGAGCATTTTGTTAATAGGAGGTGTTTTGTTAACGAGGGTTTTAGTAAGAGGCAACCAATCCGTCCACCAACAGTCCCTGCATCAAGAACTTTCGATGCGGCTCACACGTTTCCACATATTTCTTCTTTCTGAAACCACTCTCTCAACTCAGTTGTGCAACGTTGAGGACTGTTGAAGTTGCCCCAACCATTTGTTTTCCTTTTCTGCAGAGCGAGCATATTAACACGTCGGAAATCTCCAAATTGATGTGCAACCCTCTCCACCTCTAAATATGTCATTCCTTGAATATTTCATATCTATTGCATTGATGACTTTCCATGACCAAAGAGATCATCTAGGACCAGATCAACATTCATGTGGACCCAATCGGAAAGTGCGTTGATGTCACAAACTTGAAAAGTAGGCAGTAGGTACAAGAAGCCAATGCAATCACGAGAGATTCTCAAAAGTTGAATGCAGACAATGTAGAAAGAGGTCGCTTCCTTATGTAGAATGGAGCAATCAAATTTCTCCAAGCAAGGACTGAAGTTTACTACGGTCGTTATTTTTCAAGGAAAAAGATAAGTAATCATGCCATGTATTTTTTTAAATATTTTGTAGTTCAAGAGAAATATAAATTCAGAAGGTAAGTGTCCACTGCCAAGATAAATAATTTTGGCTAAATTTCCTTATTATATAATCTCTTTTTCTTTGTGAGATGAAATATATAAATAAAGATTATCTATATCATATAGTTTTTTCTGAAAAAAAAGATTATTAGAAAATAGAAAGAATACTAATGATCTTTCTCATATTTCTTGAGATAAGAAAATGATATTTGCTATTTTCAAATGAATATATTTATCTTGAGAGTAGAAGATAAATCCATTGTGTTAATTCCTTTGCAAGGGTTTGCAAAGGTTACATGTTAACTATGCTATTATTTAAAAAAGGGTCTATTCAGCTCTTATGCCTAAAACAAGGGTTAGTTATGGTAATTACTTTAAAAAGGATTTTCTTAAATAGATTAAAGAAGGTAACTCTTTAATATAAATATTTATATAATATTGTATAACAAGAAAATAGTATATACATGATCTTTATTTTAAAAGAGATTTTCTTGAATAGATTAAAGAGGGTAGCTCTTTAATATAAATAATTACATAATATGGTATAAGCAAGAAAATAGAAGATGCATAATATTTATTTTAAAAGGGATTTTGTACTCATTTAGTTTAGGAAGTGAGAACAAATTCAAGGTATTTTCTTGAATAGATTAAAGAGGGTAATTCTTCAAATATCTTCATGTGCGATGAAGAAGAAAATAGAAGTTTTCTCAGATTAATATTCATTAACCATGTTGTGAATAGTAATGAATTAATAAATCCATGGATAGTTTCATAAATCCACGGGTAGTTTTTCCATGGTGTTGATGGAGATTAATTATTTCATAAAACCATGGGTAGATTACCATGGTGTTTGCAAATGTTAGTTATTTAATAAATCCATGAATAGATTACCATGGTGTTGGTAAAGATAAGTTATTTAATAAATTCATGGTTAAAGGAACTAATTAGTTATATTCCTTTAGATGAACAAACTAAGTGATTACTTTTATATTATCATGATTATGATGTTAATTCCTTTTGGAGGAAGATCATGCGTAAGCATGCAACATATGTATTAACTTTTCTTGAAAAATAATATACATATTTGTATGTAGAAAGATAGTTTGTAGTATTAAACTACATTGAATATGATTGTTTAGTATAATCTTTGGAAAAGAAGACATGTATTTATATTGTTAATTGCATATTTTTACAAAAAGAAAACATATGTTTACATGCTCACTTGTGTTGAGATTTTCTTTGGGAAGACTCATGAAGGAGGTTATGTGCTTCGTTGTGTAAGCACACCTTTAGGGAGACTCTTTTGGAATAGATATGCATTTGCATGCATGTGAGCAACAATTTTTATGTTAGCTTACATTCCATGCATTAAAAGTAATAGCCTAAGGGTTAGCTATTTTGATTAAATTTATGTAAATCACATGCATAAATATCTTAACTGATGTATCAGTTTATTTTAAAGAAGAGCTTGGGAGATGTAGCCATTGTCTTGCAGGAATGTGTGTTTATGCAACAGAAACATTAGTTATTGTGATGAATTATAACCAACACATATGAGGTATGTATATTAAAGAGAGAGTGTCAAGGTACTTTAATTTCTTGTCATGAATATACATGAGTAGATGGAGAAAATACTATAGTACAGATATGTGAAATGATTGATTAATACTTTATGAATCTTGACATCATTTTATGTTGAAGGCATCATAGCAGGGAATGATGGTGACATGTACAAAGGAATATTATGCTTGTTATGTACAAAGGAAAATTATGCTTGTCCTGGTGGTAGGTAAATGATTAATGTTCATGCAGATGAGTGTGAGTTGTAGGAAGGTCCAATGTACGATGGTCCATTGTAGGTACATCCATGCCACCAAGATGTGAAGATATGAAGATATGAAAACTAGAGGGTAAATGGTATCATATTTATTGAATGGCTTAAAGCTAGATATTTGTATATTTCCTTGTAAGATTTATAAACGATGGATAAGGGATGGTCTCCCTTACAAGCCATTGAGTGTGGGCTGATCACCCTCATGAGAATTTAATAATAAAATTAAACATTTGTTGGTTTTCACCCTACGAGGTTTCCAGGGTATATTGGTGTTCAATGATGTGATTGATTATTGTCTCAAGTTGATGATGTTGATTTATTTCTTGTTATGATGTTCATAATGGCAAGTATGTGATGACTATATGAGTAATGAAATGAATGGAAGGTTACATCATACAATATTATGTTAATGTATTGTAATAGAGGTTGTTAATGGTTAAGGAGCTTACTATTTTTATTCTAAAGTAAAATTATGAACTGGTAAACATTCTATGTAATGACGAGTAAGGAATATTTAATAGTGAATGGATAGTTACCCATGAGTAACTTGTATAATTTTTTTTTTAACTCCTTACATTTCCATGTGAAGTTATCGGTGTATGTTTCAAGTGGTATCAAAGCTAAAGGTTGTAGCACTAGTGCCTTTGTGATTTAGCAAAAGGAAATTGAGAGATCCAAGATGAAAAACGTGTATGTGAAGGAAGGCATCACATCTCTAATCCAGGTTGAATAAAGAGTTTCAAGAGATAAGTATTATTATCTTTATTTCCTTGAAACACTAGTTATTGCATTTATGGAAAATACAGTACTTACAAAGTAAATACCTATTGAGTTAGAGTTTCTTTAAAAAAGGATATGTATGTTCCATGTACGTAAAACTTCTATTGTTGTGTTTAAGTTTCCTTGAAAGGAGTTGGGAATTTGGTTTCTTGAAGAAGAAACATGTGTGTGCTTGAAAATTTAACTAATATACATTTGATTCTTCTTGAGAGAAATATGTATATTTTGAAAATAAATCTTGCATGTAAATCTTGCAACTGAAAGAAACAAATATAGAGTAAAAACTGGTTTTACTTAATATGTAAGTTTGTGTATTTTCATACCAATAGTCCTTGTGCCATGATATGTAGGCATGCATAGTAATTTTATGTAAAAAAGAGAGTATGCGGTTATTTAGCTAGAGCTTCTTGAAAAAAGAAGGTAATTCTTAAAGATATTTCATGGGTTGAGAGATAGGTTAATGAGTTTTTTTTTCTTGGAAAAGAAGTCATGTTAGTTTCTCATAATACTTTCTTGGAGAAATTTTATGTTGAATCTTGTGTGAAAAGAACACTTGCTTCTTGGGGAAATATTATGTTGTTCTTACATAAAATAATAAACTCTTGAATATATTACATTGCTAGATGGATTATGTCAACTTCTTGGTTTATGTATATTAAAGGTTAAGTTAACCTTGTTAGTGTTGCGTAGTTTTTATGCATAAAAGAGGCTATCTATGTTAAATTCTTGGAAGCCAAGCATGAGAAACTTGCATGTAGAATCATAGAGGAATAAGGTTCTTTGCATGGATAGAAGATATATTGAGTATGTGATTATGTTATGCTATCATAACTATTATGTTATATGTCCTCGAAGAGGAATCATGAGTTTTCCTACTCGATTATGTTAAGTAATATGTTGGGAAATTAATCTTTATGCATTGTATGCATAGGAACAACAGTCAATGTGTTAGATTTATTATATTTGCATGCTCCAAAGGCAAATGCTGAAGTGGTGGGTCTTTTGTAAAAGTTTAAGTAAAGCGAATGCACATTGTGTCATTTTCCGTTAAAGGAATTTCTGAACATATATAGTGATTTGTCTTGTACGAATGTGTGCATGTATGAAAAGTGTCATAATAATCTGGGAGTTATTTGACATGAATTGATAATTACTTACTCACACTAATGTAGAGATGTTAGAAGAAAGCATGTTGTGACATTGTATTCACATCTCATATATGCACATGAATAGGTGTTAAAAGATCATTCAAAGATTGATTATTTATTGATTAAGGTTTTATCTAATCATGCTATAAAATCTTATCGATGCTGCTAAAAGAAAACATTGTTGTAGAGGAGCAATGTGAATTTCCTGAGGGGGATGAATACTGTAGTAGAGAGAGAAGTTCTTCAAATGAAATAAAGATAAGTATTTTATTTTATTTTATTTTAAGAAGTCTATGCATATGCATGTTGATTCCTTTAAAAATGAATTGTTACATACATGGCATTGCATGAGAATAGCTTCCATTTAAGAGAATTCTTAAAAAAGTACATGCTATTATAACACACTTTTTTCTGCATAAGAATATGCATATGAGATTAATATGTGTATTATGCTTTATTTCTTTAGGAAAGAAAGTATAAAAGAATGAAATAAAAATAGTTACTTTTCATTTGAGCTTGAAAAGAAGCAATTGTTTTTGCATGCAATAAATTTTTTAAGTTACCATGCACTACTTTAAAAAGATGAATGTGTATAGTGATGGTGTGTGAAACTAATGCATGCATGCAAAAAATAAATGAGGAAAGTCTTGATATAAGATGATAAAGTGTTAAAATTAAATCGAATAAAACCTCTTAATGGGTTAAGTTGTGGAACTTAACTAAATAACTAGTTGACTGACTAGTGTTTGCATGAGTCGTCATGGATGCATTAAAACTATTGACTAGTTATGAATGAATAACTAATGAAAGTTATATGCACGAATCGATTTTGACTAAAGCTATTTGAAATTTGTGAACAAGTGATTATGATAATTACTTTTTGTGTCAGTCTGTGGGAATGGAACATTATGGCAATTGAAAATGTTTGCACTCATACCGTAATCATTATTGAGACATATGCATTAATGAATATTTTTATATGCTTTTATGCATGACGAAATTGTATGCATGACAACATTTTATGCAGGAACTTAAAATGATTGCATAAGATAATATGTGCTGGAGAAATGCATCTTTATGATTATCATTGTTTCTTATAGTAAGCATGGGTAGCTTAATGGAAATAGAAAATATCTGAAAATAAAACATCGTAAACATTGCAATGTGAATTGCAACAGTAAATGTTAAAGTATCATGTTTTCAATGTGCATGATTTTGTTAATTCAGAAATTATAATGTACAGCACATGTATGTTACTTCCAGGGGGAAAGTTATGAAATCTTCATTAAAGTTAACTAGTATTAATTGGTTAAAGACAATTTGTTTAATTTTCTTTTATCGGGAAAGAAAAACTTAAATCGTCACTATTGATAAAGCAAGTTATTTAATTTGCTGAAATTAATTAATGAAAAGAAAATCTTTTTAAGCTGATGGTAAAAATATTTCCAAGAATAGGAGGTGGTTGGGGACAGTTGGAAAGACAGTTACCTACTCCTCTGAGGATAAAGCTGGATCCCAGGGGAGGAGTAGGCATTCTGTGAAATTGGTAAAGGGGGATTATTTTCTACAGCTGGTTGGGACCAGTTGAAAATATCTTACAGCAACCCTTGTAAAGCTAAAAATATCTGAGTTTGACTAGATTGGCCATCCCGAGGTCACAACAGAGGAATCCACTGTTAACTCGTGGCACTGTCTAGATTCTGGAGCTAGGGGGCAAGTGGAGGACGTAATATCCTCACTTGATGGTTGGGAGGACCAGAGCTTGAAAGGCTAAATTTCTAGATAAGTATAAAGAATTTTTAGTGTGTTGTGCTATTTTGAATTAATATGGAAAGATTGACTATCTAGATCTCTTTAGCAGGAGCTAAGACAGTGTGCACGTGATGCATTGATTAGAGAGTTGGTTCTCTTTGAGTATTTGTGAAAGAAATTTGATTAAAACATCTCTTTATATTGCAAGAATGTTTGATAGTTGCAAGTATTTTCATTTGATTGAAACTATGTGACTAATATGATTGAATTGTTAGTCGTACATTACAGGTTCTTTCCAGGAAGTTTTGATAGGTGTTCAACCATTCTCAGAGAGCTTGCGTAAAAGCCATCATTCTTCCAATAGTAATTGGTAAATAATGATAAGTTCGTATAGAGATTTTTCTATATTTTTGTGAATTGAATAAGGGATAAGCAGTTAGAAATGGAAATGAAATTTTCTTTGTGCTATACATACTTATGAGTATAGATAAAAACATTATTGTTTTAAATAATGACATTTAAGGAAACAAAAGTGTTTCATTGCCAAGGGGAAGGAACCCCTTTGGGTTGTTTATATTATTATATCATGAGTATAATTTTAAATTTCAGTGAGAGAAGCACACCGAGGATGGTGTTCTCTTAAGGGAGGGAGTATGTAACATCCATGTAAACCATTGTAATTTACAGTTTTTACCATGTTTTACCAAAACAATTGTATCAAGAAAATCAAGAATTAGTTGATGTAAAACGGATTCCTAAATGGGTATTCATTATCTACAGGAGTATTTTTTCATCCTGTGTGGCAAAAGAAAGTCTGCATATTTGATTTGTGTCACTAGAGGGATGCCCTCAGGTCACTATCTGAGTTTTTCTTTGATTGGTTTTTGTTGCATTTGGTTTATAGGCAGTGTTTTGTTAACAAGCATTTTGTTAATAGGAGGTTTTTTGTTAATGAGGGTTTTAGTAAGAGGCAGCCAATCCATCCACCAACAGTCCCTACATCAAGAACTTTCGATGCCGCTCACACGTTTCCACATACTGCTTCTTTCTAAAACCACTCTCTCAACTCAGTTGTGCAGCGTTGAGGATTGTTGCAATTGCCCCAACCATTTTTTTCATTTTCTGCAGAGCGAGCATATTAACGCGTCGGAAATCTCCAAATTGATGCGCAGCCCTCTGCACCTCTAAATATGTCGTTCCTTGAATATTTCATATCTATTGCATTCACGACTTCCCACGTGCAAGGAGATCATCCAGGACAAGATCAACATTCATGTGGACCCAATCGTAAATTGTGTTGATGCCAGAAACTTGAAAAGTAGGCAGTAGGTACAAGAAGCCAATGCAATCATGAAAGATTCTCAAAAGTTGAATGCAGACAATGTAGAAAGAGGTCGCTTCCTTATGTAGAATGGAGCAATCAAATTTCTCCAAGCAAGGACTGAAGTTTGCTATGGTGGTTATTCTTCAAGGAAAAAGATAAGTAATCATGCCATGTATTTTTTTAAATATTTTTCATAATTAGTGCAAGTGAAATATAAATTCAGAAGGTAAGTGTCTACTGCCAAGATAAGTAATTTTGGCTAAATTTACTTATTATATAATCTTTTTCTTTGTGAGATGAAATATATAAATAAATATTATCTATATCATATAGTTTTTTCTAAAAAGAAGATTATTAGAAAATAGAAAGAATACTAATGATCTTTCTCATATTTCTTGAGATAAGAAAATGATATTTTCTATTTTCAAAAGAATATATTTATCTTGAGAGTAGAAGATAAGTCCATTGTATTAATTCCTTTCCAAGGGTTTGCAAAGGTTACATGTTAACTGTGCTATTATTTAAAAAAGAGTCTATCCAGCTCTTATGCCGAAAACAAGGGTTAGTTATGATAATTACTTTAAAAAGGATTTTCTTAAATAGATTAAAGAAGGTAACTCTTTAATATAAATATTTATAGAATATTGTATAACAAGAAAATAGTATATGCATGATCTTTATTTTAAAAGAGATTTTCTTGAGTAGATTAAAGAGGGTAGCTCTTTAATATAAATAATTACATAATATGGTATAAGCAAGAAAATAGAAGATGCATGATCTTTATTTTAAAAGGGATTTTGTACTCATTTAGTTTAGGAACTGAGAACAAATCCAAGGTATTTTCTTGAATAGATTAAAGAGGGTAATTCTTGAAATATCTTCATGTGCGATGAAGAAGAAAAGAGAAATTTTCTCAAATTAATATTCATTAACCATGTTGTGAATAGTAATGAATTAATAAATCCATAGATAGTTTCATAAATCCATGGGTAGCTTTTCCATGGTGTTGATGGAGATTGATTATTTCATAAAACCATGGGTAGATTACCGTGGTGTTTGCAAATATTAGTTGTTTAACAAATCCATGAATAGATTACCATGGTGTTGGTAAAGATAATTTGTTTAATAAATTCATGGTTAAAGGAACTAATCAGTTATATTCCTTTATATGAACAAAATAAGTGATTACTTTTATATTATCATGATTATGATGTTAATTCCTTTTGGAGGAAGATCATGCATAAGCATGCAACATATGTATTAACTTTTATTGAAAAATAATATAATATTTGTATGTAGAAAGATAGCTTGTAGTATTAAACTACATTGAATATGCTTGTTTAGTATAATCTTTGGAAAAGAAGACATGTATTTATATTCTTAATTGCATATTTTTACAAAAATAAAAACTATGTTTACATGCTCACTTGTGTTGAGATTTTCTTTGGGAAGACTCGTGAAGGAGATTATGTGCTTTGTTGTGTAAGCACACCTTTAGGGAGACTCTTTTGGAATCGATATGCATTTGCATGCATGGGAGCAACATTTGTTATGTTAGCTTGCATTCCATGCATTAAAAGTAATAGCTTAAGGGTTAGCTATTTTGATTAAATTTATGTAAATCACATGCATAAATAGCTTAACTGATGTATCAGTTTATTTTAAAGAAAAGATTGGGATATGTAGCCATTGTCTTGCAGGAATGTGTGCTTATGCCACGGAAACATTAGTTATTGTGATGACTTATAACCAACACATATGAGGTATGTGTTATTAAAGGGAGAATGGAGAATGTCAAGGTACTTTACTTGATCTTCATGAATATACATGAGTATATGGAGAAACTACTATAGTACATATATGTGAAATGATTGATTAATACTTTATGAATCTTGACATCATTTTATGTTGAAGGCGTCATAGTAGGGAATGCTGGTAACATGTACAAAGGAATATTATGCTTTTCATGTACAAAGGAAAATTATGCTTGTCCTGGTGGTAGGTAAATGATTAATGTTCATGCAGATGAGTGCGAGTTGCAGGAAGATCCAATGTACGATGGTCCATTGTAGGTACATCCATGCCACCAAGATGTGAAGATATGAAGATATAAAGACCAGAGTGTAAATGGTATCATATTTATTGAATGGCTTAAAGCTATATATTTGTATATTTCCTTGTAAGATTTATAAACGATGCATAAGGGATGGTTCCCCTTACAAGCCATTGAGTGTGGGCTGATCACCCTCACAAGTGTTTAATAATAAAATAAAACGTTTGCTGGTTTTCGCCCTACGGGGTTTCCAGGGTATATTGGTGTTCAATGATGTGATTGATTATTGTGTCAAGTTGATGATGTTGATTCCTTTCTTGTTATGATGTTCATAATGGCAAGTATGTGATGACTATATGAGTAATGAAATGAATGGAAGGTTACATCATACAGTATTATGTTAATGTATTGTAATAGAGGTTGTTAATGTTTAAGGAGATTACTATTTTTATTCTAAAGTTACATTATGAACTGGTAAACATTCTATGTAATGATGAGTAAGGAATATTTAATAGTGAATGGATAGTTACCCATGAGTAACTTGTATAAAAAAAATTTAACTCCTTACATTTCCATGTGAAGATATCGGTGTATGTTTCTAATATTTCTCTCAAATTTTAGGTATGGAATATTTTCATTCAAAAGCGACGAGTCATATATATTATATTATATTTATAGTTATATATATGATTTATTATCAACTTGATATATATTATAATAATCATAAAAAATTAAATAGTTGGTAAATTTAATATATTAATTTAAAAATTAAAATATTTATTATAGAGATTTATTTTAATTTATCATGGAATTCTGTTTTTGGTTTATTTGTAAAAGAGTTTATGCCCAATATGACATGTTTTGATATGGCATTTTCATTAATTAATTTTTAATTAACTTAAGATAAATTAATTAAAAAAAACATAATTAATTTGGAGATAAATATTAACTTTATGTGTAAATATCACTATGAATATTTGAGCATATTCCATGAAGCTTAAATTCGACCATCCACTTAATAATTACAAATAATTATAATAAAATTTTCAAAGGCCTATTATACAATAAGCAACCCTATTAAAATAATAAAATTACCTATTATAAATTAAAAAACCCTATTATAATCATAAAAGATGCATATGTATATTCATGTGAATATCCCTTTAAATGTATCTTATTATGTCACTTCCAATTGACATATAGTATTCAAGTTGGTGTATTAGTTTGGTTGTCATGCAAAATATTTTTCGCGATCTCTAATATTTACATTAGAGTTTGAGCTTCCCAATGTGGTGAACTATTGTCGCTGCAACAAACACCCTCTTAAATTTGACCTACACTTAAATTTTGGAGCCTACTATGGATCTTGAAATCGGTCCTTCTGTAGTTACCTCTTGGTCGACTGATGCTTTTGTTGTAAGTGTTGAAGTTACCTTCTCACACATGTTCAGTCTATAATGCATTCATGAACGTCTTCCATCATGCAAGCTTGAACAAGTATGGCAAAATCTATCAAGACAGTGCATGTGCAATTTTCAACCCATGTCGATAGTCAATGTGCACTGTCTTTGCCAGTCTCTAGCTTTTGGTCAAGTGTTTGTACTTCTATTCCATGTTTTTTTCTAACTATCACTTTTGCGCACCTTCACTTTCATGAGTGTCATTTTCATGTTTACGATTGACACGTTTTCTGGTTTTCACCTTGATGAGTGGTGTTTTCATGTTATATTCACTTTGGCATGTGTCATCTTCATTGTCATTCCTATATTGCAAGTGCTGTTCATTTTTTCTCTTCATATCGCAATTGTTGTCTTTTAGCATGTTAAGTGTTACATATCGTACAAAATATAGTTCTCGTTGTTTCAAGGGGTAATGTTTGTTTTAATAAGTTTTCCTTATAATCTAAAAATGTATCTCATTCACTTCCAAATTCTCAAGAACTATGACACAAGTGTTGTCACAAAGTGTATCTTTAGTGTCACACTTGGTGTGATATTCCTAAATTAGCATGCAACTAATTGGAATATTAATTTTTCTCTAAAACTATAGTTACATGAATAAAATGGTAAGGAGGCCCATAAACATTTCTAACAGCAATAAAATCCTTCTTAATGTGAAAAGGGATCATGTAAATAACTGGATCTAGCACCCTCATGTGTGAAGAAGGGTTAACGCATGTGGACAAAGTCAAGTTTGACCAAGTCAACAACACTAATATGGGAGGAGTGGATCCTTAGTATAGACAATTCAATATGAATATGGATTAGTTTAGATAGCTATATGAGAGCTAGATTGAAGGTCCTTAGGTGTGAAAAGGGCTGGAGCAGGATGAAGAGGTCAACCTTGACCAAATCAAACAGCGTTGTTATGGAGGAGTGACTTTAATGATGGGACAACGTAGTTTTGGAGAGAGATTGATTGTGTGATGGTGGAAACCCTAATGAATGGGACCCAAGGTGAGAAGGCTCAAATTGTTTATAAGGAAGAGGATGGAAGCCATATGGGATTAGCTTATGAATCATATTTTCGATATGTCTATTTAGACTTTTCTTTCTTCAGCTATTTAGCTAAGATTGTTGGTGTTGTTCAGCACAAGGTATTCTTGTTTAGGAATTTCATCTCTTCCCTTGAGAGGCCTCTTAAGAGAGAGCTGATCTATCATTCCACACTTCCAAAATTCTTGCCAAGCTTCAATCTTCAGCTATAGTGCAGTTTATGTAGAATATTGTGTTGTGTTGCAAGGTGATGTAGTGGAGGGTTGAAAAACCCACTTTCTGAGCTAGTTTTTGATGGGAGGAGGGATTCATTCTCTTGAGAGACTAGTTTGGAGAGTTCTTGAGATCATTTCAAATATTTGGTAGCAAGCCAATATATTACCATCACCTACAGCATAATTTCAGTCTAGAATTGTGTTATTTTGGAGGGCAGCTTCAGTGAGGGATCTTGTGGCTCTGTTTGAGTGTTTTACTTGATTGAGGGGATCAAATTTTCATTGGATGAGACCTTGGAGTGGATCTTCACCAGATCTATATTATATCAGCCTCCTACCTTCATGTGCTTTAGTTTGCAGTGATTCTTTAGTCCTTGGGTTATAGATCACCATTTGTATTGGGTGCATTCCTAGAAACCCTTCCCGAGTTCTCTTGGATTTATATAAAGGAGAATAGATCTCAGTTTTTGAGCATGATTAATTAATATATGAGAATATCTATTTGTCTCTATAATTTCTTTGTACAAACCCTCATTAGACTGTACTTTCACTTTATGCATTAATTATGTGTTGTAGTAGTTTTTGGGTTTCAGTGTTTTTGAGCTATAGTAGGTGTGGGAGGCTCATTTACCTCACCTAATATGATTTGTTTCTGAGATCCTCTTGGATTTAGGTGGTACGATGTCAGATGTAATGGATTCAATGGTTGATTTTGACTTTTATAGAATATATTTATGAAAATGTGTTATTTATGCATGTATTACTGGGTTTTCCCATTTTGGGATATTACAGTGCTATCAGAGCATGATCTTTGGCTTAGCATGTGTGCTACAACCATTACGCTATAAGAAGGAGAATATATCTAGAATGGTGGAAAGAATGAGCTTTGTCTCATCACTTTTCAGATCTATGAAGAACCTCTCCAAGGAGGTTAAGTAGATGAAAGAGAAGAGATGCAATGAAAATTTTAGAGGGTTTCAAGAAGAGGAAGGAACATGTACTTCCTATTCTCAAAAGAATGAACCGATGTTGTAGCAAGCTCCAAAGAATTACACCTTGCCCTTTCCTTTTGAGGAAGAATACAAGAGGCATGGAAATGGAGGGAACTTGGAACATGAGGTCCTGAGTGGATACCCTTCAGAATACAAGTCTCAACCTAGAGCTTTCAAGGAGACTCTAGCTCTTCCTTAATTTATTCATCTTGAAGAACAAAGGAGGCCCTATAGCAATAGGAGAATGAGGGGAAATAGATTTCTATTGTCTACTTTTGATGGATCATCCGCATGTACAACAAAGGGTTGGGTGATGAAGCTAGACGCATTCTTCATAATACATCCAGTGGTAGAAAGAGAGGTTGTTGAGATTGCAGCGCTGCAAATTGAGGGTAAAGCAAGCACTTGGTGGTTCAACCAGTTGAGTCATGCAAGAGTGACTATTTTTGCAGATTTAACTCAAACGATGATCAAAATATTTGACAGGAATAAATCAGAAGGGGAGGAGCCTTCACCACCACTAAAGGAGACTTGTACTAGCGTTTACATAACTATAGAGGAGTAGCCATCATCCTCAGTATTTGTGGGAGCCAACACATTGGAAGGAGGAACCCTTGTAGCCATACAATATGTTCCCAAGATTCACCAAGGTATGAATGAATTTCCACTTTTTTTTATTTCAGAAAATCTTATGGAGGGTTATGGAAATATGCCTTTGCATGACCAAGGGTCAACACATACTGCTGATTTGGAGCAGCAGACTTACACTGCACTATGAATCCTTGAGTTGTTCAAGGAAGGGATAAGCAATCATCCTCATGTGTCATCATTGAGATGAATACAACACTGGGAGTTGGGGTGTGGACTTGTGGAGGATAGGATGAGCTTTGTCCTAAACAATCCAATGTAGAACTCTATGTTCAGTATTGAGCTTAAGCATGAGAGAACAAATCACCATTGAGGAGATTAACAACGTTGTCATTAAACAATATTGAGTAGTTGGGGGCACAGCTATCATTAGAGAATTATGATGATCATTACAGTTGTATGACATTGGATGAGCAGATGATCAGGGAGAGAAACTTTGTCTTTCATCATTGTGATTGATCTATTAGGATGAGTATTGCATAGGCATATGAGGAGGATTTTCCTTCAGCATACTTGGATCTTTATGGATTCAAGAGGGTCATTGGTGTGGGATCTTCTTTGGGAGATCTCCAAGAGGTTTCATTTCAGCATCCCATGAAATGTAAAGGTAGAAATCTGATTTTGGAGGATAGTATTCTCCATTGGAGGAGTACAAAGATGGAGCATGGTGGGAGATACCCACATGTGGATGGATGGGTGTGGATGGTGAGCAAGAGTTTATTGAGCGACTTGCATATTTATGACACCGAGCAGTAGGATGCATGTCTGTGTTGGCTACTCTTAAAAGAGTTTGGCCATCATATGACATATCCTTCTCCTAAGGGTATGATGGTGGAGGAAACTTGGCAGGACACTTGCATCATCTGGAAACAAGGGGGTTGGGTGAATTGTGATGTGAAATTCTTCATGCCAATCATCATATCTTCACCTCATCATTTTTATCATGGAGGTGTGAGGGATCAACAAGAGTTATTGTTGCTTTGGCTACTGTTAGGAGAGTATGGGCATAATTTTTCCCATACTTGGCATGATATTTCCGGAGAAAGGGATGGAACAAGTCAGATGAAAAGAGGCTACCCTTCAACATTGGAGGATAAGGAGATGCTTACACATAGGAAGGAGATCTACTTGGATGACTTTGTCATGTGGCATGTAAAATAAAGGAGTCATGGAGTGACAAGAGCCTTATCACTGAGGCCAACAACGCTGTCACTCGGGAGTATGTTTCTATTGATGGAGTGTTCCAAGGGGAGTATGCATCCCTTCCTTTTGCAGACTTTTATGAGGGGATTCTGATGGGAGGACTCATCCATGGACCTCACTTTCAGCTTACTCATTATGAATGGCAATAAATGTATTTTTGTACTTATTGATTATTTCATTGAGTATTTGCATCTTCTCACCATCTATGTACAGTGCATTGCTCCACAAGAGGGAAATATTATTTCTGGGTTTCATGGTCATTCTAAGACCAACATTTATGATGGAGATAACCCTTATCTACATGAATTTGGGAAATTGTGTTGTTATTATTATCATGATCAGCTGATATATAATGCTATTTTCTACCTCATAGCAGATGATAAAACATCCACAACTAGCAGCTTGTTGGAGGACAACTTGCCACATGATCTTCTAAAACAACAGTTGGGAAGATTGTGTTGTATCCACTTGAAGGAACATTGGTATCATCCAAACTTGCACATAACCTTCATCATTTCTCTGATTTGGATGCCATATGGTGATGATGTGCCATTCATTTTGTATGGGATGGTTTGGGCCAACATGATTCATGACATTAGAGAGAGGATCTTTGGAGATCCAATATTCTTATTTTCAATTGAAGGAAACCTTATTGCGGCCCAAGATCAACATCTGCTCTACACTTATCATAAGTGGAGAGAGGGACAGTGTGGGGTAGGCTATTTTGTCTACCATGTTCAATTATTCAGCCAACCTACATTGCAAGAGCCAAAGGTGGGAGTTACCATTCTGGAGGGTGGCTCATTTTATATGGATGATAGCCTGGGGATGGGAGATTCACATGGGGATGATAGATCCTAATATATATCATATCTCATGCCTCAAGAAGGCCTCTAGACAACACATTGTTGACTCCATTTGGGATGTTTACCAAAAGCTAGCTTGCATACTTGGTAGGGGCAACCTGGAAGGGTATTGATGAGACAAAATCTTGTTCCTTGGAAGAATTTATCATATGAGGATGCTAAAAGAGGAGGAGAGGAGACTCTTTAGTTATATCCTTACAGTTTCTTGAGGACAAGCAACATTTGGGAGGGAGAGGACTGTAATAATCCTAAATTAGCATGTAGTTAATTGGAATTAGATGAATAAATGGGTAAGGAGGCCCATAAAAATTTCTAGCAGCAATAAAATCCCTCTTAATGTGAAAAGGGATAATGAAAATAACTGGATCTAGCACCCTCATGTGTGAACAAGGGTCAATGCATGTGGACAAAGTTAAGTTTGACCAATTCAACAACACTAATATGGGAGGAGTGGATCCTCAATACAGACAGCTCAATATGAATGTGGATTAGTTTAGACAACTATATGAGAGTTGTATTGAATGTTCTTCGGTGTGAAAAGAGCTGGAGTAGGTTTAAGAGGTCAACCTTTACCAAATCAAACAACGTTGTTATGGAGGAGTGCCTTTAATGATGGGACAACGTAGTTTTCGAGGGAGATTGATTGTGTGATGGTGGAAACCCTAATGAGTGGGACCCAAGTTGAGAAGGCTCACATTGTTTATAAGGAAGAGAATGGTAGCAATATGGGGTTATCATATGAATCATATTTTTGATATGTCTGTTTAGACATTGCTTTCTTCGATTGTTTAGCTAAGATTGTTGGTACTATTTAGCACAAGGTATTCCTGTTTAAGAATTCCATCTCTTCCATTGAGAGGCCTCTTGGGAGAGCCCTAATCTATCATTCCACACATCTAGCATTCTGGCCAAGCATTAGTCTTCAGCTACAACATATTTATGTAGAATATTGTGTTGTGTTGTAGGGTGTTGCAATGGAGGGTTGAGAAACCCACTTTCTGAGCTAGTTTTTCATTGGAGGAAGGATTCCTTCTCTTGGGAGATCAGTTTGGAGAGTTTGTGAGCTAATTTAATATATTTGGAAACATTCCAATCTATTACCATCACCTACAACATAATTTCAGTCTAGAATTGTGTTATGTTGGAGGGCAGCTTCAGTGAGGGATCTTGTGGCTTTGTTTGAGTGTTTCCCGTGATTGAAGGGATCAAACTTTCATTGGAGGAGACCTTGGAGTGGATCTGCACCAGATCTATATTATATCAGCCTCCTATATTCATGTGCTTCATTTTTCAATGATTCTTCAGTGCTTGGGCTGTATATCACCATTTGTATTGGGTGTATTCCTAGAAACCCTTCCTGGGTTCTCTTGGATTTGTATAAAGGAGACTAGATCTCAGTTTTTGAGCATGATTGATTAATATATGAGTAAATAAATTTGTCTCTATAATTTCTATGTATAAATCCTCATTAGACTACATTTTCACTTTATGCAGTAATTTCGTGTTGCAGTAATTTTTGGGTTTCAGTGTTTTTGAGCTATACTAGGTGTGGGAGGCTTTTTTACCTCACCTAATATGATTTGTTTCTGATATCCTCTTGGATTTAGGTGTTATGATGTCAAATCTAACGGATCCAAGGGCTGATTTTGATTTTTATAGCATATATTTCTGAAAATGTGTTATTTATGCATGTATTGTTGAGTTTTCCCATTTTGGGGTATTACACTCGGAGTGAGCTATCACAATGTCGTCACATTGAGGAAAGTATGTTATTCATGTTGTTTTAGTGTTTCATGCTTTTTAATTAAGTGAACTAAGTGTGTGATCATTTTCAAGTCTTAATTGTGTTCAAATTCTGCTCTCTGATCCAACACTTAGTCTCACTGATCCAACACTTACTCAAAAGTCAGAAAACTCCTTGACCAGGAAACTCAGCCTCATCCAACACTCTTGAAATCCGTATTGCACAGTCTCAATCCTCAAGAAATAAAATTTCCTCTTGTAACTTCATAATGCACAATCTCTCCCTCCCATAACTGTGCACTTCACAATCACAGTTCTCAAGCCCTACCCTTGATGTCCATAAATGCGCATTTCTCTTGTCCATCAAGTCCTTCATTGTGAATTGTGCAGTCTCAGTCCTCAAGCTTCATCCTTGAGCTCATGAACTGTGTATTCATTTGTATTCCTCTCTTTCCAGAACTTCACAGTGAGAAAAATCAGTGTTCAAGCTCTCAAACTTCCTCCTCGAGTTCCCCAACTTTGCATTGATGACCCTATCCCAGCTTGAACTGTGCATTCCATCGTCTCAAGGCTAAATCCAAGAACCTTAAATTCCCAAATCCCCCATATTAGTAGTTCCTTAATTTTTTCCTTCCAAAATTGAGCACTCGGCAACCTCAAGAATTAGGCCCAAACATTGAGCTCTTGAGTCCTTGAACTAAAAAATCCTTTTACCTTAGCCATCATCAGTTTCACATTGCAAAGTCTCAAGCCTCAGTCCCAGACCTTGATCTCTGGAACTGCATAACCCCTGAGTTAGTCACTAAACAAGTCACCAATTCTAGCCCTAAAAAGTGATTCCATGAAACATGTTAGGTTAGAGGTTTATCATACTGATGTTGGCTTTTCATGAGTGGTTTCCAGCTGTAGGTATTTTATTATTTCATGACAAGATGATAATGAAGGAAATGTAGATGGAGACCATGCTATAATATATCTCTGAAGCTGCAAGGGAAAGCTGATCAATCAAGAGGAGACAAAGGGACATCATATTGTGATAGAAGTTGAAGGTCAAGATGACACTGAAGACTCCTGATATTTAATCCATGGGGAGGAGGAATAAGAAGAGCATGTTCCATATCTGAAGAAGACAGAAAGAAAGCAACAATAAAGAGTCACTTGACATGGCCATGTCATCTTGGAGTCCATGTAATTAGTGTCATGTCATGTCATTTATTAGGTCATCATGTGCCACATAATTTTATCGAACTATGTTCAATATTAGCAAAATGCAATGTAAAGTGTAAATCCAAGAGTCATCCATGTAATGTGAAAATTTGTGTAGGAAGTCAAAGCGTCATGGATAAGTAAAACAGTCAAGAGGGTAGTTCAAGAGGCACGAGGGTGGTCAGTGATCACATCATTTATTATATATAAACTCTTAATATATAAGAAAATTACTTTTCACCTTCAATCCTCCTACGAGGCATGAGAGAGGAAGATAGGTGTTTTGGAGGATCAACTGAATACTATAATGCTCCACTATTGGGGCTAGTAGTGTCCATTGTATTGATGTATCTTGGAAATTTTACTTAATTCAAAAGCTCATTGATATAATAATTTTTCATGCATATGTCATGAATGTTGTAAGATTATTATTTGAATGTTTGTGATGTATGTTGTTTTCATCTCTACTAAAGAGATTGAAAAATTATGGTGGATTTGGTACTTATCTTGTTGAAGGTTTGTTACATTTTCTTTAACAATCATTGCTTCATTATGAACTCTTTCATCAGTTGATTGATGATTCATTCTTGTGTATATGCTTCCATTCCTTTAATAGATTACAACTATTAATTTTCTTTAAAGGGATCACTTTTCTCTTCCCTTCGATAGAAGGGCCTTGATGCTATCCACAGATGAACATTTCACAAGGCATACTCTGTTGTTGATCTGAAAGTACATTTGCATTACTCTCTTGTGCTAAAATTTGTAGCTAAGGAAAATATATAAGAATATATGGTACCCAGGATGATACTTCGAATAGGGATCCTAGTCCAAATAGTGTGAGATCTAATTGGGACGTCACATTGGGAAGACCCCTTGGTTAACGAATTTCTAACATTGTCAAGAAAATGGCACTAGAAGGAGGGCCAAATGACAAGGTGTGTCCATTGAGTCTATTTTGAACCTATTATCTGAAATGGATCATCCTCAAATCATACTCACAAGGTGTTTTTCTAACTTATCCCCCAGTAAACTTTCAATCCCTGATGAGTCTCTTCATGACTTGTCTCAATTCAAGTTTGATGGTTAGGGTGATACATCCATTGTAGAGCATGAAACACTTTTCCTTAAGTTATACGAATGTTATAAAATTGATTGTTAATATGTGGCTTGTATTCTCTTCTTCCTCACCCTTGAAGATCCAGTTTGATGATGGTGTGCCTCTCTACCACCTCCTTCCATTCATTATCTTAAACACCTCATCAAGGAGCTTCATTTAGAATTTGATGGGTATGATTACTCAGATGTTTACAAAAGGATTAATCAAATAATAATGAAGCATAATGAATCAATTAAGGATTTATTCGATTGATTCCTTCACCTATATTATCAATTTACTGAAGAAGACATGAATTTGGATTTCTTTAAACAAGTTTTTGAACATTTCATACATATCTCTTTTAACGGTGAAACTAAAACATCTGATGTTTCTACTTCCCCAACTCTTGCATGTCATGAGACACCCATAATTTTAGAGGAGTAACATACCATTCCTTTTATTCCTTTTCCTCCTTTTTTAGTTCTGATGTGGGTGCCTACTTGCGATGATAATAAAGTTGGGAAATCTGTAAATCAAATTCCTAATCCATCTTCTCATCCTTCTTCCACTTTTCATCATTCATATCCCATGAAGGAAATCCCAGAATGGTTACTAAAGCCTTATGGTTAATACTAATGGCTCCATTCCTCAAGATGGCATTATTACTCATAATTTAAGTCTTGAATTTGATTTCGATACCTATCATCCTTTACCATATATTTCTCATGATCCCTTGCCCCATTATTTTCTTGAATAACCTACTCCAAATCCAAGGAGTGAACAAGTGAAAGGTAGTCACATTTCACAGGAAGAGGAGTAGGAAGGTGGAAATTATTTCAGTCTTTCTCCTCTATTGTAAAATTCTTTTTGTGAAGATGATGCTTCCTCATTCCTGGTTGATTTTGAATCCAGTAATCTTAGTAACGAATCAAATGAAATATTTTTTCTTAGTCAATCTAAAATCTTGAAAAAAATTCATCCTAACGATGATGAATATATTGATGTATGTAATGATGAATGCCAAATTGTACCAGTTTATCTTTCAACATCTCACCCATAATCTGATTTGATAAAAGAAGATGTTATTATTGAAACATGCTCTTCATATCACTACCCCATGTTCTCTACCATTTGTATTGCATCATCTTTCGATGAAGATACTCCATGATCTTCAAGTTCTTCATATAATGATTTAACCTCTCAATTGACACAATGTAGTGAGATTATCCATGATAAAGAAGAAATCAATGCAATGATAGAGAATTCATTCCATCCCTTATTATCTCCTGTTTTGCATGGGGGAAAATATTCAAATCAATTTGCTGGTGAGATTTCCTTGATTCATACATCCCCATATGTGCGAAAAGAATAATGTTACGACATGAGCAAAATTATTTTTGAAGTTGTAGAATGTGATCAAACTAGTGATGTAAATGGATGTCATATGGATATTGGTGGTCTTCTTCATAATAGCTGCCTACATGAAATTTTCTATCTCACTCAGTTTACAAAATGTTGTTATCGATCTTTTAAAAGTTCTAGAAATTTTTAAGAGGTCGAGGAACTTAAATTCTCGTTGATGGATATGTTAGGTTCTCGTGATCCTGGTGAAATTCCTGAACCATGTTAGATCTGGATTTTCTCGTAAACTTATTTCTTTCATATTATTTCATTGGATGTGTTGGTTTGAGGGGTCATGACCCAGGTTCAGATTTAAGGTTTACCAATAAACCCTTATACTACTAAACCTTTTGAAAATTCCCTGCTTGCATAGGTCAAGGTCTCACTCGAAGTTTTATGGGAGTGCGTTGGAACCACATTTGTGCACCATGAGAGAGATAAAGTTAATTAAGTGGGTCCCTTCAAATCTGACAGGCCTGTGCTAGAGAAGCCCTAACCCAGGAACCCTTAACAATATATTTCTTGTAACAACTCCAGCGAAGCTCATAGACCACCAGATAACACGTTAATAGAAGCAAGGTGACAAAACATAACCAGATCTATGCATTCATTCCTTTGTAAAGCATAAAATCCACATGCGCATAAATTATTTATCAGTATTCAGTGAACAGACATAATCTTAGAAATCACAGATAGTGCAGCCAATAACATAACACATAAATACTCACATATTGGCAAAAATGGTCTTCTCATTCATTAATATTCATATTCCACTTACAGAATCTTTACCAGCCCATGCTCATAGCCAGCGGGGTCTGGACACAGCAGGACTTAGGATCTCGCCACACATAGCTAGCAGGAGCCCTTACCCAGACAATCCACACAATAGATCTAATATTCATATCAGACTTGATCCAAACTTCAACTTACCTCTATAGTTGATTTATCCATCTATTTATAGCATATTATCTTGGGCTATTCTATGGTCTGCAAACCATGGTTTACAGACCCTTGGTCTACCCTTTGACCCATTACAATTCATCAGGGGCTTTGACCCACCCTAAAGCCACTACAGTAGACTAAAATATTACAAAATATTACAAAGTTGCATCAAAATTGTAGTTAGGGGTCCCCATTCCAACGGGCCCCCAAAACAATCTTGTGACTTGTCGTGAGTCACAATGGCAGTGGCGTCTTCATTTTCGCTTTGAGCTGCTCGACGGCGGCAGAAAATGGGGGTAGGACACCTTCACTTTGCGCTACTATGTTCTGCACAATTTCGACCAAATTTTGGGAAGTTGGTCCTTTAGTAGCCACAATGACACTATCCAAGGTTTGATTCAGTTACTTTACTACTGCATCTAAGTCCTACAAGAGCTTGAGAGCTTCATCCGCTCATGGATTTAGATGATTGCTAAGGACCTGATTCTTGTGGTGGAGCTCCTCGATTTCATCTCTTAGAGTATGGCTGGTATGAAGACGTATTAGGCGTCGGACTACCACGAGGGTGGGCATGGTAGCATCCATATGCTCAAAACACTGCTCTTTCTGGTGCAACTTTTGGTTGAACTATTGGAGGAGAGGATCACGCTACAACGTGGACTAGATTCCCATAGTTGTTTCTAATAATTTTGAACTCTTGATGATGTGTGATGAAATACTTCTTGTTGCTTCCTTTACCAGTGAAACTCATTGGGTGCACACCTCAGGAGGGGTTTTCAGTTGCATCTTGGCTTGTAGTGCAACTAGCGTGATCTGTGTTGCTTGAGCTTGGGTGGATTCGACATATTTGGCCACAATTTTCTACTTGGCCTCACTTAGCTGGTGCTGCCCAGAATTCTCTATTCTAGAGCTCAACAGAGTTGAACAAGTGGAGAGCGTGTAGCTGCCCACTCGTTATTCTCGCAATATTAAGGCTGAATTCTGTGCATGCTTGGAATTTCACGCATAGGGTTTGTGGTCATACTGTTAGTGCAGTGCGTGGAAAGGGGAAAATCCTCCTCTATGTAGCTGTGATGATAGTTGTGGTTGGCAAGCTCGCTTGAATCAGCCTCACCTAGTTCAAACTCGCTTGAAGGGTATCTACGTTAAGCTAGAGCACCTATAACCCAAATTGAAAAGCCTCCAACACAACCTTCTATTGATCTTCTAGAGCTGTCCATCGCTCCTTTGAGGCAGTGACAATGGCGTTTGTGATATTGTGAAGATCTTCTTTTGTCAGTGTAACATCTGCTTCTCCTCTGCTCTTGTCGGCATTTTTCTTCTTCTGCTGCCCTTTAGGAGGCTTGCTAGTGTGCTTTGTTCCACGTGGGGACCCCACACCCTCCCCACCAAGTCCTTCAGTATCTGCATCCTGATGAGGCTCTTGTTCTGCCCCCTTGGTGGCATCCTTGGTCATCTATTTCTTAGTGGAGCGCAACTCAGTTTCCTTCGCTGTGCTCAGTGGGACATTATCCTTTGGTGTGACATCCTTTCAAGAGGTGCTGGCTGTGACTGAGGCAAAGGATTTAAGGGCAAGTTTCCATGCAGGTGGTAATGTTGCGATGAGCTATTCAATCTGTGCCTCGATGGACATATACGGGATATTGTACCACACTAGATAGTTTCTTGCCCTGATCTCCACATTATGCATGGTGACATGAAAGTAAGTGATGCACTCGTACTTCTCAAATACAGCAGGCAACAAGTGTGGCATGGAATGGATCGTCGTTGCGAGAACATGATTAAATAACACCAAGAACACCTTGTTATCATCAATGCACTTTGAATCCTTGGAGTCCCATAGGTTCGCATAGTGCACGCCTTCCCTGATATCAGGTTCGAGCTCAGGAAATAACACATCATCAGGTGTTTCCCACGCTATCAAGGCAATCAGCAACAATAACCAAGAGTAGTAGAAGGCCTTTCCTTGGTCTTGCACATCATGCTCGTTGTCCAAAAACTCTTCGCAGAGGTACTTTGACTAATTGTAGCAGACCCCCTTGTTGCACCATCCTGCCAAATGAATAACATAGGCAGGGATGGTTGATGCCCTACACTTGTGCATAATTTTACATACGAGCAGCAACGTTCCCATGGGCACTCCTGGGTCAACGTTGGTCTCTACTATGAATCTGCGCTTGTCATAGTCGACCTTGTATTTTTCCCGAACTTAATCTGCCACATTCTTCTCGTATTTATTCTCGAATCCCTTTATGGGGTGAGGCCACTTCACGGGCAGGCTCATGATCCTATGAATCAGTGCGGAGTCAATGGGGATGTGGCCCTGGATCTATTAGGTTCCCATGATTTGTTAGATTGGTGAGATCAAATGCACAGGGTAACATCAGACCAGTCTTTGGATTCTTGGGACCTATCCTTCCTAGACTTAGAGAGGAATCTCTCTATTGTATGCAAAGGATGTGAACATGTCTTCTTTTTAGGGTTTGATTTTAGGCTAGTTGTTAAGTATAGGGTTTGTTTGATTTTTTTGGTTGGGTAAGATGGTCAAGTAGAATAGATGGAATGAGGAAATATTCAAGTCATTGGGTTATGGAGTCTATAAAATTCATGGAAAGTTCAACAATGGATCAGGGAGCATCACGGGGAAAATATAGCATTGGTCAATGTATTTTCAAGGTTTATGGGAAATGAGATGGACATCAAGTTTGTGAACAAAGGTAGGGAAAAGGGCAACCAAGAATCCTTTATCATGTACCTTTTTAACTAGAAGGGGCTTAAATACATAAGCATAAAGAAGCAATCAATAGACACGGAAAACCAGTAACACTTTGATTCAACTTAAGAAAATAAGCATTCAAGACAAACATTCCAATGAAATATAGAAGGCGAGAAACCCATTTAAATTCTAGTGATTTCACCTTCAAGGTTATAAAATATTCAAGATACACATATAACTTTAATCAAAGAAGAGGGAATGCCTAAACATAATTGATCATTGTTATGAAGATCTCCAAAAAAATTATTCAAGCATGGGAAAAGGGTATGATCGAAGCATAGCCTCTTTAGAAGACCTGATTAATGGTACTTTTGGGAGAGACCTCAAGAACAGTGTTTAGTGACATCAAAAAATTAGGGATAGACATAAATCATCTTTGATACCTACTGTATTAAACCATTCATGAAATAAAAATGCTTAAGGGTTTAGAAAGCAATTAAGAATTCTCTAAAATGTCCTAGCAGAAGAAAATATAGAGGCAATGAAGAACAAACAGAGCTAAGGTGCCTTTGAAGAACATTTCTTAGTATAAATACTTTGTCCTATTGCAACATAGAAATATGGAAAGACAATGATACATGAGAAAAGAATAACATGAAATAGAAGCACTTCACCATTAACCAATCTTAGGGATCCTACAAGCAAGCCTTCGCCATCATCAAGAAAAACAATCCATTCACAAGCTCCACAACACAAAATTTCTCTTCAACCTCCAAAAGACTATGCATTTCTCCAAAGAGTCATCAAATGCCAACCTTTTAAAATGAAGCCCTCATGCTCTATTTATCTAGAAAAGGAGGGAAAAAACCCTAAATAGGGTTGGAAAATGCCAAAATCAGCATAAATGTCATAAATTCCCAAGAGACCGTGCAAGGCCCAAGGCACAAAATATCCCACGAAATAAATGCCAAAATAACTCTCAACACCTAATATTAGAGTGATTTGCCTCAAAAAACATTAAAATATCAATTTTCAATTAATGAGTGTGTTTTATTTACTTTTGGCCAAAAACACATAGTGAGGTCTAAAAGTGTAGCAGCTTCACAAGAAGAAAATGGGTCCACTTGCAGCGAAGTTTTGGAAACCTTCCTGATGTTGGATTTTTCTCCAGATGCCCCGTTGGAAAGCCTGCTAAGTATAATTTCCAAATATACCTTTTTATTTTTCTAATTGAGCTCATGTAACCTATCCAAAAGGCCAAATTCCCAAAACTTCTATAAGCTCAGCGCCAACACAGGTAGAAAATGGGTCCACTTGTAGCCAAGTTTTGGTGACCTTCCCGATGTCATAATTTTCTCCATGATGGCCCCTTGGAAATATTGCTGAGTCTAATTTCAAAATATACATTTTTTTTTATTATTGAGATCCTATAACCTGTTCAAAAATCCAAATTCCCAAAACTACTATAAGCGCAATGCCGAGCTTGAAAATGAGGTAGAAAGGTGAAAAATGAGGTGTTTTTGGTCTTTTGAGGGGTAAAAAATAATCGAAATGCTATGAAATTTGTTGAGCATACTATGATGGTCATGAGTATTCCAAAAATTAAAATTTCTCCCTCTGAAGGATGTCTGAGGAAAAATCGTAGGGCCAAGGGTGTTGTGTTTATAGGCCTCAAAATTTGCAAAAAACCAAAAATTGTCAAAATTCTCCCAAAATTGGTGGACACCTTCCTTGTGGGGTTTGAGAAGCCTGTAGAAAATATTGAGGAAATATTCCAAGGTTTACTGGGTATTTTTAATATTTTAGTGCTTGTATATTTGTAGGGAATCTCTTAAGTTTAGCCTTTACAATTTTATTTCGCAGTGCATAGTGCTTGGTTAACTTCTTTTGGAGGTTAAGGTCTCTTTTCATCTTCTTCACTGTTACCATCACCTTCAATGTCATGGCAGTCCTTGGTGTCACTATCATCACTAGCATCATTATCAGTTTTCACATTCTCTTCCTTCGTACTGTCCTCTGCATTTTCCTTTGTATCATCATAGATCTCACTGTTTTGATTTATTGCATGGTCATCATGGCTATTGTCCTTATTGTCACCTCCATCTATCTCCATGCCCTTTGTCTCATGGCTGACCTCTTCATCCCATCACTAAGAGCCTCACTATTTTCATGGATTCTAGGCTCATTTTCACCATCATCACCCTCACTGCTTTCAATCTCCATGTTTTCTGCTTAATTTTGGCTTGCCTCATCATCACTGTCTTCTTCATAATCACTCTCTTGCTCACTGCCACTTACTTCTTCATTTGATGCATTGGGAGAAGATGGGGAAGGGAGGTTTTCTTGTAAGTGAATGGGATGGAGGTTTGGGTTTATGACTGATTCCATTTTGAGGTTTGATGAAGGGTGAACTTGAACTCACTGTACTTACCCTAATTGACACCTTTTTGACCGATATTTTTTTCTTGGAGGTCAAAGAGACTGCTTGTCATGAGGGCTTAGGGTTTTTGGCCACTAGGGTTTGATTAACTTCCTTTAAACATAAATTCATGAATTTCACTTGAGGAGGAGGAAAAATGTCCACTTACCACTTTAGAATTCTTTGCAGGTCCTTGGATGCAGCTTGGAGGGTTCTTTTTGGCTTTTTGACAATTTTGGAAAGTGAAAGAGGATTTATGCCATAAGCGCAGCGCCTGAACGTGTTCTAGTCACTTTTTCCATAAGTACAGTGCCTGAACTTTTTTTTTCGGTTCCCTTTTTTCCATAAGCACAATTCCTACCTTTGAAAGCGCAGCGTAGTGCAAATTTATAGAAGAAACTCCTCCCTAAGCACAGTGCTTGATCCTGTACATGTAGCGCCTTTTGCAGAGGGATTTTGGAGGCCTTCTCGATGTCCAAATTGAGTGCATGATAGCTTGTTGAAAATATTATCCTATTTAATCTCAAAATATAACATTTTCACTCTAATTGGTGTTGATTTTCTTTTTCAAATGTTGTTTCTCCCAAGACTTGCCAAAAAGTGCTGAGTGATGGTGCCGAAATGAAGAGTGCTTGTGCACACCACTTTTGGAGGCATTCCTTAACTCCATATTTATCTCATGATAGCTCATTGGAGATATATTCTAGTCATATTTCTAAATATACCTGTTTTTCTCTGATTGGAGTTGATTTGACCTATCAAAAGTTGATTCTCGCAATACTGGTCAAAAAGTGCTGAATGATTGTGCATAAATCCAGAGTGCTGGTGCAGACAACATTTGTATGACGTGATCAACTCAGAAGTGAGCTCATGATAGGTCATTGGAAATCTCTTATAGTCTAGTTTTCTTTTGACCCATAAAGAAAGTCATTTGGACACTATAGCTATGAGAAAACCTGATTGTCCCAAGGTCGCTCCAGAAGTGTAGCAATTCTCCCGTGACATATGTATTTTTGACATTTCTCCAAAACCATGGTACCTGTGTAAAATATGAAGGAATTTTTTCTTTTTGGACCTATTATATACAAAAACCTCTCTCACTCTTTTCAAATTAATCTCAGTTTGGTTAGAAATATAGTTTGAAGAAAAACTGGCCCTAGGTGTGGCAAATGATTTGTCATTTGGAATAAATTATTTGAAAATGATGGAGGAATGTTGTTTATGAGTTGGTATGGATTTATGATAGCTGATATGATCTATCATATGGATCCTTTAATCCTATTCCTTCTTTCCATAGTAAACCCTAGCTTAGTTGGAAGGGGAAAATAGGGTTTGGTGTAGGCAAAAAAAGGGATTGAGGACGGCCTTGTAGAGGGAGGGGAATGAAGGGGTTAAACGTTGTCTAAATTATTGAAGAAATTTTGGGGGATAGGGATGGATGTTAGAGAGTAGAGGAAAGTTTAATTTGAAGGATTGAGTGAGGGGAAGGGGCCTAAAAGGGAAAAACATAGGCCTAGTCTCGAAAAAGTGTTAAATTGTAGCAATATGCTAGGTTTTGTAGAAAAATGATGATTTTGAAGGATAGGACTGATGGGAAGTGTTTATGAAGGTATATAAAGGATAGGAGGAGGTGTAATAGCATTATAATACAAGCCTTGTTGATGATTTAAACATGTAATTCATGAAAACAAGAAAAAAACGCTCAAAAACCCTAGATGGACAATGGAGTCATAGGCAAGGGAAAAACAGAGTAATGAGATTATGGGTAGGAAAAAGGATGGAAATGAGAGGCACAAGCCATTTGGAGTCTGTAGGAGTTGCAAGGTGATCATGAAATGGAAAAATGGTAGGATAGTAAAAAAAAATTCTCTAAGGATAATGAAGGCAGTGAGATTTCTGAGACTCATAATGTTCATGGAATTTTGTTTTTAGAAATATAGAACCAATATTTAGTCATCTACGAATAGTGAAAATTACTGATGATTAACAGGATCCACAAGCATCCATTATGGATCACGGAAAGAAGTTGGCACATGACCAAGTTGGTGATATCATATTGCAAATTCAGAATGTCAGAGGCCCGCAGCCTGCGCACCCACGACATTGGTTCCACCTTTGTTACATTATCATACAATACTTGCTTTAGGTAAAATTCAACGGCCATATCCAGGAAGGCATATTAATTTGCCAGCTCATGGTGTTCAAATGTAATGGATGGAAGGCTACCAAACATGTCCCTGATGAAAGGGACCTCCTACGGGACCAATGGAATTTGGAGATATTCATGGACAACGTCCACATTCTTGGGGGTGTACACTGTCGGCTTCCTTGGATTAACATATGATGGGAGCCACGAGAGAAGAGGCACCAATAGAGCTTCTTCCTGGGATTTCATAGGGTGCTTCAAAGGATTGAGAAAGCATGCCTGAGGCACTTGCCGAGGGGAGTGCACTATTCAAAGGGGAGGTGCACGAGTTCACCAAAGCCCACTTCATGGCTTTCCCCTTCCCCTTCTCCTTTCCTTGTTACTTACATTGTTCCTTTCCCTTTACCTATCCCTTGTCCGTCATGGACACGACCTCTTCAACATCGAGAGTTACTTCAAACACATCCTCAGATCCAATTTCAGCGGAGGCCGTAATAGGCGATGACTTGGCGGGGTTAGAAGCAATCATCCTTGCACGAAATATAAATTCGGGGCTGCTATTTTCATAAGGGGAAGCTTGCTTAGAAATATAGATGGAATGATCATAAAAGACACATAATTCACAGCAAATCACAAGGCGTGAGAACTTCAGAGATAAAAGGAATCGATTATAACCTACGCCCCTTATTGTAGAGGCCTCTATGAGTAGAAATAGATCGATTCACATTAAATGTGACTTACCATCAAGGAAAATGTAAAAAATACTCCAATATCACTACATTAATTTCCAAATACCCACTCCATCGAATAGTAAAATGGATTTTTCACCTAGTTTTACCATTCCAATGGCTGGTTTTTTTAGCTGAGCACTACCCCTGTGCCTCTGTCGCACCTTTTCATGTCTTCTTACCTATGCTCTACCAATATGAGCCTATGGAACCTTCCTTCGCCTTCCATTCCTAGTGCATGAAACACTCTTGATATAGATACTCTAGACATATATTCATTTGGTAGGTGTTGGGTCGTCCTGCAAGGATTTAGATGACTTCCATTAATGTACTTGGGCGGGTAATCTCTGCACAGTGTAGCCAACCTTATTGCACCACCATCAGTAATCTCTTTTTATATATAAGCAACCAAAAAATGTTTGTGGAACTAGGGTGACACGCAAAATGACTGTCATAAAGCAGAACCAATTGTGGCTCCTTGAGTTTATTCTTATAATTAGGGTTTAGTCGGCAAGGCTGCTGATGTGCATCCGGCTTCAAGGTGATTCTCATGACACCTAGATCTCCTACAATTCCCTCGATCTTAGAGAAATTTGTAGGGAATAGGTCATGATATTCATTCAACAGCTCTGCCATATTTCCAACAGTATCATCATCCTAGTAATCCCCTATTTTGGCCAAATTGGGCTACTCTTTTGTCCCAATGTTGACTTCCTTCAAATTTAGTGGTTTGGTCACATCTACTATTTGCAATAGGGGTCCTACAACTGCACGTTATCCTTCCGAATCTGGGACAGTGATATTTCTAGGATCTTCATAGCAGTTTTCGACAAACCAATTTCGATAGTTGACAATATCCTACTTCTATGCATCCCAAGCTGGCGCAACACATTCTTTCAGGGGTAACAACTCATCAAACACAAGAGAATATATGTCTTGCAAGACTTCATATGATTTATCCGTCCCTCCAGCTAAACCAAATGTCACCATGAAATCCTCTGTCATGATGCCCTAGTGGCGAGTGCACCAGTGTAGCTCTGCATCTAGATATCAGGTGGTGGGGATTGGTCATAAGTAATGAATAAAAATATGGACCCATTCATTCCAAGTCATTTCATTGAATACCTCCATCCATATAGCCAAGTGCTTGCATGGGTCCCCACGACCAGAAAATAGCTCCATGGGTGGATTGACTGGAGATTCAAATAGGAGGATAATCATTTTTTAGCATTCCTCCTACTCCTGAAAAGCCCCCTTATGGGTTTCCCACCACCAAGCAGGGGTCACGCGGATAGCCAAATCAAGTGGAAAAAATATCCGTTCTTCACGGACATCTACTTCTAATGCTTTGAGAAATTCCTTAACACTACCAGAACCGTCAAAGTAGGGAAATTCTCTCACCTCTGAGGAGATGCATTGGAAGATCTTTGTAATCTTGAGGCACCATAGCATAGATACGTCATCCAACCAGTTATGAAAATTCTCTATTTTTCCATTTGATTCTAAGAGACATGCGGCGTGTTTCTCCCAACACAACATGCTATCAGTTGTATGGTTGAACCAATCATCATCTCAGGCAGTCAGTTGGTAAATATGGTCAACATCCTCCTCTTCATGCACCGTTTTTGTATATCACTCTCATTCTATTGGGTCGAGGGGGACTAGTACCCACGTACCATCATTCTCAAATACCATGATTCTCCTCTTTAGGTTTATGATACCTCCTATGTCAATATCCCTATCAGGTCCTAAGAGCGCAGGGTAAGGGTCTGAATCGTCCATAATATGGATTACTTTGAAATATACATAGACTTTAACTCTTGCAATGTCTACCAAAACCTTTGGAAGCCTGCCTAATGGAATGATCTTCTGCTGGTTAGCCATATGTAACTGAATAGTGGACCACTCCAGCTTGGGTTCTCCCATCCTTTCCCAGGTTTTTTTTGGAATTACATTGGTGTCAGATCCTAGATCCAGGATGAATTGATCCATTTCACAGTCTCCAATCTGCATAGTCATATGCATATCCTAACCATTCCTTTTCTTATTCTTATAAATCTTGTTCATAGCTTTAACCTTCATTCAGAGGGAATCCCTTTATGTGCATCTATCTATTAATGGTTGGAGATTCTCCATCGCCTTATGATTGTGCAATAATTTTATACATGCCTGAAGGAATGGCTTAACTACATCATATGCCTTTGAATCTACATAAGTCCTCGAGGTGGATTCTTTGTCCCTATAAAATTCCTTGTTAGTGTCGAAGATGGTCTCTTTCTCCTTCGTCAAGTCCAGGCTTTCTATTTTATCAGAGGCCTTTCTGATTAGTGGTTTAACCACAACTTTTTTCTCATCTCCTCCTGTGGCAATGCCACTTTGCGTAATTACATTGACACTGGGCGCATCATCACACGGTTCCACCTTAACCCGTTATACATTTTGTGTTGGTGTTTGCTTCTTCTCCTGCATATTCGCTATCATCACAAGAAAATATTCAATTACATGATCGAAATGTCTGCAATACCTACAGTATTGGTATGCAGGGTTCGGGTAGTCTCTTGCATAATGTCCAACGTCCCCAAATTTGTAGCAAATTAGTTTCCCTCTTCCTCGACATGCACCTTCACCTGTCCCTCCTCCCCATCCTCTTGTAGGGGATCCTCCTTGCCTAGAGGGAGATGCTAGCGACGAAGGCTCAGCTTGCACCCTATATAGGTTTCCCCTATCTATAATCAGGTCAAATGTTTGGAAGTTGTGCTTGTCGTGACACATTAACGAGCAAAAATTGCACCATTGTTGCTTCAATTATAGCACATAGGCACCTAATCATGGGCAGTGGTATTTATCATGTCTTCCTACTACCTGGCAGTTAGCACACCACAATGTGGGGGTACTTGTTCCAACAATATCTCTACGGCATAGTGTACTTGGTCCCCTAGCCTGAATATAATCTTACAGTGGAGGGCACTAATCCTTAGTGTGGCCTAATACCCTACAGTGTATTCACTAGACATCCGTGTTGGCTTATTTACCCCGATACCTTCTTAGGTTTGGTATTTCTAAGTGCATCACCTCTAGTTGGATTTCAATATGCAACACCCTAAATTGAGCATCATCCCTTGATGCAACTTCTAGATTCATGGCAATATCTAGGGCGTCTTCCTATGAGTCAATATTCCCTTGGCCCATAGGGTTGCACACATGGGTTAATAGCATGGCGATAAACCACTCCTTATGTTTCTTGTCCTCATAAAAAAATCCTCCATCACTGATGAATTTCTTTAGCCATTGGTCAGCTTCCAAAATAGATTCTGTAGGTCCTAGCTTAATATATTTCAACTCTAATATGCATTCAAAATAGGACTTAGGCTTTCAGAACTGCTGCTTTAGGGCATCCTTAATCTCTTGTATTGTAGGATTCGCATGCTCAGAAATTTATCGCACGAACCAATCCAGAGCCCACCCTTCAAATGCCATTGATAGCTGCGATCTTTTTATAGAATCATTATTAACATTCTGCTCGTTCCATACTGAATATTCCACGAACTAGAACTAATCCATATCCTTGCCCCCTTCTCCCTTAAAGGTGGGTAATTTCATGTGTGCATCCATCTGGTCTATAGGTGGTGGTGGAGGTGGGGTAGGAGAATTATTACCCTTGCGTGAGTTTGATGGTGGCGTTTCCAGGGGACTCATCTCTACGTGTACATCCATGCCTTGGTTGAGATCAGGTGAATCCCTTAGAGGATTGTACACTGATTTATCCCCTTCTTGATTATCCCGATAGCATTTACCGCTTCATGTTGTGCTTCCACTCTATTCGAAGTTCATTCACTTTGTGTGATTTCACACGACACCAATTTAACACAATAGCATCTTAATCCGTAGCGGAAATGTTTGCAATAACTTACCCCAAAATCCCTTGAAAAACATTCGCTCTGCTTCAGAATAGGACACAAACTGATCGAATGAAAATTCAATTACAAAGCCACCCAACACACTCTGAACCCAGTGATCTACAGTCTGGGTGATCTTGCTATCAGTCTTATCCAACTTTTCGATCAACTCAGGGGTCCACGGTGTGACCTGATCATCATTCCAACATGTTTGGAATTTTGCCAACGTCGCTAGCCACTCCTACAATTCATGTGTGAAGGTTACAAAGAAAATTTCATGTACCTATGTAAAAATGTACTTATTCTTCCACTCTTCAGCATATAGCTTCTTACTTGTATTCTCTTTTAGGGAAAACTCCTGAACCTACTTTTCAAACCAGTCCTCAAGTTCAAGCTTCAATGGCTGCCAATGACCCCATGGAATTACCCAATATCTCTCTCTAAATGCTCCCGGTCCCAGAAAAGGACCCATTTTTTGGTTTGAGGGGTTGTGACCTAGGTTCATATTTAAGATTTACCAAAAAAATCCTTGTACTATTGGTCTTTTGACAATGGCCTACTTGTGTAGGTCTAGGTATCACCTGAAGTTGTATGGGAGGGTGTTGGAACTAGGTTTCCACACACTGAGAGAGAGAAAGTTAATTAAGTGGGTCCCCTTAGATCTGACAGGCTTGTGCTGGAGAAGGCCTAACCCAGGAACGCTTAACAATATATTTTTTGGAACAACTCAAGCGAACCTCATAAACCATCAGATAACACATTAACATAATAAAGGTGCGAAAACATAACCAGATCTATGCATTCATTCCTTTCTGAAGCATCACATCCATATCTGCATCAATTATTTATCAGTATTCAATAGACAGACATAATCCCAGAAATCATAGATAGTGCAGCCTGTAAAGTAACACAAAATACTCATATATAAGAAAAAAAATTCCTCTCATTCATTAATATTCAGATTCCACTTACAGACAGTTTACCAGCCCGTGCACACAGTCAACAGGGTCTGCACACAACAGGACTCAGGGTCTCCGTGCACAGAGCCAATAGGAGCCCTTACCCAAAAACTCCACACAACAAATCCAATATTCGTATCAGACTTGATCCAAACTTCAACTTACCTCTAGACTCGATTTATCCATGTAGTTATATCATATTAAACTGCATTATTCTATGGTCTGCAAACCATGGTTTCTGCACCCTTGGTATACCCTTTGACACATTACAGTTCATTAGGGGCTTTGACTCGCCCCAATGCCCTTGCACTAGACTAAACTATTACAAAATATTACAAAATTGCATCAAAATTACGGTTAGGGGACTCTGCTCCAACATGATGGAAACTCTTTTTTTATGGATTTCAAGATTTCTTGATACAATTTTCCTATTTCTCGAGATCAAGTTTCTGATCATATTGTTGTATTGAATTCACCCTTATACAAATATCTTGTATCGAATTAGGGTTTGGAGTGTGAAAATTTCATGAATGTACGAAATCAAAAAGTTTATAAATGTGAAGATTAACTTTGACCAAAGAGTTCATTTATGTTGAGTCCAATAGAAAATAATAAACTCCAAGTTTTTCTTGTGAATGTATTCATGACATTAGAAATATTCTTCAGCGTTAGCAAGTTCTTGAGTTATTTTTTGAATCAAGTTCCTCTTAATTTCCATCCATTACATCCAGATTTGTTTCGTATATTTGTTATACTTACATTCCTTTTCAATTATTTCAATGATTACGATGCTTGTAAACTTTCTCACTAGTTATAGGAAAATGGTTATATTATTCAAAGCATTTGTGAAATTGTTCAAATTTAGCTATATTTTCTATCTTCTAATAGAGAATATCATGTCACAAATGGTCCATTTGATCATAATATTAACTATCATTCATTTTATGATTTTCCCATCAGTGTATATGATGACAGTTGTTTCACACTAATTAATATTTATAGTTTATCTCACTGTTAGGATACTTGTCAAGCAGCCGAGGCGCTTCAACCTTTGTCGATGGTTACGTCAGGAAATGAATACCTTGACGAGCCTTCTGAGCATGATCAGATTCATTTTCCCTTACAAGATTCTCATCTTGAGCCTACACTTTTAATTGAAAATTAATCATTTCAAATATTTCATTGTTTTCAAGAGGATTTTTTCGAATTCCATGATCCAATCCTTGAATGGTTGGATCAATATTGCTTGGAAATATCCCTCGCAAATAACAAGTTTTGTTATTTCCTCATGATTGCTAGGGGGTACAGTGTAGATAAAGAGACATTTACAAGCATCTTCTGAGACCATTTTGGTGATTGTTTTTATCAAAAAAGAGATAACGGGAACTAGTTATAAGTATTGTCTATGGAATATCTTTCTTCTAACAGGAAATAACTTCTTTTTTGTGTGCAATTTATTCAAGCTCTACTCATGGAAAATAACCTCACTCTATTTCACCTTCACAAACTAAAAAGATAACCCAAATCAAAGAATCATAACTTGTGCTTAAAAGAAAGATCTATGGAAAAACTTTAATTGCAAAGATAATTAAGATCTCATCGATGAAGCGATGGCTAGGGTTTCTCTGAAGGTGCAGAGGGTTTTCCGTGCGATTTTCGCAGGTCTCGAGGTCAGCCTTTGGTACGTGTCGACATGATTCAGACTTGTTCCAGTATGGGGCCTCCTCTTCGACGCGCATTTGGCACTTCTGAGCTTTTTTCGGAGCCTAGGGTTGCTGCAGGAAAGAGAAGTTCGAAGGACTCGGAGGTCAGTTTAAGAAGGGCGTTTTTTGAACAAGATGGGTATTGATAGTTTATCAGTTGAGCTTGAGCCGTCGCCGGAGGACTTGCTCACCGTATGGGGGTTAGAAGTCTCAGAGAAAAATCTCGATTTTCATTTTCCTCTCCGCGCTTCGGTGGATTTGGAGGCTGAGAATGCTTGGAAGGGTTTCTCGAATGGGTGTGGTGGCTCTGGTTTAAATTTCTATGAACAGAAGAGTGTTTCAAGTCTTGGCCTTCAGCATCTTCTGGTTATCTGTCGGCCTTTGACCTCGGAAGAGCTCTTCACAGAAGGCCTCAATTTTGCGACGGCCACGCAGCCTGCGGCGCTCCAAGGTAACCCTCTCTCTTGTGGTCTTTCTGGTGGTCCGGAGCTAAGGTTTGAAAATGAAGGATTTCGTTTTGGTAAGGATCATGCAGTGTTAAGCGCTAAACATTTGGGGGATCTAACCGCGCTGAGAAACCCTCTGACTGGGGCGTTGAAAGACTGTAGGGTGACCAAGGAGGTGAACAGTCTTCCCAAAGCAAACCCGGTCGGAGTAGTGGGAGGGCTTTTGCCTTCAGTTCGTTCGGGAGGAGGGGTTGTTGCCCCAAAGAAGGATGGGGGCCGTAATTGTGATGCTCTGTCTAGGGTTTCATCGAGTAAGGCTGTTGATTTTGTTCCTATTTCTATTGCATCTGAAAATTGTGGGGTTGTGCCAGAGTGTGGCGCATTTCCAGGGGTTGGTGCTCAGCCTTTCCATGTCAATGGTCTCGATTCTCTGCGTTCTGTAGAAGCTATGAAGCTCTTTCTGGTAGAAACTATCTGTGCGGAGTTCCCCTTTGCAAAGTCGACAGCTGAGGAACAAGAGGTCAAGAAAGCTGTGGGAACCAAGAGAAAGAAGGCCAAGATCATCAAATCAAAGGAAGGAAGTCCGAAATGCCTGCTTGGGGTCGATATTAGTATAGAAAAAGTTATGGATCTAGCCGAGACCATGTTAGTGGGGAGAGTTAGGGGCAGGAAGTTATCGGAGGCCTTTATTGTTGATTGGGTGCAGAATATGTGGAATGACTCTCCAGGACTGCCTGTTGATATCAATATCCTGGCGAGAGGATGGTTCACCATCACCTTCGAGACGAAAGATCAAGTGGACAGAGTCTTGGAAAGGAATTGGTTCTTCGGCAAACGACCGGTGCTCTTCAGACGCTGGACTCCTCTCTTTGACGCCCAGAAAGAGAAAATGGCCGATTCTCCGGTGTGGGTTAAGCTACCCGGCCTTCCTCTTCAGTTCTAGACCGATTCGGTGTTCATCTCGATTGGGAACACGTTGGGCACTTATCTTGAAGCTGACAAATCCTTCTTGCAGACCAAAGATAAGAGTGTGGCTCGCATCCTAGTGAGCCTTAACCCTCGTGAAGGACTTGCTGAGACCATGACGCTACAATACAAGGATATGGAGTTTGTGCAAGTTTTGGATTATGAGCACCTACCCTTCAGGTACAATAGATGCCACAAGACAGGCCACCTGGCTCGAGACTGTCCCTTGGGACACCAGCGTAACTGCAGACAGAGGAGGAAGAAAAGGGCTTAGAAAACCCCAATCTCAGTTCAGGATGGGGAACCTTTGGATGCAGAACTCGACCTTCCGGCTCAGGAGGTCTCCTCCCCCTTCTTGGATGCTGATATGCATAATGCGAAGGACGATGCTGGCCCCTCCTTGCTCCCGGTTGAAGATCTGGGTGACCCTTCGGCTCACCCTTCAGCAGTCAACTCTGGCTTGGCGAATTTGGCGGGTATGTCCCCCTCTATACTTCCCCTGTCCTCGTTTTCCGTTTTACCTGTTGATGTCTGCTTGGAGCCTGGTCCTTCCAGGCAGATTGTAAATGAATTTTTGGCCCTTAACCTATCTTCTCCTCCCTTTGATAGCCTGGTTGTCTCTGTTTCTGCCGGCCCGAGTCTTTCCCCCTCTTCTCTGACGATCCCTTGTGACCCTTGCCCTCGGTCTTCCGATTCTGGGCCCTTCCCTTACAATCTCAGACCCCGTTCGGACAGAAGAGCTTTGGGCTTTGAAGTGGGAGGACTAGCCTCGAATTATGTTGTTGTTGGATCTAGAAAGGCTAGAGGTAGAAAGTCTAAACTCTCCATAGCTCAATCCAAGGCGGTTGTGGATATAGCTGATGGGAAACAATTGACTCTTCCCAGGGTGCTTAGAGCAGAGCGGCCACCCTCTGGGGTTCCGCCATGATTGTCCTCTCCTTCAATTGCAGAGGCCTAGCTAGTCAGGCCAAAAGGCTAGCTTTAAAAGAGCTTGTGCATGCTCACAACCCTGACATTATTATGCTTCAAGAAACTCTGGGCAAAGGGGAGGAGGTTGTCTCTGTTCTAACCAAGTTGATGCCTAGATGGTCTTTCTTTGCTCTGGATGTTGTGGGAAGGTTTGGAGGAGTGGTCTCTGGTTTCAATCCTGTTAAATTGAAGTATGTATCTTCTTGGGGGACCCAGAATGTGCTAGCTGTGGAACTTTTTTCAAGCGAGCTCAATCGGTCCCTGCTCTCTCTGAATATTTATGGACCTTGTGTGGAGAGGGAGAGGTTTTGGTCTGCAATTTTTCGCTCTTCTTGGATTGGCCAACCCTTTTTACTCTTGGGAGGAGACCTCAACTTCTCGATAGGGGAAGCTGAATCCTGGGGTGCCATGGCCAAAGCTGACCCCCTGTCTGAATTTTTCCTTAATAATATTGCTTTGGCACACCTGGTGGACATACCCCTTCTGAAGTTAAAACCTACATGGTGGAATCGAAGAGTTGGACAGGATTGGGTGGGAAAGAGGCTGGATCGGTTTCTTTTAAGTGAGCCTCTGATGGACTTGCTCATGGAATATAGACACTGGACTGCTGAAGGAGGTATCTCTGATCACTTTCCTATTCTTCTTGACATTAAAGGTACTGGAAGGAAACCTGGTCTGCCTTTCAGGTTTAATCCAGTTTGGCTCAAAGATGAATCCTTCCAAGAGCTTTTTTCTTCAACTTGGGAGGTGGATCCAGGTGGGCCTGACTCTTCCAGGAGTGTTTTTTTCTGGAATAATCTGAAGAAAATGAAATCTGCTGCTAAGGACTGGGCGGCTAACTTGAATAAAAAAGAGGAGGAGGAACTAATAAAGGTCAATTCTGACCTAGCTCTTTTAGAAGACCCTGAAGGAGGAGGTTATGAATCCTTTGAAGCTAGAAGCAGAATTAAGGAGTTGGAGGCCAAGAGAAGGAGAATTCTACAGCTAAGAGAAGAAACCTGGAGGCTGAAAAGCAGGGCTCTTTGGCTCCAAGCAGGGGATGATAATACTAAGTTCTTCCATAACTATGCCAAAGGTAGGAAGATGGCCAATACCATCTGGGAACTTCCGAAGGGAAATGGAGACTTGGCCTCCTCTTTGGAGGAGTTATCTTCCTTGGGATTAGATTACTTTAAAGATCTCTTTAAAGCCCCCTCTGAAGTTTCCATTGCTGAAGTGATCAGAGTATCTCAGCTTTTCCCTAGGTTCGTGGACGAGGATGAAAATGAGGCAACAATGGATCCTGTATCCAAACAGGAAGTGGAGGATATCCTTAAAAGCATGGCAAAGGACAAAAGTCCAGGGCCTGATGGCTGGACTGTTGAGTTTTTTCTGCATTTTTTTGAAACTCTCAGTGATGACCTGGTTGCTGTTGTTGAAGAATCTAGAGCTACAGGCCAATTCTACGGCCCTTTCAATTCTACCTTTCTCGCCCTGATCCCCAAGTCGGAACATCCCTCGTCTTTTGCTGATTTTCGTCCCATTTCCCTCTGCTCTTGTGTCTATAAAATTATTGCGAAAGTCATTGCTGCGAGGCTTAAACCTTTCCTCTCTGCTCACCTCTCCCCTGAACAGTTTGGTTTTCTAAGTGGGCGTCAAATCCATGAAGCGGTAGGTGTTGCTCAGGAATCCCTGCACAGCTTAAAAAGGAGTGGCAGGAAATGAATAATTGTAAAGTTGGACTTATCTAAAGCTTATGATAGATTCAATTGGCTTTATCTAAGGCTTCTTCTTACCCACCTTGGGTTCCGTTTTGACTTTGTTCGTTCGATTATGAGTTGTGTTTCCTCTACAGATATTGCTCTCCTGATTAATGGCGCTGCAACTCCCTTTTTCACTCCGGAACGATGTCTAAGACAGGGATGCCCGCTTTCGGCTTTGCTGTTCTTGCTGGCAGCAGAAGGCTTAAGTCTCCTGATTCACCGAGACAAAAGACTGGGAAGTTTAAAGGGGATTGAAGTGGCGGAAAATTTCTGGATCACGCATCTTCTTTTTGTTGATGATATTCTGATTTTTCTGAATTGGTCTACTGATGACTGCCGCGCCCTAAAATCTTTGCTGGAGATATTCCTAAAAGCAACTGGGCTCCAAATAAATTCTGCAAAATCAACCATCACTCCCTCTGGTCTTTCTGAAGTTGAGCTGATTAGAGTTCAAAGGCTCATGAACTTTGAAGTCCGCCCTTTGCAGGATCAATTCAAATACCTTGGTTTTTTGTTAAAACCAGATTCTTATCGCATTCTGGATTGGAAATGGCTTCTTGCTAAGATTGAAAAAAGGCTTACTCATTGGAGTTTCAGGTGGTTATCAAGGGCTGGGCGTCTGGTTCTGATTAAATCTGTTCTGATGGCCATTCCAGTTTTTTGGGCCAGTCTTTCTTGGGTGCCTAAAGGAATTTTGGTTTCAATTGAAAAACTGTGCAGAATTTTTTTGTGGTCCGGGTCTAATCAGGATTTGGTAAGCCCTTGGGTGGCTTGGGACAAAATTTCAAGGCCAAAAGAGTGGGGCGGCTGGGGAATAAAAAACCTGGGATCCTTTGCAAAATCCTTGGCGGCTAAATTACCTTGGCGCCTGATCTCAACAGATTCTCTCTGGGTCTCACTCATGAAACGAAAATATATCAGCCAAGATTCTGTTCTGGAATGGGTTCGGCACACTGTCAAATCTTCCTCAAATGCATCTTCAGTTTGGAAAGCAGTAGTGGCTTCTGTCCAGCTTATCGAGAGGGGCTTGGCCTGGCAAGTGGGTGACGGAAGGCAGGTACGGGTGGGATGTGATCCTTGGGTTGGTTGTCCGCCCAATTTTACTCTGTCACGAGAGCTTGTTGCTCATTTAAATTCTGAAGGCTACTTTTACCTAAGTCAGGTGGCAGATCCTAGATCCACTTCTTTTGTCAAGCAAGGCTGGTTGTCCGGTTTGGACCTGCATTTGGATAATAGATGGCTAGAAGAGTGGAACCGGTATGTTGTTGATCTTTCTCTCTCTTCTGTTAGAATCTCTGATTCTGTTGACACCTTGCGTTGGGTGCATGCTCAGACAGGTATTTACTCCCCAAAATTCGGTTACAAGTGGCTTATGTTGCAACAAGGTTGGGGGAATCCTGCATGGTGGTCCAAACCCCTATGGAAACTTAAAAGTCCAACTAAAACCAGACTCTTCTTCTGGTGCATTCTTCACAAAAAAGTCCCAACTTGGGACTTTCTGCAAAGAAGAGGCAAGCAGGGTCCGAGCTGGTGTACGCTCTGTAAATCTGCAGAAGAAACGCCTCTCCACCTTTTTCTCCTATGTCCTTTTAATGCTAGTCTCTGGGCAGAATCTCTGCGCTTAACCAACATTCCCTTGAGATGGTTTGGGGATAGTCTTCTGCAAGCTTGGGAACACTGGTGGCAGGAGGCGCCAGATGATAAAATTAGGGCCTTTCCACTTTTAATAGCCTGGGGTACTTGGATCGCCCGAAACAGGGCTATCTTCAATGAGTCTACCTTTCTGATAGCAAACCTAGCAGCTGAGGGAGCTGCAATTTTTGACAGCATTCCTACGCCTGTTGTCAAAGGCTCCGTTCGCATTGTACAGCCGGAAACAATCAATGATTCCTTACCTTGGGCATACTTCGATGGTGCTTCTGATAACAATGATACCTGTGGTGCTGGACTGGTTATTAATCTCACCGCTGAAAATTCCTTTCGAGCCTCTATCGGCCTTGGGAAAGGGTCTAATAACTTCGCAGAACTTAAAGCACTCCGTTTGCTTCTTTGCTGGCTTATTTCTAAACAGATTTATCAGATTCAGATCTTTGGTGACTCTAGGAATGTTGTCAACTGGTTTAATGGGACTCAGCATTGCAGGCATTTTCTTCTTCTTCCTTTGCTTCAGGAGATTCGTCGTCTTAAATCATTTTTCTCTGAGATTTATGTTGTTCATATTTACAGGGAAAGGAACCAGCAAGCAGATATCTTATCTAAAGAAGGTCTAAAACTCGCTTTGGGGTCCTGGGCAGTAGCGGAAGCAGTAAATGGGACTGTTCAACCTCATGAACAACCTCTTTTTGTGTAATTTTCAGTTTATTTTCAACATTGTACAGTGGACCTTTATAAACCTATGTGATTTTTGCTACTATATTGGGTCCAGAACTGTTTCCCTTATGTAAAGGGGTTCTGGGCTCGCCTTTTGTTTTATGTATGGTATTAAATGGGGCTGGGATAGTATCTACTGCCAGTCCTTTTGGGTGCTGGAGCATATCGTTTGCGTTGTCTTAAACAACTGCATCGATGCTTAAGCAGTGATCTTTATGGTTTACTCTTGGGCTGCTAACATCTTCATCAGATGGTAAGTAGCCTTGATTTCATTCTCTTTCTAAGGGAATGACTGTTTTGTTTCCAAAAATGCTTGGCATATGTTCAGAGACTATCTATATTAATAGAAAGTTCGTTTTTTTCTTGGAAAAAAAAGTTATTCAAGCTCTAATTTTTTCTGTTTCACATTTTTTATATCAGTTTTAATTGTTCAGATATCTAAATATGTGGGTTGTGAGTACCTATGGTGGCTTCATTTGAAATTTAATTATACTTCACCCAAACCTTCTAACTAGTTAGGATAGGAGTAGGTCTAGCTACATTATAGTTTCCCTTTCTTGCACCCATCTTACACTTGTTATCTCCTAATATTTCTTTTTTTCTTATTTTTGTCTCTCATTTTGATTTTGGTTGTTGAGATTGCAACAGGATGATGAGCTTAGTGAAAAGAGTCACCTTCACTAAGTGGGCCCACAGGCTATTTTTGGCGCAAGTCTATTTTTAGACATGTCGATCATATTCTATGAGTTGCAGGATGCTATTTGTGGATGGTTGGTCAAGTTTGAAAAATAGATGGACTTCTATTTTTAGACATATTGGGTGGAATCTATTTTTAGATTGCCAGTCTAAAAATAGATAGGTCGAATATTATTAGCTCTTAATAATATTTGGACTATAAACATTAACATATGTGGCACATGAGCTAACAAAATGAATTACGCTATTCTTGAGGGTTAAGTGGAGGTATTTCATGGAGACTTCAGTTAGAACTCATGTGACAGATTTTGGTGGAGTTATTGAAGTAGTTCGTGGAGTTGTGTTCAGTTTAACTCAGTTAGACACAGTTGAGATAGTTGTATCTAGTCTAACTGATTGATACACTAGTGAGAGTGGTGTGAATTAATTAATAATTAATTCACTAAATAATAACTCATTAATCAACTGAAGAATACATCAGTTAACTACAGTGCATGGACAGTTTCAGTGGAGACCAGTGGAGAGATAGGTGAAAGGGCAAGTAGACTATCAGTTGTGACTATAGTGTTGCATGATTTTGCACCACACATTGATGGAGATGCCAATGAGGATTGCATGAGAAAGGATAGACCAATCTGAGTTCATTCAGAGCCATTCTTCAGCAGGGATTTTGTAGTAGAGGCAGGCTAGCAGGTGGCAAAGATCGGTGCATGGATTTGCAAGTGCTAGCCCGATTAGTGTGTAGCGATTGGATTGTACTGAGAACTTGTGAGAAGCTTTGTATGAAGATTTTTACATGATATATATGACATATATTATACATATATTTGGGGTTTTTAGCTTCAGGCTTTCCTATAAATCATTGTGTTAATGTGTGTGAATTTTTATGGTTTTAATGTGTGCATGCAATTGATTTAATTTCCGCATATGATGATCGATGGTGGAATAGATTCTGTATTGTGCATGAAGTAAAATAGTGTATGATTAGGAGAATATTAGACATATAACATATCAGTTATATAATTTATACATGGTATCGGAGCATTGATCATTGGAGCAATTGCAAATCATTGAAGCGGTTGAGTTTTGTGTTGGTGGAATTCGAATTTGCAGTAGTGTTTTCTTGGTGTCAAAGTTGAGATGTCTTTCAACGGATTGTGATTGGAGTATTCGATTGAGGGAAAATATAATTATATTTCATAGAAGGACAGGATGGAGGCAGTGTCGGAGAATAACGGGTTGAAGGATTTCATAGATGCAAAAATTCCAAAACCTGTTTCTAGCGATGCTGCCGCACTTGACGCATGGCAAAAGAAGACAAAAAAATGTCGAAGGATTCTATTGGAAGGTATGAAGGATCACATAGTGTCCAGCGTTCGTGGTAAATATTCTCCATTCCTGATGTGGAAAGCTTTGATAGACTTGTTCCAAAGCAAGAGTGACTAGAGGAATTTGGTGCTCAAGGATAAACTCAGGAAAATAAAAATGGAGAAGGGTGAAAGTATACCCAAGTACCTCACGAAGTGCGTCCAGTGCAGGGATGAGCTGGGAAGTGTGGGGGTTAATGTAGATGAAGAGGACTTGGTGATCTTGGCTCTCCTGGGGCTTTGGAAGAGTTGGCATTCCTATGAGGACTCTGTCAATGGTGGGGAGAAACTGCCAGGATGGGAGCGACTTTGGTTGGATCTTGTGCAGGAGGAGATAAGGTAGAGTACCAAGGATGGATCTTCATCGAAGAATGAAGATGAAAAAAATTTCTCTTTGGCTACCAAACCAAGGAAAGGGAAGGGAAAGAAAAATCCTTCTCAATCCAGTTTGAAAGGCAAGAAGAAGGATATGTCCAAGGTGAAGTGCTTTCACTGTCACCAACACGGACATTATGCTACTAATTGTCCACAGAAGAAGAAAAATAAGCAGGCTGCTGGATCTGCAGCTGGAAAGGCCTTAGCCTCGCAGTTTGAGCTGGATTTTTTGCTGATCGTATGCTTGGTCTCAAGTGTGATGGGATCAGTGTGGTTTCTTGACAGTGGTGCATATTTCCATATGACCAGAGACAAATATTTGTTTACTGATCTAGATGAGAAGTATCTTGGAGTGCACATCGAGATGGGTGATGATGGTAGATACAGTGCGACTAGTATTGGGACCATCCCTTTTGAGAGGAAGTCTCACAAAACTTTCATCTTGAAGGATTTCATGCATGTTCCAGGATTGAAGAAGAATATTATCTCTGTGGCGATGTTGGAAGACAAGGGATATGATGTTTTCTTTAGCGAGGGAAAGGCTTTCTTATGTAGTAAGGCAACTGGTGAAACCCAGAGGATAGCGGTTCAAGTTAAGAACCTTTATCAGTTTCAGGAAGATGGCTGCGCATCAGTGGAAGGAAAAGCAGGAGCAGTGGTGAGCCAGGATGTGGGCGAGCTATGGCACAGGAGATTGGGCCATCTTCACCATGGTGCTTTGAAAAATTTGCAGCAGATTTCTACTGGGCTTCCCAAAGGTACACTTGCGCAGTCAGATCAGTGCAAGGGATGTACTTTGGGAAAATTTGTGAAAGCCACCTTTCATGAGAAGGATAGTTGCACCACGATGATCCTTGAGAGAATTCACACAGACATGTGTGGACCTTTCTCAGTAGCTTCGATAGCAAAGCACAGGTATTATGTGATATTTGTTTATGAATTTTCTCGTAAGTGCTGGATCTTCTTCATGCAAAAGAAGAGTGAGACATTCTCTAAGTTTTGTGAGTTCAAGGCACTAGTGGAGAAAGATTCAGGGAAGCAGGTGAAGGCTATTAGGAGCGATAATGGTGGTGAGTTCATCTCTGGTGAATTCAAAGACTTTTGTAGCGCAAAAGGAATTTGAAGAGAGCTCATAGCACTTCATAACCCACAGCAAAATGGGGTCGCGGAGTGAAAGAACAAAATGTCCTCGGTGTTGCACGGGCGATGTTGCATGATTAGGGCCTTCCCATACACTTGTGGGCCGAAGCTTGCAAAAATGCGGTTTATGTGCAAAACCGTTGTCCTCACAGGGTACTTGGCATGAGTACACCTGAAGAGGCATTTTCTGGTAAGAAGCCTGATATTTCTCATTTGAAGATTTTTGGCTCACCTGTTTACATTCATGTGACGAAGGATGCTAGGAAGAAGCTGGAGCCGACCGTATAGGTTGTGATATTTGTGGGGTACACAGAAACACCCCACAACTATTGTGTGTATTTTCTAGACAGTCGAAAGGCTATTATCCGATGGGATATCAAATTTTATGAGGAGAAAGCCATGAAGTGTTGACTTGAAAGGGACCCACACTTGCATGCAGATGAGGAGCTATTAGTTCTTAAGGATGAGCCTCAGGATGTGGATCAGCCACAAGAGGAGGTTCATGGAGTGGAAGAAACCACTCATGCAGTGCCAAACATTAGAGGGCAGAAGTGCACTACAGAAGCTAAGCGACTGATTCTTGATGCAGAAAATATTGTAGGAGCACCTACATCATAGCGCAGATAGATAAAGTCACCTGACCGATATAGTGTATACATGGCTCTGATGAGAAAGCGTATTGAGACAGAACCATCCTCTTTCGTGGAAGCTGTGGAGGATCCTAAATGGGTAGATGCCATGGTGGAAGAGTATGATTCAATTTTCAGAAATAGTGCATCGGAGATTGTCCCAAGGCCAAAAGGGAGATCAATGGTATATTCAAGATGGATCTATAGAGTGAAGCAAGCAGCTGACAGGAGCGTTGAGAAGTACAAGGCAATATTTGTTGCCAGGGGCTTCTCACATATCTCGGGAATAGACTATGAAGAAACCTTTGCACCTGTGGCAAGGTATTCCTCCATACAGAGCATCATAGCTCTCTCAGCACAGATGGGTTGGCACATTCATAAGATGGATTTGAAGACTGCGTTCCTCAATGGAGTAATCGAGGAGGAGGTGTACATAAAGAAACTCGAAGGTTTCGAGATCTTCAACAGCGAGTCGCATGTGTGCAGGCTCAAAATATTTCTATATGGGTTGAAACAAGCACCTCGTGCTTGGCACGCACAGATAGAAAATTATTTCACCAGTCTTGGATTCACCAAGAGTGAGGCGAATCCAAACCTATACCAGATTGTGGTGGAGGGTAAATTGCTGATCATTGTACTTTATGTAGATGATTTTATTTTGACAGGTGATGAATAGTTGATACTCTCATGCAAGGCTGATCTTGCAAAAGAGTTTTAGATGAAGGACTTGGGACTCCTTCATTATTTCCTGGGATTGGAAATCTGGCAGTGCAATGATGGACTGTTTGTGTCTCAAGACAAGTATGCCTAGGAGATACTGGAGAAGTTCAACATGCAAGGATACAAGCCTATCGACACTCCTCTTCTTGGTGGTTGGAGGAAAGAGGATGCTACATCAGCAGAGGTAGTGAATGCCACAGTTTATCAACAGTTGGTTGGTTCGTTCATGTATCTAGTCAATACATGACCAGACATACGCTATGTTATCAACCAGCTTTCACAAGCTATGGTTAAGCCTACCAAGATCTTTTGGAAGGTGGGGAAGCATGTATTGAGATATCTCAAAGGCACATCGGGATATGGATTATAGTATAGACAATCAGACGAGGTGAAGCTGCATGGCTTCTTGGATGCAGATTGGGAAGGAAGCCCAATGGACAGAAAGAGCACATCTGGAGGAATTTTCAGTATCGGGTCGACAACATTTTCTTCGTACGACAGGAAATAGATATCTGTGGCACTTAGTTTAGTAGAGGCCGAGTACATGGTAGCAAGTTTGGCTTCATGCGAGGCTATATGGATGAGGAAGATCTTGGTTAGGTTGTTCGGTTCACACTTAGATCCTACTGTGATATATTATGATAATAAGAGTTGCATTAAACTCTCAGTTAATCTAGTATTTCATGATAGATCTAAACACATTGACATCCGGTATCATCATATTAGAGATTGTGTGTAGCGGAAGATCATGTTACTTTCTTACATTTCTATGGAGGATCAGGATGCTGATATCTTGACCAAGGCGGTCACTAGGTGAAAATTCGAATACCATAGTGGCAGGATCGGGGTGGCAGATAATCCCTATATTTTTGAGAGGGAGTGTTGAGATTGCAACAAGATGACGGGCTTAGTGAAAAGAGTCACCTTCACTAAGTGGGTCCGCAGGCTATTTTTGGCGCAAGTCTATTTTTAGACTATCTATTTTTAGACATGTCGATCATATTCTATGAGTTGCAGGATGCTATTTGTGGATGGTTGGTCAAGTTGGAAAAATATATGGACTTCTATTTTTATACATATTGGGCAGAATCTATTTTTATATTTCCAGTCTAAAAATAGATATGTCGAATATTATTAGCTCTTAATAATATTTGGACTATAAACATTAACTTATTCTCTTGGAGCACTTCAGTTAAGTGCATAGATGTGGCACCAGAGCTGACAGAAGGAATTACACTATTCCTAAGGGTTAAGTGGATCTATTGCATGGATATTTTAGTTAGAACTCATGTGACAGAGTTTGGTGGAGTTATTGAAGTAGTTGGTGGAGTTGTGTTCAGCTTAACTAAGTTAGACACAATTGAGCTAGTTGTATCTAGTCTAACTGATTGATACACTAGTGAGAGTGTTGTGAATTAATTAATAATTAATTCACTAAATAATAACTCATTAATCAACTAAATAATACATTAGTTAACTACAATGCATGGACAGTTTCAGTGGAGACCAGTGGAGAGATAGGTGAAAGGGAAAGTAGACTATCAGTTGTGACTATAGTGTTGAATGATTTTGCACCACATTGATGGAGATGCCAATGAGGATTGCATGAGTAAGGCTGGACCAATTCGAGTTCATTCAGAGCCATTATTTTGCAAGGATTGCGTAGAAGAGGCAGGCCCATGAGATGTTAATTATGTATCTTTGTGCTAAGCTCTGTATCCCCCGTGCTCCTAAAAAAATGTAGTCCTTCAATGAATTTTCGACCAATGAAAATTCATTTGGAGTTAGTATTTGTGACAAAAATAAAATCTTGATAGAGGAAAGTGTCCCTCTAGGAGGGATAAGAAAGGGAGAGATGAGTGAAAAGAAAACCAATTTCAAGGACCAAATACCGATAAAATACATAAGGGGAGCCAACCTAGGGAGAACAAGCCATAATAGAGTGATCAAAATAGCCAAATAGGAATAAAACACTAAAGGAGAGACTTTGTAGTGCTTATCCCGCCAAAAGGATGGGATTGGCGAAAATAGGGTTAGAAAATCATAGTGGTTCTTCATACGAAGAGGACCAACAATTAAGGAAAGAACATAGAATAAAGATTAACCAAGAAAATAAGGTCACCTTCATAAATAGATATAGCATCATCTAACCCATGAAGGATTTTGATGCCCCTCTATTCAATTTCTTGTAACCTAAATTTACAACTCTTGCATGTCAAAATAAACCAATTTTGCAAGTAATTAACCAATTTTGAATTTGATTAAACAAATTCAAGAAAGGTTTGGCTAATAATGGAACCCTCGCTTGTCATGAAGTTCCCAATTTGCAGAGAATTGAAATGAAGAAGCTTCATTTGATATTCTGCTATCTACCCTTGTGTCCAATACGTGAAATTATGAATTATAATCAAAATATTACTCTATTTGTTTCAACTAGATAAAGAAATTTAATGTATCAAATCCTTTCAATTCAACCTTGGGAAAGTTCACTTCCTTTGGATGAATCCCAATTTTGGGATTGGATGGTCATTTTTAGGGAGCATTAAAATTGTCTAATATTTTCATCCATTTTATATTCCAATCAATTTAATTTTCCATCCATATTTCATTCCATTTTTTCCTTATTTTGATCCATTTTATTTTCGTACTGATCAAATCATCCTTTTCGACTAACCTATGATTCAATTTGTTAATTTCGCTATGCAATTTTGATAGGTTGTTTTATGTCTCTTCAATTTATTCATGAGTAATGGAGGGTCATTCTATAGGTTTAATTTATGAATTAGTTTTTGGATATTAGTTTGGATCCATGGGAAAGGGCTTTTGGGTCCTAAGTGTAAGGGATCCTCTGGTTCCACAACACTATGATATACATGAACGGTCCAAAAGCAGTAGTAACTAAGTAGGATGAACCATACCCTTAGTTGCATTTCCTAAATACCTAGGTAAAAGAGAGTGGTCTCCTTAAGTGCTATTATTGGTGTACTCTAGTAATACAATAACTAGACAACCTATGTAAATTTAGTGTCATACACTCTTGGGGAACGTCCTATATAACTAACAGAACATGAAATTGATATAATGTGTATAAGTGTTATGTGCTGTAGTACTACACAAATTCATACCAAAAAGGCTTGCATGTGTTTCTAACAATTGTTATAGGGGTTTCCAACAAGGTGCACCATGTTTATTTCCTGCATGTATTCTTTCCATACTGAGAGGTTTTCCCTCTAAACAATAAATCATTATGATATTTAAACATGTTGGAACAAATCTGCAATAAATAATTAAAAAGTGTAGTTATTCTCTCCATAAAAGCTCCTAAAATCACCCAAACATCAAAGGTATATTTCATATATTTTAATGAGTTAAAATATTTAAAAAAATGACATGTCATTCAATGTATCTCCATAGAATTTTGAAAATGAGACTATAACATTATTGAAAAAGTTTTAAAGTGACAATTCCGAAATGGTTATTGCAATTTTTATTTTAGAATTAATTACAAACCCCATCAAACATAGGCTCTATATGTAAAATTATTACAAACTTGAATTTGAATAATTTCCCACCTACAATATGATATTTCTCATCACTTTCCACAAACTTTCACTATCTATATCCTCCTAGAAAATAAGTTATGGAGAAAATAAATAGATCACTTGTTTAAGTCTAAATTCAATATTAGTCATAAAACCTAACTTTCATAAGTTATAAGTTTTAAATTGTATAAAATAAAACCCAAAATTTTAACCATATTCTTCTATATTGAGCCTTAGATTCCTCAATCTTTTCTATTTGAAACTTCACAAAAAATAAGCTATAGCAAGAGAATTATGACGCTTTTGAGACTAATTTCAATATTAGTCACAAACCATATATTCCATAGGATATATCTCTGGAATTATCGTGAATTTGAAATTGAAATATTGATCATATGTACTTTGTTATTTATCCTTAGTCTTTTCAAAATTTCACTATTTGAATATTCCTAGAAAAACGAGTTATAGAAAAAATGCCAACATGCCATATTTGAGAAGTAAAACGCTAGGATTGTATGCTCTAATACCAAATTTTATGATCCAAGTTCATAGGAAATGATAAAAAATTTGTGAACAACGTCCACTTTTAGAGAGAAACTTCCTTTACAATTAATCAAACTATAAGACAAGATATAATGATCATAAACCTAGGTGAGCTTGGTGTGTGTGTGTATGCATGTGTAGATGACAAAGGGTATAATTCTAGTAAAGTGTGTAATGAAATGTTATAGATAACTTACTAAAATAACAAGTAAAATAATAATAAATTATTAAAAGTTTTTAAGCATAGAGGTGAAGCGGGATTAATAATGATGGCAAAAAACATTTACCTAGAAGAAATGCATTTGAAAAATGTAACGTAATAGGAAAATTTGCACGTTCATGTTTCACAATTTTTTCTTCCCAATAAAAATTGATATGTACTCTTATGATGAAAAATCTCTCTCTAACTCTAACAAGCCTCCTGATCTAGTTCTTATTTACGTTTACTTTGGTATTTGACTTCCTACTAAACCAATGTCATCTCCATGTAGGTTGTTCATGCATCACTGTCAACCTCTTTGTGGATTGAAAAAATTCTACATTTATTCCTTAACCAAGTATAAAATTCTTCTTTCATACATTGCTTTGGTTCTAATACTATTTGTTGTAAAATATGAGAGAAATATTAAAATATAATAGGTACACATAAACACCAAATATCAAAAATTCGCAAAAAACAAAAGTCGCAAGGTTCATACAATTCGGGTTACATCACCAAGAAATAGATAGGCACTCCATTATATCTTTTTTTTTTTTGTAAAGTGAAATTCTATTAAGCTGTAAAAAGAGATATACAAGTAGTTTATGGTTTTCCATGGTCTTCTAGTTAAGAAACTAGACATGTGGAAGGTCCGTATCTTTTCCAACAACCAAACAAACTATTTCTTAAAGCTTATGAAAAAACATAATGATAATATTGTTTAGCTAAGATGCCTAATCTAGTAACTAACTTAGAAATAAAAAAATGATAATAGTAACTTGAAAGAATAGAGATACTACAAATCATTATTTGAATTTGGAGAAATCTAATGTATATTTTGTGATGCTCTCCTTACTGCGGCTAGGAGAGCATCTAAGACCTAAGGGTAGGTCTAGATAATAATTAATATGGCCTACCCTCTTATATAGATTCTTCATTACCATTTGTAGTTTATCCAAGACAAGAAGGCTTTCCGCATCATTTTGATCCAATAAGACCCAATGCAACAAGAGCTTTAGATGTTACTAAAGGTGAAAAATATACATGTACTAGCTATAGTGACCCATATTATGTCCATTATTAGAGACCCAATTAGGTATTTACCTAAGAACTTAAGAATATGTCAAACAACCGCATTTCCTATCTATGTCTCACTCCACCTGAGTGGTTTAATCTGTAATGGCCTATGAGGTGTTAATTATGTATCTTTGTGCTAAGCTCTTTATCCCCCATACTCCTAAAAAAATATAGTCCGTCAATGAATTTTCAACCAATGAAAATTCATTTGGAGTTGGGAGTTGTAACAAAAATAAAATCTTGACAGAGGAAAGTGTCTCTCAAGGAGGGATAAGAAAGGGAGAGACAAATGAAAATAAAACTAATTTCAAGGACCAAATACCGAGAAAATACAGAAGAGGAGCCAACCTAGAGAGAACAAGCCATAATAGAGTGATCAAAATAGCCAAATATGAATAAAACACTAGAGGAGAGACTTTGTAGTGCATATCTCACCAAAAGGATGGTATTAGCGAAAATAGGGTTAGAAAATCGCAGTGGTTCTTCATAAGGAGAGGAACAACAATTAAAGAAAGAACATGGAATAAAATACTAACCAAGAAAAAAAGGGTCACCTCCAAAAATAGATATAGCATTGTCTAACCCATGAAGGATTTTGATGCCCCTTCTCTTCAATTTCTTGTAACCTAAATTTACAGCTCTTGCATGTAAAAATAAACAAATTTTGCAAGTAATTAACCACTTTTGGATTTGATTAAAGAAATTCAAGAGATGTTTGGCTAATAACAGACCCCTCGCTTTTCATGAAGTTCACAATTTGCAAAGAATTGAAATGAAGAAGCTTCATTTTATATTCTTATATCCACCCTTGTGTCCAATACGTGAAATTATAATTATAATCATTAGTATCACTTAACTACTTGATTATTGTGAATTTCCTGAATTAGTGTTATTTCTATACTTTCCCATATTTATCATGAAATTATGTTGCTAATAAATCTTAGCTATAATATAAGAATTATACTCCTTTTAACTTACAATTGGTACCATTGATAGGGTTTTATCTCAAAGTTTAAATTTTCTATGTGAATATTTTGCTATCAACCATAATATTATGCAATTCAAAATATTACTCTATTTGCTTCAACTAGCTAAAAAACTTTAATTTATCAAATCCTTTCAATTCAACCTTGGGAAATTTCACTTCCTTTGGATGAGCCTCTTTGGTCACATTATCAATTTTAGGCAGAATCCCAATTTAGGGATTGGATGGTCATTTTTAGGGAGCATTCAAATTGTTTAATATTTTCATCCATTTTATATTCCAATCAATTTAATTTTCCATCCATATTTCATTCAAAATTTTTTCTTATTTTGATCCATTTTGTTTTCATATTGATCAAATCATCCTTTTCCATTGACCTATCATTCAATTGGTTAATTTGGCTATGCAATTTCAAGAGTGGCTTTTATGTCCCTTCAATTTCTTCATGAGTAATGGAGGGTCATTCTATAGGTTTAATTAATGAATTATTTTTTGGATATTAGTATGGATCCATGGGAAAGGGCTTTTGGGTACTAAGTGTAAGGGATCCTCTGGTTCCACAACACTCTGATATACATGAATGGTCCAACAGTCGTAGTAACTAAGTAGGATGAACCATACCCTTAGTCACATTTCCTTAATACCTAGGTACAAGAGAGTGGTATCCTTGAGTGCTATTATTGGTGTACTCTAGTAATACAATAGCTATACAACCTATGTAAATTTAGTGTCATACACTCTTGGGGAACGTCCTATATAACTAAGAGAACATGAAATTGATATAATGTATCTAAGTGTTAGGTGTTGTAGTACTACACAAATGGATACCAACAAGGGTTGCATGTGTTTCCAACAATTGTTATAGGGGTTTCCAACAAGGTGCACCATGTTTATCTCCTGCATGTATTCTTCCCATACTCAGAGGTTTGCCCGCTGAACAATAAATCATTATTATATTTAAAATTTTTGAAACAAATCTGCAATAAATAATTAAAAAGTGTAGTTATTCTCTCCATAAAAGCTCTTAAAATCACCCAAACATCCAAGGTATATTTCATACATTGTAATGAGTCAAAAAAATTAAAAAAATTGACATGTCATTCAATGTATTTCCATAGAATTTAGAAAATGAGACTAGAACATTATTGAAAAAGTTTTAAAGTGACAATTCCAAAATGGTTATTGCAATTTTTATTTTAGAATAAATTACAAACCCTATCTAACATAGGATCTATATGTAAAATTATAACAAACCTGAATTTCAATAATTTCCCACCTACAATATGATATTTCTCATCGCTTTCCACAAACTTTCACTATCTATATCCTCCTAGAAAATAAGTTATGGAGAAAATAAATAGATCACTCGTTTAAGTCTAAATTCAATATTAGTCATAAAACCTAACTTTCATAAGTTATACGATTTAAATTGTATAAAATAAAACTTAAAATTTTAACCATCTTCTTCTATATTGCGCCTTACTTTTCTCAACGTTTTCTATTTGAAACTTCACAAAAAATAAGCTATAGCAAGAGAATGATGACGCATTTGAGAATAATTTCAATAGTAGTCACAAACCATATATTCCATAGGACATATCTCTGGAATTATCATGAATTTGAAATTGAAATATTGATCATATGTACTTTGTTGTTTATCCTTAGTCTTCTCAAAATTTCACTATTTGAATATTCCTAGAAAAACGAGTTATAGAAAAAATGCCAACATGCCATATTTGAGAAGTAAAACGCTAGGATTGTATGCTCTAATACCAAATTTTATGATCCAAGTTCATAGGAAATGATAAAAAATTTGTGAACAACGTCCACTTTTAGAGAGAAACTTCCTTTACAATTAATCAAACTATAAGACAAGATATAATGATCATAAACCTAGGTGAGCTTGCTGTGTGTATGTGTATGCATGTGTAGGTGAAAAAGTGTATATTTCTAGTAAAGTGTGTAATGAAATGTTATAGATAACCTACTAATATAACAAGTAAAATAATAATAAATAATTAAAAGGTTTTTTGCATAGAGGTGATGCAGAAATAATAATGATGGGAAAAAAACATTTACCTAGAAGAAATGCATTTGAAAAACCTAATGTAATAGGAAAATTTGCATATTCATGTTTCACAATTTTTTCTTCCCAATAAAAATTGATATGTACTTTTATTATGAAAAATATCTCTCTACCTCTAACAAACCTACTGATCTAGTTGTTATTTACATTGACTTTGGTATTTGACTTCCTGCTAAACCAATGTCATCTCCATGTAGGTTGTTCAAGCACCATTCTCAACCTCTTTGTGTATTGAAAAATTGCTACATTTATTCCTTAACCAAGTATAAACTTCTTCTTTCATACATTGCTATGGTTATAATACCAACCATTATAAAATATGAGATAAATATTAAAATATAATAGGTACACATAAACACCAACCATCAAAAATTCACAAAAAACAAAAGTCGCAAGGTTCATACAATTTGGGTTACATCACCAAGAAATAGCTAGCACTCCATCATATCAATTTTTATTTTTGTAAAGTAAAATTCTATTAAGCTTTAAAAAGAGATATAAAATTAGTTTATGGTTTTCCATGGTCTTCTAGTTAAGAAACTAGACATTATGGAAGGTCTGTATCTTTTCCAACAACAAAACAAACTATTTCATAAAGCTTATGAAAAAACATAATGATAATATTGTCTACTTAAGATGCCTAATCTAGTAACTAACTTAGAAATAAAAAAATGATAAAAGTAACTTGAAAGAATAGAGATACTACAAATCATTATTTTAATTTGGAGAAATCTAATGTATCTTTTGTGATGGGATCCTTACTACAGCTAGGAGAGCATATGAGAGCTAAGGGTAGGTCTAGATAATCATTAATATGGGCTACCCTCTTATATAGCTTCCTCATTACCATTTGTAGTTTATCCAAGACAAGAAGGATTTCCGCCTCATTTTGATTCAATAAGACCCAACCCAACAAGAGCTTTAGATGTTATTAAAGGTGAACAATATACATGTACTAGATATAGTGACCCATATTATAACTAGTATTAGAGACCTAATTAGGTATTTACCTAAGAACTTCAGAATATGTCGCACAACTGCATTTCCCGTCTATGTCTCACTCCACCTGAGTGGTTTAATTTATAATGGCCTATGAGGTGTTCATTATGTATCTTTGTGCTAAGCTCTGTATCCCCCAGGCTTTTAAAAAAATGTAGTCTGTCAATGAATTTTCGACCAATGAAAATTCATTCGGAGTTGGTATTTGTGACAAAAATAAAATCTTGACAGAGGGAAGTGTCTCTCTAGGAGCGATAAGAAAGGGAGAGACGAGTGAAAAGAAAACTAATTTCAAGGTCCAAATACAGATAAAATACAGAAGAGGAGCCAACCTAGGGAGAATAAGCCATAATAGAATGATCAAAATAGCCAAATAGGAATAAAGCACTAGAGGAGAGACTTTGTAGTGCATATCCCAGCAAAAGGACGGGATTGGCGAAAATAGGGTTAGAAAATTGTAGTGGTTCTTCATAAGGAGAGGACCAAAAATTAAGGAAATAACATAGAGTAAAAGATTAACCAAGAAAAAAAAGTCACCTCCATAAATAGATATAGCATCATCTAACCCATGAAGGATTTTGATGCCCCTCCAATTTCTTGTAACCTAAATTTACAACTCTTGCATGTAAAAATAAACAAGTTTTGCAAGTAATTAACCACTTTTGAATTTGATAAAAGAAATTCAAGAGAGGTTTGGCTAATAATGGACCCCTCGCTTATCATGAAGTTCCCAATTTGCAGAGAATTGAAATGAAGAAACTTCGTTTGATATTCTGCTATACATCCTTGTGTCCAATACGTGAAATTATTAATTATAGTCATAAATATCACTTAACTACTTGATTATTGTCAATTTCCCGAATTAGTTTTATTTATATACATTCCCATATTTCTCATGAAACTCCGTTTTTAATAAATCTTAGCTCTAATATAAGAATTATACTCCTTTTATCTTACAATTGGTACCATTGATAGGGTTTTATCGCAAATTTTAAATTTTCTATGTGAATATTTGGTTATCATCCATAATATTATGCAATTCAAAATATTACTCTATTTGATTCAACTAGATAAAGAACTTTAATGTATAAAATCCTTTCAATTCAGCCTTGGGAAAGTTCACTTCGTTTGGATGAGCCTCTTTCGTAGCATTATCAATTTTAGGTAGAATCCCAATTTAGGGATTGGATGGTCATTTTTAGGGAGCATTCAAATTGTCTAATATTTCCATCCATTTTATATTCCAATCAATTTAATTTTCCATTCATATTTCATTCCATTTTGTTTCTTATTTTTGATCCTTTTTATTTTCATATTGCTCTAATCATCCTTTTCCATTTGCCTATGATTCAATTGGTTAATTTGGCTATGCAATTTCAAGAGTTGGTTTTATGTCTCTTCAATTTCTTCATGAGTAATGGAGGGTCATTCTATAGGTTTAATTTATGAATTAGTTTAGGATATTAGTTTTGAGCCACGGGAAAGGGCTCTTAGGTCCTAAGTTTAAGGGATCCTCTGGTTCCACAACACTCTAATATACATGAATGGTCCAACAGTGGTAGTAACTAAGTAGGATGAACCATACCCTTAATCGCATTTCCTAAATACCTAGGTACAAGAGAGTGGTCTCCTTGAGTGCTATTATTGGTGTACTCTAGTAATACAATAGCTAGATGACCTATGTAAATTTAGTGTCATACACTCTTGGGGAACGTCGTATATAACTAAGAGAACATGAAATTGATATAATGTATATAAGTGTTATGTGTTGTAGTACTACACAAATGGATACCAACAACGGTTGCATGTGTTTCCAACAATTGTTATGGGGGTTTCCAACAAGGTGAACCATGTTTATTTCTTGCATGTATTCTTCCCATACTGAGAGGTTTTCCCTCTAAACAATAAATCATTATGATATTTAAACATGTTGGAAGAAATCTACAATAAATAATTAAAAAGTGTAGTTATTCTCTCCATAAAAGCGCTTAAAATCACCCAAAGATCAAAGGTATATTTCATACATTGTAATGAGTCAAAATATTAAAAAAAATGACATGTCATTCAATGTATCTCCATATAATTTTGAAAATGAGACTAGAACATTATTGAAAAAAAATTAAAGTGACAATTCTGAAATGGTTATTACAATTTTTATTTTAGAATTAATTACAAACCCTATCTAACATAGGCTCTATATATAAAATTATAACAAACTTGAATTTGAATAATTTCCCACCTACAATATGATATTTCTCATCACTTTCCACAAACTTTGACCATCTATATCCTCCTAGAAAATATGTTATGGAGAAAATAAATAGATCACTCATTTAAGTCTAAATTCAATATTAGTCATAAAACCTAACTTTCATATGTTATACGGTTTAAATTGTATAAAATAAAACTTAAAATTTTAACCATCTTCTTCTATATTGCGCCTTAGTTTCCTCAATGATTTCTATTTGAAACTTAAAAAAAAATAAGCTATAGCAAGAGAATGACGACACATTTGAGACTAATTTCAATATTAGTCACAAACCATATTTTCCATAGGATATATCTCTGGAATTATCGTTAATTTGAAATTGAAATATTGATCATATGTACTTTTTTATTTATCCTTAGTATTCTAAAAATTTCACTATTTGAATATTCCTAGAAAAACGAGTTATAGCAAAAATGCCAACACGCCATATTTTAGAAGTAAAACCCTAGGATTGTATGCTATAATACAAAATTTATGATCCAAGTTTCTAGGAAATGATAAAAACTATGTGAACAACATCCACTTTTAGAGAGAAACTTCCTTTAAAATTAATCAAACTAGAAGACAAGATATAATGATCATAAACCTAGGTGAGCTTGGTGTGTGTGTGTATGCATGTGTAGGTGAAAAAGGGTATAATTCTAGTAAAGTGTGTAATGAAATGTTATAGATAACCTACTAATATAACAAGTAAAATAATAATAAATTATTAAAAGGTTTTAAGCATAGAGGTGATGCCGGATTCATAATGATGGGAAAAAACATTTACCTAGAATAAATGCATTTGAAAAACCTAACGTAAAAGGAAAATTTGCATATTCATGTTTCACAATTTTTTCTTCCCAATAAAAATTGATATGTACTCTTATTATGAAAAATCTCCCTCTACCTCTAACAAACCTCTTGATCTTGTTCTTATTTACATCAACTTTGGTATTTGACTTCCTACAAAATGAGTTTCATCTCCATGTAGGTTGTTCATGCACCACTCTCAACCTCTTTGTGGATTGAAAAAATGCTACATTTATTCCTTAACCAGGTATAAACTTCTTATTTCATACGTTGCTATGGTTCTGATAATTTTTTTTATAAAATATGGGAGAAATATTAAAATATAATAGGTACACAAACACCAACCATCAAATTTCACAAAAAAAAAATTCGCAAGGTTCATACAATTCGGGTTACATCACCAAGAAAGAGCTAGGCACTCCATTATATCTTTTTTTTCTTTTTGTAAGGTAAAATTATATTAAGCTTTAAAAGGAGATATACAAGTAGTTTATGGTTTTCCATGGTCTTCTAGTTAAGAAACTAGACATGTGGAAGGTCCGTATCTTTTCCAACAACCAAACAAACTATTTCTTAAAGCTTATGAAAAAACATAATAATAATATTGTTTAGCTAAGATGCCTAATCTAGTAACTAACTTAGAAATAAAAAAATGATAAAAGTAACTTTAAATAATAGAGATACTACAAATCAGTTTTTGAATTTGGAGAAATCTAATGTATCTTTTGTGATGGGCTCCTTACTACGGCTAGGAGAGCATCTGAGACCTAAGGGTAGGTCTAGATAATCATTAATATGGCCGACCCTCTTATATAGCTTCCTCATTACCATTTGTATTTTATCCAAGACAAGAAGGATTTCCGCCTCATTTTGATCCAATAAGACCCAACCCAACAAGAGCTTTAGATTTTATCAAAGGTGAACAATATACATGTACTAGCTATAGTGACCCATATTATGTCTAGTATTAGAGACCCAATTAGGTATTTACCTCAGAACTTCAGAATATGTCAAACAACTGCATTTCCTATCTATGTCTCACTCCACCTGAGTGGTTTAATCTGTAATGGCCTATGAGATGTTAATTATGTATATTTGTGCTAAGCCCTATATCGCCCATGCTCCTAAAAAAATTTAGTCTGTCGTTGAATTTTAGAACAATGAAAATTCATTTGGAGTTGGTAGTTGTGACAAAAACAAAATCTTGACAGAGGAAAGTGTCTCTTTACGAGGGAGAAGAAAGGGGGAGATGAGTGAAAAGAAAACTAATTTCAAGGACCAAATACTGAGAAAATGTAGAAGACGAGCCAACATAGGGAGAAGAAGCCATAATAGAGTGACCAAAATATCCAAATAGGAATAAAACACTAGATGAGAGACTTTGTAGTGCATATCCCGCCAAAAGGACGGGATTGGCGAAAATAGGGTTAGAATATCGTAGTGGTTCTTCATAAGGAGAGGACCAACAATTAAGGAAAGAAAATAGAATAAAATATTAACCAAGAAAAAAAGAGTCACCTCCATAAAAAGATATAGCATCATCTAATACATTAAGGATTTTGATGCCCCTCTCTTCAATTTCTTGTAACCTAAATTTACAACTCCTGCATGTAAAAAATAAACCAATTTTGCAAGTAATTAACCAGTTTTGAATTTGATTAAAGAAATTAAAGAGAGGTTTGGCTAATAATGGACCCATCTCTTGTAATGAAGTTCCCAATTTGCTGACAATTGAAATGAAGAAACCTCATTTGATATTCTGCTATCCACCCTTGTGTCCAATACGCGAAATTCTGAATTATAATCATAAATATCACTTAACTATTTGATTATTGTCAATTTCCTGAATTAGTGTTATTTCTATACGTTCCCATATTTCTCATGAAATTATGTTGTTAATAAATCTTAGCTATAATATAAGAATTATACTCCTTTTAACTTACAATTGGTACCATTGAAAGGGTTTTATCGCAAAGTTTAAATTTTCAATGTGAATATTTTGATATCATCCATAATATTATGAAATTCAAAATATTACTCTATTTAGTTCAATCAGCTAAAGAACTTTAATGTATCAAATCCTTTCAATTCAACCTTGGGAAAGTTCACTTGCTTTGGATGAGCCTCTTTGGTCACATTATCAATTTTAGGTAGAATCCTAATTTAGTGATTGGATAGTCATTTTTAGGGAGCATTCAAATTTTCTAATATTTTCAACCATTTTATATTCCAATTAATTTAATTTTCCATCCATATTTCATTCCATTTTTTTTGTTATTTTGATCCATTTTATTTTCATATTGATCAAATCATCCTTTTCCATTGACCTATGATTCAATTGGTTAATTTGGCTATGCAATTTCGAGAGTTTGTTTTATGTCTCTTCAATTTCTTCATGAGTAATGGAGGGTCATTCTATAGGTTTAATTTATGAATTATTTTTTGGATATTAGTTTGGATCCATGGGAAAGGGCTCTTGGGTCCTAAGTTTAAGGGATCCTCTGGTTCCACAACACTCTGATATACATGAACGGTCCAACAGTGGTAGTAACTAAGTAGGATGAACCATACCGTAGGTACAAGACAGTGGTCTCCTTGAGTGCTATTATTTGTATACTCTAGTAATACAATAGCTAGAAAACATATGTAAATTTAGTGTCATACACTCTCGGGTAATGTCCTATATAAATAATAGAACATGAAATTGATATAATGTATATAAGTGTTATGTGCTGTAGTACTACGCAAATGGATGCCAACAAGGGTTGCATGTGTTTCCAACAATTTTTATAGGGGTTTACAAAAAGGTGCACCATGTTTATTTCCTACATGTATTCTTCCCATTCTGAGATGTTTTCCCTCTAAACAATAAATCATTATGATATTTAAACATACTAGAACAAATATACAATAAATAATTAAAAAGTGTAGTTATTCTCTCCATAAAAGCTCTTAAAATCACCCAAACATCAAAGGTATATTTAATACATTGTGATGAGTCAAAATATTAAAAAAAATGACATGTCATTCAATGTATCTCCATATAATTTTGAAAATGAGACTAGAACATTATTGAAAAAGTTTTAAAGTGACAATTCCGAAATGTTTATTGCATTTTTTATATTAGAATTAATTACAAACCCTATGTAACATAAGCTCTATATGTTAAATTATAAAAAACTTGAATTTGAATAATTTCCCACCTACAATATGATATTTCTCATCACTTTCCACAAAATTTCACTCTCTATATCCTCCTAGAAAATAATTTATGGAGAAAATAAATAGATCACTCGTTTAAGTCTAAATTCAATATTAGTCATAAAACCTAACTTTCATAAGTTATACGGTTTAAATTGTATAAAATAAAACATAAAATTTTAACCATCTTCTTCTATATTGTGCCTTAGTTTCCAAAATGTTTTCTATTTGAAACTTCACAAAAAATAAGCTATAGCAAGAGAATGATGAAACGTTTGAGACTAATTTCAATATTAGTCACAAACCATATATTCCATAGGATATATCTCTGGAATTATCATGAGTTTGAAATTGAAATATTGATCATATGTACTTTTTTATTTATCCTTAGTCTTCTCAAAATTTCACTATTTGAATATTCCTAGAAAAACGAGTGATAGAAAAAATGCCAACATGCCATATTTGAGAAGTAAAACCCTAAGATTGTATGCTCTAATACCAAATTTTATGATCCAAGTTCATAGGAAATGATAAAAACTATGTGAATAGTATCCACTTTTAGGGAAAAACTTCCTTTACAATTAATCAAACTATAAGATAAGATATAATGATCATAAACCTAGGTGAGCTTGGTGTGTGTGTGTATGCATGTGTAGGTGACAAAGGGTATAATTATAGTAAATTGTGTAATTAAATGTTATATATAACCTACTAATATAACAAGTAAAATAATAATAAATATTTAAAAGGTTTTTACAATAGAGGTGATGCAGGATTAATAATGATGGGAAAAACATTTACCTAGAAGAAATGCATTTGAAAAACCTAACGTAATAGGAAAATTTGCACATTCATGTTTCACAATTTTTTCTTCCTAATAAAAATTGATATGTACTCTTATTATGAAAAATCTCTCTCTACCTCTAACAAACCTCCTGATCTTGTTCTTATTTACGCCGACTTTGGTATTTGACTTCCTGCTGAGCCAATGTCATCTCCATGTAGGTTGTTCATGCATCACTCTCAACCTCTTTGTGGATTGAAAAAATGCTACATTTATTCCTTAACCAAGTATAAACTTATTGTTTCATACATTTCTTTGGTTCTAATACTAATTTTTATAAAATATGAGAGAAATATTAAGATATAATAGGTACACATAAACACCAACCATCAAAAATTCACAAAAAAAAAGTCGTAAGGTTCATACAATTTGGGTTACATCACCAAGAAATAGCTAGGCACTCCATTATATCTTTTTTTTGTAAATTAAAATTCTATTAAGCTTTAAAAAGAGATATAAAAGTAGTTTATGGTTTTCCATGGTCTTCTAGTTAAGAAACTAGACATTTGGAAGGTCTGTATATTTTCCAAAAACAAAACAAACTATTTCATAAAGCTTATGAAAAAACATAATGATAATATTTTCTAGTTAAGATGCCTAATCTAGTAACTAACTTAGAAATAAAAAAATGATAAAAGTAACTTGAAAGAATAGAGATACTACAAATTATTATTTGAATTTGGAGAAATCTAATGTATCTTTTGTGATGGGCTCCTTACTGCGGCTAGGAGGGCATCTGAGACCTAAGGGTAGGTCTAGATAATCATTAATATGGCCTACCCTCTTATATAGCTTCCTCATTACCATTCGTAGTTTATCCAAGACAAGAAGGATTTACGCCTTATTTTGATCCAAAAATATCCAACCCAACAAGAGCTTTATATTTTATTAAAGGTGAACAATATACATGTACTAGCTATAATGACCCATATTATGTCCAGTATTAGAGACCCAATTAGGTATTTACCTAAGAACTTAAGAATATGTCAAGTAATTGCATTTCCTATCTATGTCTCATTCCACCTGAGTGGTTTAATCTGTAAAGGCCTATGAGGTGTTAATTATGTATCTTTGTGCTAAGCTGTGTATCCCCCATGATCCTAAAAAAATTTAGTCCATCAATGAATTTTTGACCAATGAAAATTCATTCGGAGTTGGTATTTGTGAAAAAAATAAAATATTGACACAGGAAAGTGTCTCTCTAGGAGCGATAATAAAGGGAGAGACGAGTGAAAAGAAAACTAATTTCAAGGACCAAATACTAAGAAAATACAGAAGAGGAGCCAACCTAGGGAGAACAAGCCATAATAGAGAGATCAAAATAGCCAAATAGGAATAAAACACTAGAGGAGAGACTTTGTAGTGCATATCGCACCAAAAGGATGGGATTGGCGAAAATAGGGTTAGAAAATCGTAGTGGTTCTTCATAAGGAGAGGACCAACAATTAAGGAAAGAACATAGAATAAAAGATTAACCAAGAAAAAAAAATTCACCTCCATAAATAGATATAGCATCATCTAACCCATGAAGGATTTTGATGCCCCTCTCTTCAAACATAGAATAAAAGATTAACCAAGAAAAAAAAAGTCACCTCCATAAATAGATATAGCATCATCTAACCCATGAAGGATTTTTATGCCCCTCTCTTCAATTTCTTGTAACCTAAATTGACAACTCTTGCATGTAAAAATAAACCAATTTTGCAAGTAATTAACCACTTTTGAATTTGATTAAAGAAATTCAAGAGAGGTTTGGCTAATAATAGACCCCTCGCTTGTCATGAAGTTCCCAAATTGCAAAGAATTGAAATGAAGAAACTTCATTTGATATTTTGTTATCCACCCTTGTGTCCAATACGTGAAATTATGAATTATAATCATAAATATCACTTAACTATTTGATTATTGTCAATTTCCTGAATTAGTGTTATTTTGATACTTTCCCATATTTCTCGTGAAATTATGTTGTTAATAAATCTTAGCTATAATATAAGAATTATACTCATTTTAACTTACAATTGGTACCATTTATAGGGTTTTATCTCAAATTTTAAAATTTCTATGTGAACATTTTGTTATCATCCATAATATTATGAAATTCAAAATATTATTCTGTTTGGTTCAATTAGCTAAATAACTTTAATGTATCAAATCCGTTCAATTCAACATTGGGAAAGTTCACTTCCTTTGGATGAGCCTCTTTGGTCACATTATCAATTTTAGGTACAATCCCAATTTAGGGATTGGATGGTCATTTTTAGGGAGCATTCAAATTGTCTAATATTTTCATCCATTTTATATTCCAATTAATTAAATTTTCCATCCATATTTCACTCCATTTTTTTTCTTATTTTGATCCATTTTATTTTCATATTGATCAAATCATCCTTTTCCATTGACCTATGATTCAATTGGTTAATTTGGATATGCAATTTTGAGAGTTGGTTTTATGTCTCTTCAATTTCTTCATGAGTAATGGAGGGTCATTCTATAGGTTTAATTTATGAATTAGTTTTTGGATATTAGTTTGGATCCATGGGAAAGGGATTTTGGGTCCTAAGTGCAAGGGATCCTCTGGTTCCACAACAGTCTGATATACATGAACAGTCCAACAGTGGTAGTAACTAAGTAGGATGAACCATACCCTTAGGCGCATTTCCTAAATACCTAGGAACAAGAGAGTGGTATCCTTGAGTGTTATTATTGGTGTACTCTAGTAATACAATAGCTAGAAAACCTAGGTAAATTTAATGTCATACACTCTTGGGGAACGTCCTATATAACTAACAGAACATGAAATTGATATAATGCATATAAGTGTTATGTGTTGTTGTACTACACAAATGGATACCAACAAGGGTTGCATGTGTTTCAAAAAATTGTTATAGGGGTTTTCAACAAGGTGCACCATGTTTATTTCTTGCATGTATTCTTCCCAACTGGGAGGTTTTCCCTCGAAACAATAAATCATTATGATATTTAAACATGCTGGAACAAATCTGCAATAAATAATTAAAAAGTGTAGTTATTCTCTCCATAAAAGCTCTTAGAATCACCCAAACATAAAAGGTATATTTCATACATTGTAATGAGTCAAAATATTAAAAAAAATGACATGTCATTCAATGTATCTCCAGAGAATTTTGAAAATGAGACTAGAACATTATTGAAAAAGTTTTAAACTGACAATTCCGAAACGGTTATTACAATTTTTATTTTAGAATTAATTACAAATCCTATCTAAGATAGGATCTACATGTAAAATTATAAAAACCTTGAATTTGAATAATTTCCCACCTGCAATATGATATTTATCATCACTTTCCACAAACTTTCACTATCTATATCCTCCTAGAAAATAAGTTATGGAGAAAATAAATAGATCACTCATTTAAGTCTAAATTCAATATTAGTCATAAACCCTAACTTTCATAATTTATACAGTTTAAATTGTATAAAATAAAACTTAAAATTTTAACCATCTTCTTCTATATTGCGCCTTAGTTTCCTGAATGTTTTCTATTTGAAACTTCACAAAAAATTAGCTATAGCAAGATAATGATGACGCATTTGAGACTAATTTCAATATTAGTCACAAACCATATATTCAATAGGATATATCTCTGGAATTATTGTGAATTTGAAATTGAAATATTGATGATATGTACTTTGTTATTTATCCTCAGTCTTCTCAAAATTTCACTATTTGAATATTCCTAGAAAAACGAGTTATAGCAAAAATTCCAACATGCCATATTTGAGAAGTAAAACCCTAGGATTGTATGCTCTAATACCAAATTTTATGATCCAAGTTCATAGGAAATGATAAAAGCTATGTGAACGGCATCCACTTTTAGAGAGAAACTTCCTTTACAATTAATCAAACTATAGGACAAGATATAATGATCATAAACCTAGATGAGCTTGGTGTGTGTGTGTATGCATGTGTAGGTGAGAAAGGGTATAATTATAGTAAAGTGTGTAATGAAATTTTATAGATAACCTACTAATATAAAAAGTAAAATAATAATAAATTATTAAAAGGTTTTTAGCATAGAGGTGATGCCGGATTAATAATGATGGGAACAAACATTTACCTAGAAGAAATGCATTTGAAAAACCTAACGTAATAGGAAAATTTTCGCATTCATGTTTTACAATTTTTTCTTCCCAACAAAAATTAATATGTACTCTTATTATGACAAAACTCTCTCTACCTCTAACAAACGTCCTAATCTAATTCTTATTTACGTTGACTTTGGTATTTGAATTCATGCTAAAATAATGTCATCTCCATGTAGGTTGTTCATGCACCACCCTCAACCTTTTTGTGGATTGAAAAAATTCTAAATTTATTCCTTAACCAAGTATAAACTTATTCTTTCATACATTTATTTGGTTCTAATACTAATTTTTATAAAATATGAGAGAAATATTAAAATATAATAGGTACACATAAACACCAACCATAAAAAATTCACAAAAAACAAAAGTCGTGAGGTTCATACAATTTGGGTTACATCACCAAGAAATACCTAGGCACTCCATTATATCATCTTTTTTGTAAAGTAAAATTATATTAAGATTTAAAAAGAGATATACAAGTGGTTTATGGTTTTCCATGGTCTTCTATTTAAGAAACTAGATATGTGGAAGGTCTGTATCTTTTCCAACAGCCAAACAAACTATTTATTAAAGCTTATGAAAACACATAATGATAATATTGTTTAGCTAAGATGCCTAATATAGAAACTAACTTAGAAATAAAAAAATTATAAAAGTAACTTGAAATAATAGAGATACTGCAAATCATTATTTGAATTTGGAGAAATATAATGTATCTTTCATGATGGGCTCCTTACTGTGGCTAGGAGAGCATCTGAGACCTAAGGGTAGGTCTAGATAATCATTAATGTGGCCTACCCTCTTATCTGTATTCCTCATTAGCATTTGTAGTTTATCCAAGACAAGAAGGATTTCCGCCTCATTTTGATCCAATAAGATCCAACCCAACAAGAGCTTTAGATGTTATTAAAGGTGAAAAAAATACATGTACTAGCTATAATGACCCATATTATGTCCATTATTAGAGACCCAATTAGGTATTTACCTAAGAACTTTAGAATATGTCAAACAACTACATTTCCTATCTATTTCTCACTCCACCTGAGTGGTTTAAACTGTAATGGCCTATGAGGTGTTAATTATGTATCTTTGTGATAAGCTTTGTATCCCCCATGCTCCTACAAGAATGTAGTCCATCAATGAATTAGCGACCAATGAAAATTCATTTGGAGTTGGTATTTGTGACAAAAAGAAAATCTTGACAGAGGAAAGTGTCTCTCTAGGAGGGATAAGAAAGGGAGAGACGAGTGAAAAGAAAACTAATTTCAAGGACCAAATACCGAGAAAATATAGAAGAGGAGCCAACCTATCGAGAACAAGTCATAATAGAGTGATAAAAATAGCCAAATAGGAATAAAACATTAGAGGAGATACTTTGTAGTGCATATCCCACCAAAACGACGGGATTGGCGAAAATAGGGTTAGAAAATCACAATGGTTCTTCATAAGGAGAGGACCAACAATTAAGGAAAGAACATAAAATAAAAGATTAACCAAGAAAAAAAAGTCACCTCCATAAATAGATATAGCATCATCTAACCCATGAAGTATTTTGATGCCCCTCCAATTTCTTGTAACCTAAATTTACAACTCTTGCATGTAAAAATAAACCAATTTTGCAAGTAATTAACCACTTTTGAATTTGATTAAGGAAATTCAAGAGGGGTTTGACTAATAATGGACCCCTCGCTTGTCATGAAGTTCGCAATTTGCAGAGAATTGAAATGAATATACTTCATTTGATATTCTTCTATCCACCCTTGTGTCCAAACCTTCAAATTATGAATTATAATCATAAATATCACTTAACTACTTGATTATTGTCAATTTCCTGAATTAGTGTTATTTCTATACTTTCCATATTTCTCATGAAATTATGTTGTTAATAAATCTTAGCTATAATATAAGAATTATACTCCTTTTAACTTACAATTGGTACCATTGATATGGTTTTATCTCAAAGTTTAATTTTTCTATGTGAATATTTTGTTATCATCCATAATATTATGCAATTCAAAATATTACTCTATTTGGTACAACTAGCTAAAGAACTTTAATGTATCAAATCCTTTGAATTCAACCTTGGGAAATTTCACTTCCTTTGGATGAGCCTCTTTGGTCACATTATCAATTTTAGGTAGAATCCCAATTTAGGGATCGGATGGTCATTTTTAGGGAGCATTCAAATTGTTTAATATTTTCATCCATATTATATTCCAATCAATTTAATTTTCCATCCATATTTCATTCCATTTTTTCTTCTTCTTTTGATCCATTTTATTTTCATATTGATCAAATAATCCTTTTCCATTGACCTATGATTCAATTCGTTAATTTGGCTATGCAATTTCGAGAGTTGGTTTTATTTCTCTTCAATTTATTCATGAGTAATGGAGGGTCATTATATAGGTTTAATTTATGAATTAATTTTTGGATATTAGTTTGGATCCATGGGAAAGGGCTTTTGGGTCCTAAGTGTAAGGGATCCTCCGGTTCATCAACACTCTGACATACATGAACGGTCCAAGAGTGGTAGTAACTAAGTAGGATTAACCATACCCTTAGTCGCATTTCCTAAATACCCAGGTACAAGAGAGTGGTCTCCTTGAGTGATATTATTGGTGTACTCTAGTAATACAATAGCTAGAAAACCTATGTAAATTTAGCGTCATACACTCTTGGGGAATGTCCTATATAACTAACAGAACATGAAATTGATATAATGTATATAAGTGTTATGTGTTGTAGTACTACACAAATGCATACCAACAAGGGTTGCATGTGTTTCCAACAATTGCTATAGGGGTTTCCAACAAGGTGCACCATGTTTATTTCCTGCATGTATTCTTCCCACACTAAGAGGTTTTCCCTCTAAACAATAAATCATTATGATATTTAAACATGTTGGAACAAATCCGCAGTAAATAATTAAAAAGTGTAGTTATTCTCTCCATAGAAGCTCTTAAAATCACCCAAACATCAAAGGTATATTTCATACATAGTCAAAATAATAAAAAAATGACATATCATTCAATGTATCTCCATAGAATTTTGAAAATAAGACTAGAACATTATTGAAAAAGTTTTAAAGTGACAATTCCGAAATGGTTATTGCAATTTTTATTTTAGAATTAATTACAAACTCTATCTAACATAGGCTCTATATGTAAAATTATAACAAACTTGAATTTGAATAATTTCCCACTTACAATATGATATTTCTCATCACTTTCCACAAACTTTCACTATCTATATCATCCTAGAAAATAAGTTATGGAGAAAATAAATAGATCACTCGTTTAAGTCTAAATTCAATATTAGTCATAAAACCTAACTTTCATAAGTTATAAGGTTTAAATTGTATGAAATAAAACATAAAATTTTAACCATCTTCTTCTATATTGTGCCTTAGTTTCCTCAATGTTTTCTATTTGAAACTTCACAAAAAATAAGCTATAGCAAGAGAATGATGATGCATTTGAGAATAATTTCAATATTAGTCACAAACCATATATTCCATAGGATATATCTCAAGAATTATCGTGAATTTGAAATTGAAATATTGATCATATGTACTTTGTTATTTATCCCTAGTCTTCTCAAAATTTCACTATTTGAATACTCCTAGAAAAACGAGTTATAGAAAAAATGCCAACATGCCATATTTGATAAGTAAAACCCTAGGATTGTATGCTCTAATACCAAATTTTATGATCCAAGTTCCTAGGAAATGATAAAAACTATGTGAACAACATCTACTTTTAGAGAGAAAATTCCTTTACAATTAATCAAACTATAGGACAAGATATAATGATCATAAACTTAGGTGAGCTTGGTGTGTGTGTGTATGCATGTGTAGGTGACAAAGGGTATAATTCTAGTAAAGTCTGTAATGAAATGTTATAGATAACCTAATAATATAACAAGTAAAATAATAATAAATTATTAAAAGGTTTTTAGCATAGAGGTGGTGTGGGATTAATAATGATGGGAAAAAACATTTACCTAGAAGAAATGCATTTGAAAAACCTAACGTAATAGGAAAATTTGCACATTCATGTTTCAAAATTTTTTCTTCCCAATAAAAATTGATATGTACTCTTATTATGAAAAATCTCTCTCTACCCCTAACAAACCTCCTGATCTATTTCTTATTTACATTGACTTTGATATTTGACTTCCTGCTAAACCAATGTCATCTCCATGTAGGTTGTTCATGCACCACTCTCAACCTCTTTGTGGATTGAAAAAATGCTACATTTATTCCTTAACCAGTTATAAACTTCTTCTTTCATACATTTCTTTGGTTCTAATACTAATTGTTATAAAATATGAGAGAAATATTAATATATAATAGGTACACATAAACACCAACCATCAAAAATTCACAAAAAACAAAAGTCGCAAGGTTCATACAATTTGGGTTACATCACCAAGAAATAGCTAGGCACTCCATTATATCTTTTTTTTTTTTGGTAAAGTAAAATTATATTAAGCTTTAGAAAGAGATATACAAGTAGTTTATGGTTTTCCATGGTCTTCTAGTTAAGAAACTAGACATGTGGAAGGTTCGTATCTTTGCCAACAACCAAGAAAACTATTTCTTAAAGTTTATGAAAAAAGATAATGATAATATTTTGTAGCTAAGGTGCCTAATCTAGTAACTAACTTAGAAATAAAAAAATGATAAAAGTAACTTGAAGGAATAGAGATACTACAAATCATTCTTTGAATTTGGAGAAATATAATGTATCTTTTGTGATGTGCTCCTTACTGTGGCTAGGAGAGCATCTGAGACCTAAGGGTAGGTCTAGATAATCATTAATATGGCCTACCCTCTTATATAGCTTCCTCATTACCATTTGTAGTTTATCCAGGACAAGAAATATTTCTGCCTCATTTTGATCCAATAAGACCCAACCCAACAAGAGCTTTAGATGTTGTTAAAGGTGAACAATATACATGTACTAGCTATAGTGACCCATATTATGTCCATTATTAGAGACACAATTAGGTATTTACATAAGAACTTCAGAATATGTCAAACAACTGCATTTCCTATCTATGTCTCACTCGACCAGAGTGGTTTAATCTATAATGGCCTATGAGGTGTTAATTATGTATCTTTGTGCTAAGCTCTGTATCCCCCATTCTCCTAAAAAATGTAGTTCGTCAATGAATTTTTGACCAATGAAAATTCATTTGGAGTTGGTAGTTGTGACAAAAATAAAATCTTGACAAAGGAAAGTGTCTCTCTAGGAGGGATAAGAAAGGGAGAGACGAGTGAAAAGAAAACTAATTTCAAGGACCAAATACTGATAAAATTCAGAAGAGGAGCCAACCTAGGGATAACAAGCCATAATATAGTGATTAAAATAGCCAAATAGGAATAAAACACTAGAGGAGAGACTTTGTAGTGCATATCCCACCAAAAGTACGGGATTGGCGAAAATAGGGTTAGAAAATCGTAGTGGTTCTTCATAAGGAGAGGACCGACGATTAAGGAAAGAACATAGAATAAAAGATTAACGAAGAAAAAGAAAAAAGTCAGCTCCATAAATAGATATAGCATCATCTAACCCATGAAGGATTTTGATTCCCCTCTCTTCAATTTCTTGTAACCTAAATTTACAACTCTTGCATGTAAAAATAAACCAATTTTACAAGTAATTAACCACTTTTGAATTTGATTAAAGAAATTCAAGAGAGATTTGGCTAATAATGGACCCCTCGCTTGTCATGAAGTTCCCAATTTGCAGAGAACTGAAATGAAGAAACTTCATTTGATATTCTTCATATCATGTGTACTCTCTAAATAATAATCTTACATCGCATCTTGACCATCTCACATGATCCCAAACACCCTAAACACTATAATTTTGTTGGAGTATAATTCCATCTTATATGAGCCTACTCACATGATCCCAATAGCCAAAGAAATTCAGTGGCTATAATGATTATGGGGAGGGTGCATCGTGGAATATTTGTCCATGTATGCATGGTGGGATGCAAACATCCCCGCTACCCTCCCGCCCCCACCTTTCCCCCTTGAGTCACCATTCTAGGGGGCTTTTTTATATGTCATCTACAAACTCTTTGAAATATTTACACTCTACTCCTTGTATACCATGCCCTCACAATGGCCCAAAGGAAACTTTCAATGGATTCAATATTCCTATAAATAGGTTACATAACATGAGAATGCCATGAAGACAACAATGGGATACCAAAACCTTGAGCAAGTGAATCACTAATAGTAAATTGGCTCTAGGATTGAGCCAAATGTACCATCACCACCTTAATAAGCAAGAACTAACAGTAATTTCATAACAAATTGTAAAAATTCTCCAATTTAACTCTCACCAAACCAACTTTGTATGAAATCATGGTAAATTGACTCTAGGATTGATGGTAGAGTACGCTAACCACTCTAACCACTCTAATAAGAAAGAAATAAGAGTAACTTCATAACAAATTGCAGAAAGACTCCAATTTAAGACTCCCAAAACCAACTTTGTGAGAAATCAAATGAAACCAATCATAAAAGAGAAGAAAGATTTTGATAATAATAAGAAGGCACAAGGAATGTAATCCTTTAGTATTTTTTTGTAATTTGACCCACAGAATTCTCAATGAAATGGAAATATTCTATCATTTATATTTCTTTTTTAACTATAAAAATAAAATAAAAAATATTTGAAAACATGTATAAACATAGCAACATAGAATATGGCATTGCTAACCAAAAAACCCAGTTACGTTGCTATTTTGGTTCTCGATTATGGAATATGATTATTAAAGAGAAATATGTGATAAATCTTAATTTGGTAGATTGGGTTTGCAGAGGTGCTCCTGAATCCAAAAATGGCTCCAACATTTTGCGTATTTTGATGCAAGCCAAGCCATGGCTTTGTGGTAACCTCAGGTGGGTTGTGGGTAGGGGTGATTGCATTGCGATTGGACTCGATGCCATCAAAGGTTTTTGTGGCAATCATATACTCTCATTTCAAATTCTACAGTTCTTTTGCGACTGTATAATGTCTCTGGTTCACATTTGGAACCGATGCTTTGTATTTTTCTCACCTTATGGTTGGCCTTCCTCACAAGACCTTGGGCTCCCAAATTATCTCGTTCCCAAATAGGAACAATTCAATTATATGCTTGGGCATGCTGGAATTGTGCTCAATGATGCGAAAGATCATCTTACATGGGGCTGGTAGGGTATTAGGCGGCAACATTCTGGTCTATGAAATTTATTCTTACATCACATAGGATTTGTGGATTGGACATTGTGATGCTTGGTTGGAAGATATGTGGCGATGGGATGCCCCTCTTAAGCTTTAATGATTCTTTTCAAGACCGAGGGATTTTCTCTTTATACGTGTCTGATAATCAAGAGGTTGTCCACCTCTTTTTTGGATGAAATTTCACTAAAATCTTTTGGATGAAAGTTATGAAGTCCTTGAATATTCAAGCCACTATTGTTTCATCATCTATTGGTGGTTGTTTTCACCAATGGATTGTAAGCTACAAAGCCTTCAGGATGCTCCCTCTTTACATTTTTTTGGGTCATATGGCAGTGTAAGAACGCCGTCAGTTTTTATCTTGTTGTCTCTTATGTGTGTTATACTGTATTGAAATTTGTGGGTTTCTTCTAGGAAATTTGGCCCTATTTTCCCTCCCCACTTTGACAATATGTTATGTTCCAAGAATTTGTGACATCTCAAACGGTTGGCTTTTTTGATGGAGCCTGCTCAAAAGGCCTTTGTGGTTGTGGGGCTATCAATTTGATGCACACAGGTCTCCAATAACATTTTCATTACAGTGTTGGGGTTGGGTCAAACAACATAACGAAACTAGTTCCTCTTTGGTGTGTTTTAAGATGTGCTTCCTGGTTGGAGATTGAAGAGATGACTGCTGCAGGGTACTCAAAGAATGTCATTGATTGGGTGCAGGGAATTTAATCCTTTGGGTCTCTTGCTTTATTCAACTGGATGTCTCCGATAAGGTAATTGACAAGAAAATTACCCCTAAAAATTTACCAATTGAATTCCATCCCTATCGGTAAGTAGTATCCTTTTCTTCATCAAGTTGAATTATTTTTCGATAGTTATAATGCCATTTGACTTTTAATTGTTGGAAGAGGGACTATAGGTTAATGTATATTGCACAGTGGTTAACACTTTTTTAATGGTTGGAAAGGGTTAATGATACCATTCAGATTTTGATTATTCGAAAGTGGGGACATAACATACATCAACAAGCGTGATCTTTTTTTATATGGAGATTTGAATTGTCTGCAAACATGAAGCTATTTTTTTATTTATATGGAGATTTGAATTGTCTTGAAATATCAAGCGGAAGATCGACCTTTCTTGCCCCACGAGTCTTAGCAGGTTGGAGAACGTTTCCTCTGCCTTCGAAATAAAACCCACCTGAAACCACAAAAGCTTTCTCACGAGAAACGGTGGAAATATATTTTGGAGAATCATCAAATCTCTTAATTTTGACTTGTGGTGGACATTGATGCGAGTAGAGTCTCAGATTCGTCGCAATGGCTTGACGCCCGCATGGGAGCTTTAGTCAGCATGTATAACATAAAATTTTAAACGTTAGTTGACATGTATAACATAAAACTATAAACGCTGGAGAAGGAGGACCGCGTGCAAAGTCATGATCCACACCAACGTCTCTTCCTTATAGTCGGTGAACTTGTCATAATAGCTCCCGAAATACCAATCATATTTGTTAAACTTATTCGTAACGACAAACTGAAATTTTTGCTAATGAGTTCTTTAATTTTAGCAATTTGTAGCTATCCATGACACCGCCCGTGGAAACCGTACTAGAAATGTACGCTTTCGGCTTCCTTTCAATTTTTCTAAATGTGTAGAGCTTGATATAATGTATTTTAATAACGTTCACGAGACACATTGAAAGCTTGATATGATATGATATGTTTTAATAATGTTTTAAGGGACCACATTCTACATCATAAAATATATCACAATCTTAAGTTTCCCTTTTGCTGTGAATTTTGATCAAGAAATTCGCAGTTTTGTGAAGCCAAGCTTTGCATCCTCCAACAACATATTCAAATTGCCCACCTTTAAACCCCTTTCAAAATGATTATGAATGTCCTCATAAGCAAAACATTCTATGATAATGTTTCATTCAATTTCAACTGCACTTGTCCTACAAGATATACAAATTCTTTCTTAAAGCTAGCTTTGAACATAAAACTCGGTAATTACTCTTAAAAATATGTTAATTTTTTTAAAGTTAGTTATCTCTATTATGGTTCAGTATTTTGATTCATATATGTTGAGGCATTTTTTTTTAGGGCTGGGAAAATTCTAAGGGCTAAATTTAGGAAATGAGTTCATTTTCCATGTATTTTGCCAAAGTTAAAAATTTTCTAATTTCCACTTTTCCTAAGAATGATTCACCTAAAATTTATAGGATAAAATGATTTCACTTTATAAAAAGCCACATAATTTTAAAAACAATATGAAATATTTGAAAAATTGAATATTATAAAAATAGATTATTTTATAATTTATACATTAAAAACTAGTTAAATTCATCAAACTTGTAGAATTATCGTTAATATCAGAATCCGGATTATCCACGGTATCATAAAACATTGGTCAATGTTTTGAATCAGAATGGCGATCCATCATCGAGAATTAAGAATGAAAGAAGGTCGTAAAAGGTCAAGATATAAATAGTGAAGGATTATGATAATTGAGAGGAGCCGACAATAGATAACAATCTTATATAAATAAATCATTTTTAATTCTTAATAAATTTTTTAATTTTTAATTTTAATAATAACTAAATGTTTTAATAAATATTTAAAATTTTTAATTTTAAAAACCGTAAGTGCTTAAATTAATTAAATTTTTATAATAAAACCTAAGTACATAAATTAATCTTACTAAACTAATTTTTATTAATTTTAATTTAATGTCTAAATTTTTTTATTTAATCTCTAAATTTTTTATTAATTTTTACTAATGTCTAAATTTATATTTTTAGTAATGCCTAATTTTATATTTTTATGACTAAAAATATTTTAATTACAACTTGAGGTTTTTAATTCCTCACTTAAATTTCAACTAGAATCTACCACTTATTAATCTGAGTGTAATAAATAAGAAGAATAACTAGTTTTATTAATTATAAATAATAATATCTATATATGTTAATAAATAAATGATAATAACTAATGAATGTTAATATAATTAAGTAAATCCTAATAAGTTATTATAATTTATAAATTACTTTTAATTGAAATATTTGAAAATTTACTTTTCCTCACTCATAATAATTATTAATTAATTAATTTTTATAAATAGAATGAAAATTAATTATTGCAAATAGTTATTACAAGTGAGTGAAATAAAATTCTTTGTACAGACATGACCCTAAACTAATTACTAAAAGGAGAAGAATCAAATTTGTGAATTTAAACCTGGGAAGTAAACCAACCTAATGGGCAGATCTGTCTAATAAGAGGCCGCCAACTGTCATTAATCTCGAATCCTCCAACTGTGTTGATGTTATGTGTGTCTTTTATAATCCCCACCACTTCTCTAATATTTCGTCTTTGATAGTGTTCTTCCCTTGCAATAATTTTAGCATCCTCAAGGCACAAGTGATGTTTCATTTTTGATGAGTGATCAGCAAGGGCTAAGGTTCGAGATCGCTCATGTTTAATATCGACACCATGCTCTTTTAGACCATTTTGAAGAGAGCGCCCAATTTCGCCGATATAACTCTTCCCAGAAGACCAGTCAATCTTGTAAACACCTTTAGGCTACCCTGGCACCTTTAAAATGATTTTTAATAAATTTTTAAGTTATGTTAAAATAGAAATTTCCATATTTATGTTAAAATTTATGTTTAGTTTTGATGAATTAAAAATATAAATTTTATAATGATCATAATAATTTATTTATAATAATAAAAAATAATTTATTATTTAAAAATATAAAAATAAACTTTCACAAGAATAATTATTTTAGGAAAAAAAAAACATACGAATGTCACTTACCTTAAAATATTTCCTTCCCAACATTGTCAATGAAAGTTAATCCTAATACCAAGTTTACAAGAGGATTTGAAATCCATTGCACGTTTAGAGTGAGTCTTTCTCTCCATACTTTAAAATATTAGAATTAATGGAGAAAAATACAGTTAGGATATGATAGGAATGAGATTCTAATGTTAGATCTCAAGTCCTAATATTCAGGGAGTAGTTCAAACCACGTGATGGCGAGACAGCCTATATGTACTAGGTTGTTCTCTTGATTGAATGTATTAGATTGTGTGAGTGTTTGTACACTTTCTAGGTTCTCACCTGGAGAGACATTTCATTTAGCTTTTATCTCATTTTTTTATCATGGTATCAGAGTACAGGATCAGAGGCCTGTGTTTCTCTATCTCCGTGGAGTTTGAGGCTAAGTTTTTGGAGGCCGAGAGCCTGTATGGGGAGCATTGTTGTTAGTTGCTTCTGGAATGCGTGAGCCTGATCTGTGGCTGCGTAGACTGTAGATGGGTGAGTTTGTGCAGTGATCAAATTTCTTTTGAGTTTCTGCATTTTTTTGTTGAAGAGGCCCATTAGTGCGGTGAACCCGATGTGAATGTCATAGTGTTGAGAGCTCCAAAACGGAGGAGCGCTGCCATTGTTGCAGCCTGATCAGAGGATCACTACCACCGTTGTTGTGGTGTGGCTGCTGAGAAGCGTTGCCACAAAGAGGAGATCATGTGTCTTTAGATCTACTTCGTGTGAGGCTTGTATGCGTTGACCCAAATTTCTTGATCGTGGAGTCGATCTACTGGTTGATTGTTTTCCCAGATCATGCAGACAATGTGAATTGTGATATTTTGACCAATCTATGAAAGAATCTCCTAACAAGAGTGCCAGAGATCCCTGCGTAGATCTGAGTACGTGAGGCCACAAGAAAGTAGAATTAATTATGTGCAATCTGTAACGTTGTGCTACGTCCTCTGGTGCGTTGGAGAAGACTCTGAGAAATTTCAGTTCAACGGGGCTTTCTTCCTGGTTCGAGAGTGTTACAAGAGAGTGCAGCTCCACGGACCTACTGCAAGGTCGGGGTGAGGAGGCCAGGTTGTAGCTGAAGGCTGAATCGTAGCTGAAGATTCGTGTATAAGACCACGATTGGTCAACCAGCGAAAGAAGTTGCGATGGATTAGAGAAGTGGCGAATGGAAGATCTTGGTCGTAGTTGTCACCGGAGTTGCGTTTCTGGTGATACTCTCTTCCCAAAGGCTAATTGACCTATGTCTACCCTTTGGAAGTTGTTGCGAGATTAAAGAGGTCGTGGCAGAGATCTATGCCCGTGCAACCATTTCCTGTTGGAAGAAGGCAGTATGGCTACTGCATTTTTGCATGCGTAGAGCTTAGTGAAAAGGGCCGAGAGATGGCATCTGCTTGAGGACATGAGACCGTGAAGGCCAAACTTGTTGTTTCTTGAAAGGGCTAGGGTGATTCCCCTACATAGACGATTAAAGAGCTTGGCGACCTCTGCGTCAATCCCAAGATCAGAGGAGTGCTACCTTCATCGATTTTCTGAAGAAGATGACAGTGAAAGGAAAGCTGGATTTCCAGAGATTGGTTCGAGAAATTGTGCATGATTTCAAGACGGATCTGCATTTCTAGAGTCATGCCATTTTAGATTTGTAGGAGGCCACCTATAGTGATACTGCTGCCCGTAGGCCGAACCGTCCATAAGCTCACTTTTTTGGAGAGACATGACTGCGTAAGGAGTGCTAGCAGCTGTGTGCCGACCCAGCAGCCAGCTCCGTGAGGAGGGCCGACTTGGTGTGGTCGAACCAACATGATCTTATATAAGCGATCTGATTTTTCAACTACAGCAGAAGCTGGGCTCAACTGCACAGATCACGGTGTTGATCGATTGTGGAGATGTGTAGAATTTAATTGACAATGTAGTAGAAATGGTTGTCCGAGAAGCCACAACTCTGTTAAAGAAAATCAATTCTTTCGAGACCGAAGCTATGTAGAGGCCATGCTAGGAGGTCATTTGACCTACGTGGTGCGACCAAGTCGTTCTGAGGCTATGGTGAATAGGCATGAGTTGCCTTCTCTGCAGTGTGGTAAGATCCGGTTTTGGGATCGACATTGGAGTTTTTCCATTTGATGTTATTGTGGAGCTTATCAAGTTTTTGTGTGTTGAGCCATAGGAGGGCTCGGTGACCAGATTCATGAGGCACAGATGTTGAGATCTAGATGTTGATCAATATAAAGCTCTGGGACATTAGTTAATGTGTAGATAAAATGGGTCATCAAATTAAATTGAAAAAGTTTCGAAGAAAATTTAGGAAAAAGCATCAACGGAGAAGTGAAAAATATTGTGTTGCAGAATTTTGTGATTTTTTTTAGGTTGACAGTGATGGACCAGTTTTTGATCAAGGTGAAAATTGGAATTTGGTGAGATTATTAAATGGTTAATGCTAGATTGACCATCTTTTTCAAGTATGACTTATGAAAGATGGGGAAATGAAATAAAAATAGTACTATGCAAGCTAAATCTACTGGATTATGTTAAATATGCTATTAATAATAGTGGAGATACAATAGTGTTAAGTATTATAACATCTGTAGTGGATGACAACATCATATTCAACATAATATATGAATATGGAGAAATTCCTAGTACAAAGTTTTTATGGGATGTTTTAGAGATGAAATACTGCTTGAATGAGGGCAATGATGCTAAAGATATTGCTCTTGATAATGATCCCATATTTGATTGTGAAACTGAAGATGCAATGATGGGTGATGCATGTGTATCTGTAATTGAAATTTGTAATGATAAAAGCACATCCATTATTGTGGAACCTGAAAGTTTTCTTGTTGTAGAACCTGGAATTTTTCCTGATGCAGAAATCAAGTTTGATGAGACTTATATATCTCATGATGAGTGGATCAATCGGATGATTGAAAAACATCTTATTGATGAATTACTATTTGGTGAGAAGGAAGGCCTATCTTCACATACAGATCAAATGAAGAACATGCTTGCAACAACAAAATTGGATGAAGGCATAATTATGTAAGCAGAAAGGGATGAAGTAGGGAGAGATGGTGAAATGAAAGCTCTCCTGAAGGAACAGGAAGATGAAAGTAATTTTGGTCATCCTTATAAATATAACATTGTTTTTTGTGCAGATATTGGTAGGCAAGAAACAACAATTAATTTCGAAGAAGAATTGAAGTTTCTTGAATCATGGCTTGAAACATCATGTCTTTATGAAATTAACACATAAATTGGAGTAATAAATGGTGAAGATATCATCGCTGATGTTCAGATGATTGACACCAGAATTAGTGAGAAGGAAAGTTCTCCTATTAAGCTTGCCATAATTCTGAGAAGGATGATAAGGAGAATTCAAATTTTCCTTCATACGGGAAGAAATGAGGTGAAGATACATCACTATCTCATGGCGAGGAAAGTGAAGATGAAGCCTCAACTTAGAATGAACAATTATGGAGTCACAAGCATAAATACCAAGATGAAAACTCTGTTATCAAGTTTTTTCATGTTTTTATTGTAAGCCTAGCTAAGACTATACCAGTAGGCATATTTTATTTTCAGTCCCCTTTCTCCATTAAGGGGGAGTGTTTGAATTAATGGAGAAAGATACGGTTATGATATGATAGGAATGAGATTCTAATCTTAGATCTCAAGTCCTAGTATTCAGAGAGTAGTTCAAATCACATCATGGTGAGACAACCTATATGTACTAGGTTTTTCTCTTGATTGAATGTATTAGATTGTGTGAGTTTTTGTACACTCTCCAGGTTCTCACCTGGACAGACATTTCATTTATCTTTTATCTCATTTTTTTATCCAAATACTCTCCTACTGACGAGGATCTCATCACAATGCAATTTTGATGAGAAAACTGCCACACTTTACCTCCCAGAGTAAAGTTAGATTGTAGCATAGAGGTAATACTGAGAAATCTCGTGGCATTCGAAGATTTTCTTGATCTTGGTGCGCTTGTTTTGAAGCGATATACTGATTTCATGAATGGTATGATTGATGGAGTAAGAGGTGTAAAATTTTTGAGAGAAAGCAGGGTTATTTGTAACCGCCACCAAAGTGATGGAGAAGGTGCCAGCCTATGGAACAACATGGTTAAGTGCGTTCGCCTTAAAGATTCTTGATATTTGGACAAAGTAACGAAATATTTAAAAGGATATTATATTAGAAAATAGAAGTTTATGGTGGTAGAGTTTGTCAATAATCATATTATCAACTCGTTGAAATTCCTCTCTCTTGTAGCTGCAGTGATACTTTTGATCACTACTTGTTTTCAAGTGTATTTCTCTGTGTGTAATTGCAAAAACTAGGTAAAGTAATAGAGATACATGCCAAAATCTTGCTCGCAGTTGAAAATGAAACTTCGCAGCAGGGAAATGCAAGACTACCGATTTCCATTCGTCAGTTTTGTAAGTGTGGTTGTAGTTTGATTTGGACATCGTTGAAGTCCTGAAAATGGCACGTGGTTTTTATTATACTTCATAGGAGAAATATTTAATATATATTCTTCTCATTATAGGTTTTTTTATGTTTTTTTTAACATGTAGAAATACATTAATTAGGGGGATAGGTCTTTTCTTTCGAATCAACCTTTTTCTTTTCTATTTTCTTCAACCATTTCATTTTGCTAATGACACATGTGCAAAAATTGTGAGCAACATCATGTGTTTTTTTATTTATAACATTACACTTAATATGTATTATGCTGATACCATATGCCTCAACCCTAACGCATTATGGAGTCAGGCCCAGGGAGACTAACATTACACTTAATATTTATTATGCCGATACCATATACCTCAACCCTAACGCATTATGGAGTCAAGCCCAGGGAGACTTAACCAAGATTTGGACGACTAACTCACACTTCAAGGAATGTGGGACACCTTGCTTGCTCGATCACCATGGATGTGGAATTGATCGGATGATTGGGATTTCCTGGGAGTTGGTTAGGATATTACCCCACCCAAACTCTTGGCGAGTCTATTTAATTTTACTGCTTCCACCGTGGATTCACTCTGCAATTTCCAACGACTTCATTCTTGCCTTCACTCTAGTTTCTGAACAATCACCTCCATGATTTCATTTAACAAAGTTAATGTTTCACTCAACTGTCTTAAATAGTGTAATTCCAATTGGAGGCCCATCTAATCGAAGCCTTTAGCATTTTTTTCTTCTGGCATACAACAGATAGTGGATTTTAACACATGATTTAGAGAATTACAACTATTCATTCAATAAGCAGTCAACGATTTAATTTCCTCTTGTTATTGTAGAGTGTGTAGTTCGAGCAGGGACCCTTACTTCTCTGGTAATTTGTCTATTATATTCTACAATTAGTTGCGATATATTTTACTCTTTTTACTTTTTAAACCCTCAATACCCTAACAGCTTTGGTTCCCTGTACAGGTAATTTTTCCCACCCGGATGCCTGCAATTTGGGGATTCCTTTTTCTATCGCAATGTTTTAACACTTAGGTTATGCCATGTACATTATCCAATCCTTTGAATTTGGCCTCACCGTCCCTCTATTTGCCTCTGTGGTTCTAGCAAGAAAGAACCCTTCAGTTATGCTAGTTCCTAAGTTCTATTGTAGGCATCAGGCTACTCACGAGGCTTAATTTCATAGCTAGACTATTTTTTTTTCTCGTTGTTTAACTGTTGTTATATGGACTCATTTGAAACAGAGTTCCCTCCATTTTTTAGCCACACTTTTATGAAAAAATTAATTTACAATTAGATTTGAAATTTGAATTCAAAAATAGACACTCACATAAACAGTTAAACTAAGTGACGTACAAATTAATTATTACTTAAATTAAATGATCAGTGAAATTTTGAAATTTGGATTAAAAAATAGACACTCATACATGAAGTTAAACTAAGTGATGTAAAAATTAATTATAGATTTGAAATTTGGATTCAAAAATAGAGAGTGACACAAATAGTTAAACTAAGTGATGTACAAATTAATTATCACTTAAACTATATGATCTTTCCTTCACTTGAAGTTGATATTGTTCGAATCTCATATAAATTGAGTCGAAGTCGACCTCTGTTCAACATTGTATCCAAGAAGGCATGATAGCAGTGAATGATATGATTCATCCTATTTCTAATCGAAAAAATCATCCAAAACAAAATCTCTTGAATGTGGATTCGTCCTATTTGTAATCGAAAAAATCATCCAAAAGGAACACTCCTGAATTTGGGTTAAAATCATCCAAAAGGAACACTCCTGAATTTGGGTTTTTTTTTAGATTTGGGTTTGTATTTCACCCTTATTATTTTGTTGTCTCAAAAGTGTATTATATTCAATACATATAAGTCTCAGAAGTATATTATATTCAATACATAAGTGGTTTAGAGTCTACCGAATTTGGATTTTTATTTCAATCTCGATTTGGATATCATCCTTTCTTTTCTCTGAATATCATAGGGAGGAGATAGATTAAAATTTAAAAAATTAGATTTGCAGAGAGAAGAGTCTCAGAAGTGGATTATATTATGTACATATAATTCTCAGAAGAATTAGATTATATTCAATACATGAGCGGTTTGGATTCTTCTGAATTTATAGAGAGAATGGCAGAGATTGAAGTCCAACCTCAAAATACTCGTGTTTCATAGTAGCAGCAGGATGCTCGTAATGGTGGCAACAATAAATTCCTACCAACATCTATGTATGTGGGGTATTCAGAGCCCATTGTGAGCGATGGCCATAATTGTGATCTCTTCCAACAAATTTTTCTATGTTGTTTCTGTTCGGATTGGTGTCATGCTTTCAGGACCAAGGCTTCTCTCGAATGCACCTGTGTCAATTATAGAAATGTTGTACATTCTTGTAGGGATTTGTGTCAATTGGATTTCACACACCATGATGATACGTTGAAAGAAATGTTCTCTGTTTATGGTAGAATCACTTCATGCAGAGTAACGAGGTACAACCATGGATAGAGTAAAATTTTTGGATTTTTTGACTTCTCATCTCCTTATGAAGCAACCCGAGCTCTTAGAGAAATGAATAGGAAAATTGTTGTCAGTAAACCTCTTTATGTTGCACCAGCTGAGTGCAAAGATGAGAGAAAGGAAAGGCTACATGCTTACTTTTCTCAATTGAGTCTCAGAACATGTTACTTACTATGAAGTATCGGTCTGAAACTTGGGCTACATGCTACTAAGTAAGTGTCTGTCTGAAACTTAAGCTACATGCTACTTCTTGGAAAACTGTTATGAAGTGTCTATGAGAAAACATGGTTATGTTTTATTTGGGTACATAGTTGTCAGGTCGAAACAACTCCATCGCTGTCATGCCTAAACAACTGACTCCACTGGGCTAGAGGCCCCTTCCACCTATAGGTGTTGCTGGAAAAATAAATTATAGATATTCTCATAATATATAAAAGCAGTTAGGAAAATATTGAAATTTGTTTTGGGATGTGTATTTTTTTGTTGTTGTATGTTTATTGTCTATGGATTAGTTTGTAGTTTAAGGAATTGTGGATAAGTTTGTATTTTAGGAAATTATAATGTACTGATGTTATATTAGTTTGTATTGCAGGAAAAATAAATTATAAATATTCCCATAATATATAAAACCATTTAGGAAAATATTGAAATTTGTTTTCAAATGTGTATTTTTTTGTTGTATATTTATTATATACGGATTAGTTTGTAGTTTAATAAATTAGAAATTACTGATATTATATTAGTTTGTAGTTTAATAAATTATAATTTATTAATATTTAAGTTTCATAATCATTATTTCAATTTGAATAGAATGACAAGAGAACTAGTTGACATGCAATTAAAAATTTTAATATTTAATTATTATTGTGATAAATTTTCTAAAATTGAATTGTGATAAAAAATTTGAGAATTAATTTGATAGTCTAGCTATATTTATTATTTTCATTAATCAATTTATAATAAAATTATATTGTTTTTCCAAACAAAAATTATTTATACTAATATTTTAAAAAAATAGACATAGATTTAACAAAACCAACCATCTAATATTATAAGAAAATATAATTAACTGATATTTAAGTTTTTATTATCGTTATTTGAATTTTAAAAGGGTGACAACAAAACTATTTGACATACAATTAAAATTTTTAATATTTAATTATTATTGTGAACTTATCTACAATTGAATTGTGATAAAAAATGTTGAGAATAAATTTGATAATGTAGCTCTATTTATTATTTCCATCAATTAATTTATAATAAAATTATAATTTTTTTCCAAACAAAAAGTCTTTATATTAATATTTAAAATAAAACATCCATTTAAACAAGTCTTTAAACCTTGAAACCAACCACCTAAGCTTAGAAGAAACTATTGTTAACTTTATGACTCGTAAATTTCAACAAAATAGTTAAACCAAGCCAAAAGATTAATCACCCAGTATATGTGAAACCATTAACAACTCATTATATGAGTTATATACCACATTATTAAAAAAAAACAAAAAATTAACAACTCATTATATGTGAAAACATTACCAACTCAGGAGTTATATACAAGATTATTTTAAAAAAATACCATAATGATTTCTATAAAAAAGATGATTTTTCTATAGTTATATTTAAAAATATATATATAATTTTATGTGAGGGAAACTATCTATGAATTCTCGCTCAAATAACACTCTGTTAAACAGTCAAAATTTATAAATAAAGGTATTTTTTTAAAATCATTTTTAGATATTTTAATTTCATAGGAGATATTATTCAGCGGCTGAAGCTAAGTTTTCCATTTCCCACATATTGTATAAAAAATGGTGTGATCACGGGTTATTTGAGAAAGCTTTGGACGTCTTTGTAGGATCTTTTCAGGATAAGAAAGTCCAAAATTCAGACATAACTTCTAGAATGCAGCATATGATATTACCTACCTTCACTAATTTGGAATTGGCTTCACGTATAGCTATTGGCATAAGTAATAATAATGGAATCTTTGATATCCCCAATGAAATTACAAGAAAGGAAAACTTGATGAAATTGTATATTATGAAAATTGTAAAATTGTATATTATGTAAATTACATTCCGATGTTTGACGCTAGAATAGCATGTAATTTTGCCAATACTCTTCCTCAAAATGTTTTCCAAAGTCAATTGAAACCTACTCGATCATATATAGGTTTTGTTGGCAATATGATGCAGAATGTTGTCCTTGATGGCAACCCACTGAATGAAGATGAAGACAAGAGATAGTTGACTTCTGTTGTCCTTGATGGCAATCCACCTGATGAAGTTATTCTTGACTTGATGGACTTGGTAAATGATGTAAATCTGATATGAAGTGATGTTTGTTAGCAATATGATGATGAGTGTTGTCCTTGAATGGCAAGATGATGGCAACTTACTTGATGAAGTTGTGCTTGATAGAACATGTCTTGATGAACTAAATTTGATGTATCTACAGTGAGTATAGAAGGCAATGAAGAAAGGAATTCAGCATGTGATAGATCTATGATAAAAAGAGTATGTCTTAGCATACGGCAGATTTGTTCAGGGGAAGTCGTTGCAGGCTAGTTACTACAAAAGTGCAACTAAAACTGTGGGTAATCAACAGTGGTATTGACCCATTGTATTGAGTAATGATCTGCCTATGTGACCCTCGTCTGTGAATACCACCCAAGTGGTTATTATTCTGGCTCATGAATAAAAAGGGGCCCGTGGTATTGAAGGCTCGTTATGTTGTTTTATCTCATGGTATTATGCAGGCCTGTGTATTAAAAAAGGGTAAACCTATATAAAGAGAAGAAATTCATTGTGTAAATCATGAGTGTGGGAGCAAGATGTCTGAGCTTGAATGAATACTTCTCTGTGAAGTATATTTGTATGGAAAGGGTAAAGGTTTGATAATAGATCTGAATCTATGATGCACCTATGAAGAAATGATGAAGCAGAATATCTAGATCTGGAATGTATTTGTATCTGCTAGATCTGTTCATGGAAGGCTTAGATCTGAGATGAGGCGAACATCTGTCTGAAGCAAAAGTGTAAATCTGAACTGAATATCTGATCTGAAGAAGTATGCTGCTCTATAATAGTTGAAGAACTATACGCTAGTTCGCCGTAGAGGAAGCGTGTATATACGCGGCTTCGACCGCAGAGAAAGCACGCATGTGCAACAAATGAGTCGGCGGCGCGCAGGTATACGTCGGTTTGTGTGAACGGAAGCGTCGTATATACGCGACACTGCCAGGTGAGCGCGTATGCAAACTAGGGTTTGCTGAAGTCTGTGGTAAGAAATGTCTGATCTGTTCTGCTGGTTTACTGATATCTGTCAGTGAGTTATATGTATCTGTTTCATGGTTGACTGTGCTTAAATGTATGGAGAGGGTCCAATCTGAAAATATGATGAAACGTGGCCTGCAAGTGTTGTTCTATTGAAGTTGTCGGATCCAGTGTGAAAATTGATGAAACGTGGTCCAAGGTGGTGCTGAGGGTTGTAGCCTTCAGTCAGGGGGTTGTAGCTCCCTTCCAGGTGAGGCTGGTAAACGAGATCAGGGGGTCGTAGCTCCCTTCCAGGAGAGGCTGGTAAACGAGTCAGGGGGTCGTAGCTCCCTTCCAGGAGAGGCTGGTAAACGAGCGCAGGTGGGTGCCTGCGTGCTGGTCAAGTCTGCGCCCGCACATATGTTGTAAGATGTTTTCTCTATAATAAAATATTGAAGGCTGAGCAACTGCAGCGGTGGTTTTCTCCCGACTTGGGTTTCACTCTGTAATCCCAAAGTCACATGTGATTCTTAGGTGATGCTTGCTCTGATTCCACCCAAAATATGAACGCTTATGGCTGAACATCCGATGAACAATGAACGAATAATGGAATGATATAAATGCGCAAACTAATGACACTAGATCTCCATACGAGCTGTACAAAGATATCCGCGTGTATACGCTAGTTTACTAAAGGAAAGTAGCGTATGGGTTTTAAGGAATGAAAAGTGAAAAGTTTTGAGTATGCAGTAAATACTGATTCACCCCCCCCCTCTCAGTATTTTTCCCAACAATTGGTATCAGAGGGTGGTCCTTCTGCAGAAGCTTGATCGCTTGAAGGAGATCCGTCGCAATGGGAAGTCAAGAAGGAGTGATGTCTATTAAGCCACCTCTATTCAATGGAAGCAATCTGATATTCTGGAAGGTACGAACAAAAGCATATCTGCAAAGTCTTGGTGCAGATGTATGGGCAATCGTGGAAGAAGGTTATCAATACCCGGCAAGTATTCCTACTGATGCAGCTGAAAGAAAGAAATATGAAATCAATGCCAAAGCAGTGAATGTCTTATTGGGAAGCATGTCTGAATCAGAATTTTCTAAAGTGATGCAGCTACATTCGGCAAAAGACATATGGGACAAAATCATTCTAAGCTATGAAGGAGACACAAAGGTAAAAAGTGCAAAACTCCAAACTCTTAGAATTGAATATGAAAATTTGAAGATGCACAGTGATGAGAGTGTTGCCAGTTTCTTTCTTCGTCTGGATGATATTGTAAATCGAATGAGAAATTTGGGTGAAACCATAACTGATACTACTCTGGTGGAAAAGGTCTTAAGATCCTTGACTTCAAAATTTGACTCTAAAGTTTTAGCTATTGAAGAAAGGCAAGATCTGCAAACGCTTACTATTGTTCAATTACATGGTACTCTGACTGCTTTTGAAATGAGACAAGGAGGTCCTTCTCAAATAAGAGAAGCTGCTTTTAAGGCATCTACAAAAGGAAAGGAAAAGGAAGGTGTCAAAGAATCCAGCTATATATCCGATGAAGAAGAAGCTAATTTCGTGAGAAATCTTCAACTAGGTACTGGAAGATTCAAAGGTAAGCTTCCCTTCAAATGTTTTGAGTGTGGAAAAGTTGGTCACTATGCTGCTAAATGTCCTTATAGAGAAAATCATGGTAAAGGGAAACAATTTGAAAAGAGAAAGAGTTATTATGCAAAAGAAGAGGATGATGAAGTGTCTAGTGAAGATGAAGAAGATTCTGACCATGATCTGAAAGTGCTCATGGCAAAGAAGCAAAAGAATAAGGCTACTTCAAACAAGGAGACTTAAGGTTATGGTTAGGCAGAATTGAAGAAGATGAATCAGATAGTGATTGCGGTCATGATTGTCTCATTGGTACAATGAATGGTGAAGATAGTGAAAGTAAAGTTGTGGATCTAGAAGAAGCTCTCAAGGCTAAAGTTGAAGAACTACAAAGTTCATCTAAAACGCAAGAATCTATCAACAAAGAGAAGATCTCTAAAATGAATAGACAGATAGAAACAATGGAGGGATAGATAGAAATACATCAAAGACTGCAGGATGAAGTAGCCAATCGAAGTGAAAGCCTTGAAGCTGAAATTATCTCCCTCAAAGAAGACCTGGATAAATCAAATAAGAAGAATGCAGAACTTGAAGCAGAAAATATATCTCTGAAAGTAAACTACACGAAGAAGAAGAATGAAGAACTTTTACAAATATTTGAAGAGCAAGAAAATGGGTTTAAAGAAGAGATCTTAAATTTGAATGATCAAGTAGAAGAAGGAAAAAGGGTTGAAGAAAGCATGATGAAGCAATGCCAAAACTTGGAAGTTGAGGTAAACATTCTCAAAGGTAAATTATAAGAAAAGGATAAACTCTTGAGGTTTCAAGATAGTACTAAGATTCTGGACAATATTCTTAGTAATCAAAGGTCTCCCTCTATTAAACTTGGTCTTGGTTTTCATGAAACTGTTAAAGGAGAATCTAGTTCACAAGGAAGTGCTAAAGATTCAAAAAATGTCAATGCAAAACCTGAAGAGTTGAAAGAAACAAGAAGTCAACCAACAATCATGAATTCTCAAAGGAATTCATTCAAGAACGCTCAATATTTTAAATGTCAAAATTATGGGCATAAGCAAAGAAATTGCAGAGCAGATCATTTGAGCCTCAATCAAACAAGCTTCCTAGAAGGCTAGGAAAGGTACTGGGTTCTTTCAATCATATTGTTTTTCATGTCAACCCAGTCGGGAGAAAGCAGCTGATTGTAAAAAGAGGAAGATTAGAAATACTCATTATGATTCTTATGCTTATTTCTCTGGACACATGAGATGTTATTTATGTAACAAGTATGGACATGTAGAAAAGGAATGCAAGTTGAACAGATCTGAGAAAGTGGACAACTTTCAACACATAGTTAGGAAGTTCAAGCAAGTTTGGAAAAAGATGGAGAACCGATCAGAAACGTAGGGAATTCTGACCCTACTGCAGTCATCCGCTTCTGAAGCTGACTATTCTTATTGACTGCAGGAATGATGTGGGATACATTATGAGATTTAGTAATGTATCATCATAGGGGGAGCAATGCATGATGACTCTCATGGTTGATTTGATTATTCTGGTTATGTTTACTTCTGACAGCGCATCTGATGGGAAAGGACAGATACAGGAGGTACAAACTCAAGAGGAAATGAAGGAAAATGAAAATTTTCTATGCTTCACTTTCCATACATGGGTTATATTAATAAAATGCGTGAAGTGAGTTTCTTCTCGTGACATGTCGTATGCATTGATGATAAGAGAATTTATATGATAGCTGAAGATCTGGAGCAGAGGTTCAGGGGGAGCATCAGTCTGATTGTTAATAACTGTATTATTGACTCTGTATCAGCTTAGTTTCTCAGTTCTAAATAATGATGATATGATACATGGTTTCATGTGTTGAAGATTGTGGATGAGTCCTGTTTGCTTGTTGATGAAGAGTATTCATGAGATGAAAGTCCTATAATTCGGAGATAAGGGCAGCCCATGCAAATATTGTTGCTGATGACTTGCTGATGAATGTATTCAGGTTGCACAAGTTAAGATGGAGCACTGGTTCAAGGGGAGCAGCAGGTTGAATACTAATGATTGCATTGTTGGAAATATGACTACTTATTCTTTGGTTTTTGTGATACTCGTGCTCAAATGATGATGACTTGGTACATGGTTTATTATGATGAGATTTTGAGCCCTGGTTGCTGATCAGTATCTTTTGTGCTCACACATGGATGAGTTGGATGTCGTTTGATTCAGAAATAAGAATAGATCACAGAGTTTAGTTACTGCGGTTGAGATCTTTTGCCTACATATGTTACTTCATGTTAAATCTTTGAAGATCATGGTGATATCGGGACCACATGGATGATTGCTTGACACATATTTGAAGATATTGTTCTGATATGATAATCTCTCTTGGAAAGATTGTATTGATGCTTCAAAGAATCTGAAGGCTTGGTTACTAATGTGCTTATGCTACAACCGTTGGATGACGCTTGAAGACACAACTACTCTGTTCTATCTATCTGTAGTCTAGGGAAGCATTCAAATATCCCAGAAAGAAGCTGAACACTATCTTTTTCTCACAGAGGATCAGATCTGGTTAAAATTTAGAAGATGGTATTGGATACGCGGGTTTCCTGAAACACAGTCGCGTATATACGCGAGTTCATGCACAGAAAACTCGTATGTCCATCACGACAATTTTCTCGCTTTAGTCACTTCTCTCAAAGACAAACAAGAAGATCGATTGGTATGAACCGATAATTGTTTGGTATCTCTGGTGGTGTTCCAGTTCTCATAATTCTATTTCTCATGTTTGATAAATATGCCTTGATGATTTATTGGTGAAAGTGTTCAGGATGCACAAACTAAGGGGGAGCCTTAGTCATATGGAAGGTATGCATGGATGCACAGATTCAGGGGGAGCATTAGCGTTGCTGAGTATAATGCATTGTTGGCATTATTCTGAAACATGTTCTCTTTCTTGAGGATTTTCTGGTGTTGGTCATAAATGGTCTTATTTGTATTTTGATGAAAAGGTCTTGTTGAGACCCATGATGTAAAATTGTAATATTCAGTCATGTAAGGACTTGTCAAATTGTAAACCCACTTGGTTGGGTAGCTGAGTCAAATTTTGTAAACCCACTTGGTTGGGTAGTTTAATTGAAATGTGTAAACCCACTTGGTTGGGTATTTGAGTCTCATATGTAAATCCACTTGGTTGGATCTTTGATTTAAGTATGAGTCCTTGGTGATAAGAAGTTCATAGAGTCATGTACTTCATTGACAAATATGTTTGAAGATTCAGCATGAACTCAGGGGGAGTTTGGCCACTTCAGCACATATCAGATCTGCAGAATGTTTCTTCCACATGCGGAGAAAAGGAGGAGAGTGTTGGTTTTTGATCCGCCCTTTGCCCTTGATGTCAAAGGGGGAGAGTGACATGGTGTTTGAATGAAGAAAAAGAATGGTGTCAAAAATGGGGAATGTGACATGTTGTCATTGTATTCTTAATGTACCTATCTGTTGTGGTAATCAAACACCATCATGGTTGCCATCAAGTCCAAAGGGGGAGTTTTTTTCAATATGATGAAGAATGTTGTCCTTGATGGCAACCCACTGAATGAAGATGAAGACAAGAGATAGTTGACTTGTGTTGTCCTTGATGGGAATCCACCTGATGAAGTTATTCTTGACTTGATGGACTTGGTAAATGATGTAAATCTGATATGAAGTGATGTTTGTTAGCAATATGATGATGAGTGTTGTCCTTGAATGGCAAGATGATGGCAACTTACTTGATGAAGTTGTGCTTGATAGAACATGTCTTGATGAACTAAATATGATGTATCTATAGTGAGTACAAAAGGCAATGAAGAAAGGAATTCAGCATGTGATAGATCTATGATAAAAAGAGTATGTCTCTAGGCATATGTGGATTTGTCTAGGGGAAGTCGCGTATGCACGCGGGAAACAATGTTCCAAGTCGCGTATGGGAAAAAGCGCTCATAAAGTGCAAAACCAGGGGTACCCATCATGGTATTGAAAAAGGGGCCCATGGTATTGAAGGCTCATGGTATTGTTTTGGCTCATGGTATTGAAAAAGGGGCCCATGGTATTGAAGTCTCATGGTATTGTTTTGGCTCATGGTATTGAAAAAGGGGCCCGTGGTATTGAAGGCTCATGGTATTGTTTTGGCTCATGGCATTGAAAATCCAGCCCGTGGTATTGAAGGCTCATGGTATTGTTTTGGCTCATGGTATTGAAAAAGGGGGCTCCGTGTATTGAAAAAGGATAAACCTATATAAGGAGAAGAAATTCATTATGCAAATCATGAGTGTGGGAGCAAGATGTCTGAGCTGAATGAATACTTCTCTATGAAGTATATCTGTATGGAAAGGGTAAAGGTTTGATAATAGATTTGAATCTATGATGCACCTATGAAGAAATGATGAAGCGAAATATCTAGATCTGGAATGTATTTGTATCTGCTATGGAAGGCTTAGATCTGAGATGAGGCGAACATCTGTCTGAAGTAAAAGGGTAAATCTGAACTGAATATCTGATCTGAAGAAGTATGCTGCTCTATAATAATTGAAGATCTATACGCTAGTTCGCCGCAGAGGAAGCACGTATATACGCGGCTTATCTGAAGAGAAAGCGCGTATGCACAATGAAGTTATATGCAGATGTATACGCTGGTTGATGTGAACAGAAGCGCGTATATACGTGACATCAGAGAAAGGAAAGAACGTATGCAAACTAGGGTTTGCTGAAGTCTGTGGTAAGAAATGTCTGATCTGTTCTCATTGCTTATCGACATAGACACATGGAGTTATATGTATCTCGTTTTCTCTATGGTTGATTGAGCATAAAAGTATGGAAAGGGTCCAAATCTGAAAAATATGATGAAACGTGGCCTGCAAGTGTTGTTCTATTGAAGTTGTTGGATCCAGTGTGAAAATTGATGAAACGTGGTCCAAGGTGGTGCTGAAGGTTGTAGCCTTCAGTCAGGGGGTTGTAGCTCCCTTCCAGGTGAGGCTGGTAAACGAGATCGGGGGGTCGTAGCTCCCTTCCAGGAGAGGCCGGTAAACGAGTCAGGGGGTTGGAGCTCCCTTCCAGGAGAGGCTGGTAAACGAGCGCAGGTGGGTGCCTGCGTGCTGGTCAAGTCTGCGCCAGCACATATGTTGTAAGATGTTTTCACTATAATAAAATATTGAAGGCTGAGCAACTGCAGCGGTGGTTTTCTCCCGATTTGGGTTTCCACCTAAAAATCTTGGTGTTCATGTGTGATGCTTTGTGTGATGGTTTATTCTGTTCTTACTGCACATGTTTACTGTTTATTGAACATCTGATGAATGAATAATGGAATGATATAAGCAAAGAACTAATGACATAATTAGATCTCTGTGTATACGCGAGTTGCATGAAAGATATCCACGTGTATACGCGAGTTTACTAAAGGAAAGTAGCGTATGGGTTTTAAGGAATGAAAAAGTGAAAAGTTTTGAGTATGCAGAAAATACTGATTCACCCCCTCCCTCTCAGTATTTTTCCCAACATGTTTATACATTGAATGTTTATCCATTTCGCTATTCTTTCTATCGTTTTTTGCTATTCAATTACAAAGTTGAAATTTAAAAAAAATGTAGGACATTTCCTATACATTCATAACTCAGTTTTGATTCACTCTGAATTGATCACATCTACCAAATTACATAAAATTATTTGTACTTGCTTAGATATGTGATCCAACAATCAAAATTTGGATAAAAAAGAATGAAGGAACCTTCTTTATGCTAAAAATAAAGATAACATAAATGCACGATGATGAATTCTTTATAAAAACTGCAAAAAAGCTATTGCTTCCACTACACCCCTTCCCTTCTCAAGTGCTATCCCGAATATGCATACCCTTTCACCCCACCTTCATGAAAACCAATATACCACCCAACCCCACCCCCACCCCTTATTGATGAACATCATCTCTTTCCACAAAGGATAGAAAAAATTTCTACCATGCATGTTTGCACACTATGCAAAGAATCATACCCAAGTATGAAAAAAGGCCTTGAAATGGTAACCTTTGTTGCTTTCATTCGGCATCTTCTAAGTCTACCAATAGTTTTACTTATTTGAACAACATGGACCCTAGAGAAAAACCACACATCCTTCAAAATTTAACGCAAGTTGAGAATATTCTCATTTTATGTGTAAATCCCATTCTGCATATAACTCATGCCCGTGGTGGTCAATACAAATATATTGGTCATACAATCAGCTTCCCTCAAGACATCACTACTATTTCCAAATACCTACCTCGAATGGTTTTTGAATTGGACATCCTCGTTGTGAAAAGGCACAATCCTTTTGAAACATCTTATCATTTTTTCATGTGCAAATCACATGTACTTGCAACACTTGAATACAAACTCACTAATGATCCATATTACAAATATGTTGAGCTCAACCCATGTGTAATTTCTACTCTACCAGATCAACCAAAAAAAAATTCTTCTCTTCTTCATAATGTAACCAGATCCTATTTTATACCCCATCAAACCATAGTCAATTATAATTATGATCCTAATGCCTTGCTAACTCCATTAGATATCCAACCTCCTTCATTTTTTCTAATTATCCCAAAATCGTGTACTAGACTTGAGAAAATTCATGCTTATTTGCACTCCACTGATCCAAACTCAACAAATTCAATCAACTGGCCTACAATATCTCTATAACCTATGAATGAATACACCACTGAGGGCCTCTTTAATATGTAATTTCCCACAATCTTCCCTACAGGCATTTCCATGATCACATAACCAAGAATTACGAAAGTTTAAATACACGAATATGCTTTGCACCTTTTACACTACCATGATAATTGATTTGGCCAGTATCCAAGATTCCATTACTACCTATATAACATCATAATGCACCACCATAACCAATCGACTACTATTGTTTTTGTGAAGAAATACATTGAAAAAAACTTGCTATCAACTATTTCAAATTTGCGACAATGTCTTCATCCCAATATAAGCATTGCAAATTTACCATTTTTCTTGAAGAATTCCTACAAAAAGGCCTCCACGCAGTTCACTATTGGTCCAGGTATTTTTTACTACCATTCCTCTCTACACCTATTTTTACATTACAACCACATCTCAACGAATATTGACTTTCAATATTGAAATCAAGTACGAATGGTAGAATAGAGGATCTGAACACATACATGGCTTCATTTTGTTGCAAAATGCACCAAATGTTAACGCCCTTGACTGGAATAGTGAATAATAATTTCTCAATGCTCAGAAATATTTCGATCATTATTTGACTGCTTAGAACCTGCGACACCCCCAACATTGAAATTCTGAAATTCACCAATCAACAGAGTAGGACCCATGTGTTCTTGACACAACATCAATCTTCATATCAGACCATACCAAAGACTATGAAGAGCTTGTCAACTGTGTCCATAGTCATACAAAATGTCATGAATATTCTTTCCTTCACAAAAAAAAATGTTCTTAGCTGTCGCTATGGAGTATCTTGGGAGTTAAACCCCACCTATTCACTATTAATATACAACAAAGGTTAGAAAAGCATGCCCCCGCTCGCAACGATAGGTTGAACATCCATAATGTGGATTTCCTTTCCATCTAGAGAGAAAATGTTTATTGCCAACTAGTTCTATCATGGCATATCTTATTAAGCTACATTTCAAAATATATAGCCAAATCAGAAACTTACTACGAGATGTTATCAAGACTCGAACAATGTCACTCTAGAAGCACCTATTGTTTTCCGGAAACTCCTTGCAGAAACCATAGCAGATAAAGAGATTAGGGCACAAGAAAACACTCTCACTCTGTAGCCATACATTTGTTTCTTTTAATTTTAATAGAACCATTTCTAAATGTGTTTTTCATGCTTCTGAAAATGCCCTCTGAGCACCACCCTTCATTCTTGCATACGTGAATAAACCTGCTTCATTGGAATCGTTGCCCTTCCTTGAAGGTGCACGCCCTTGGTCATTTTATGCTCGTCGGAAACAAAACCAATGGAAATAAATATTCCCTCTGATGATAGTCCATGTCTTTCCATGATGCACTACAATCTCTTTCCCTAATGATCATTGTTATGCCACTTTCTCTTGGCTTGAATTAATATTTTACTTCCCTTTTTTCACCCTCCATAATGACATTGGATTCACCAATGAAGAAATAATTGCACACTGGAAACAAAAGAAAGGGACTTATACATCATGGCATGTTCATCTAAAATTTGAAAACCCACCAACTCCATAGGCCAAAGATCAATCTACTCTTGTGTCTACCCCTCTTGACCTCCCTCTTGACCCCATGAAAATGAATGAATGGGAAATCCTCTCTCATCTTCGCCTGGGCTAGAAAATTGAAATTGATAGCCTTGAAATATTCGACCATTCTAACTTTGATGTTAATCATAATTGATCGCATACTTCTATCCCTCTCCACTTGCAAGAAACTGTCAGAAATTTCATTGAATTCAACCGCTCAAATAGTTAAAACCAACATCGTCCTTTTTCAACCCTCTCCCAAAATTAAATATTATCTCCCACCCAAAAAAAAATATTTTACACTTGTTATTTCTCACTTCGAAAACCCTTCAACAAAACCCGCACTCAGAATCATCATACAAGAGAAAAATGGGACAAGAAAATCTTATGTTATTAAATGTTTCCAATGTGGATTTATTGAAGACTCCCCAATAAGAAAAATCTCAACACTATTAATTGCACCCACCGGCATTGCATCTTTCAACATAAATTCCCTTACAATACACTCTACTCTTCACGTCGCTATCTAATCAATGCATCCTCTTGAAGGATAGTCACTCCTACACTTGTAAAAAAAACTCTGCCATGTAGAGTACATCCTCATTGATGAAATGATCTTTATCAAGCTAAAAATTCTTAGTCGCATTGATGATCACCTATGAGAGGCATTCCCCCTTCATCGAAATATGCCATTCGGAAATCACTCCATTATCCTTGTCAGTGATTTAGGCTAGCTACCACCTATGAAGGAAATTTCTCTGTATAGTGGCACATTGCGTGGCACTGCACTTTCGAACAACTTTGATACATTCGTAACACTTACTACTATTTTTCTCCAGGAAGGTGTTGACTCTTCCCAGGTTTCTTTCCGCAAGATTCTGATAAATGTCATAATTGGGACACCTACACTTGAATATTGGAACCTGCTAATGTCAAGAAAATATTCCTATATTATGCATGAAGAGAAAAAAACATTTCAAGACACCATGCACCTATTTGCAACAAATAACTCAGTTTCCTTGCACAATAAAACAATGCCTAAAAAATTGAACATGCTAGTAGTGCTTTTATTTGTAGAGAAACAAAGGAAAAAAACTTTTACTACATATGAAGAAGAACAATTAGACATAAAGGTACTTTTATGCAATGAAAAAAAAGTTGTGCTAACACGAAACTTATGGGTAAATGCAGGCATTCTCAGTGGTGCACTTGGAATATTCATTTCAATATTTTATGCACCTGAATCAAAGCCCCCAGAATTTCCATCCTTTGTGGTAGTCGACTTCAAGAAATAAAAAGGAACACCATGGTACATTTCACACCAAACATGTACCCATTTCCCCTATCACAAGAGGTGCATGTCAACAAATACCACTTCGAATGTCATGGGATTTAACAATACATAGGCCGCAAGGAATGACATTAGAGAAAGAAACAATATACATTGGCCTCAAGGAATGCCAAGGTTTAACATTCACCTCCATTTCAAGTGTAAGATTGTCGAATATTCCAATCAATCCAACATTTCCATTCCCCCGCATATCACAAATTCAAGAGAATCCATATCTACAACGTACAAAGGAAGAAGAATCATTGCTCGTATCAAAATATTTATAGAAGAGTACAATCCAACCAAAAAAACACTCTTCCTTTCATATTTAGAAATGGTAAACATCACTTAAGACTTATCCAAATTCCAAAAAAAATTATTTTCTATTGACTTTAACTCTTTTTAAAAAAAAATGTTCATGTTTACTTTAAGTATTTTTTTACTATATAAACATTGCGCGTTCATCAAACACTTCTACTAACAATTACTATTTAAATTTTACCATGGCCAACAAATATGGATGTGCACTATTTAAACATGCTTGATGAATGCTACCGAGAAATTCAACAACATGAAATTACCTTATAACATATACAAATGAGGTTCATGCTGCCACAAACATTGTTTTTTAATCGTTTGCGTCTAACAATTGTCTTACTCCAGAAGATATGGAAAATAATAGAAAAAATAGTCCACATCCATGAAAGATATGAACATCAGAAAATGCGAGCTGAGTGGAAAGAACGAGTTTAACATCGTGGAGTAAAAATAGACATCAATTGGTGTTGCTAATGTCATGCGTTGTCATGTATATATGATTAGATACTCATTTTCATTTATACTTACATGACAACACATAATTTTATTTTACACATTTATTTATTCACCTTCTAGTTCATTCCATGTTTCGTTGAGTTATTAAGAAATTTTGTCTATCTCTTTGTATATAAGTATTCCATTTAGTGTAATTTCAAACAAAGCTATGTTATGGATGTTTGTAGAGTGCATTATCAATTGATTAATAGAAATGATATATATATATATATATATATATATATATATATATATATATATATATATTTATATTTATATTTATATTTATATTTGAAACATAATTTTATTTGAAATCAACCAACTCAAACTTTGCCATTAATATCATGCCAACAAATATACATTGAAAGACAACATGCTAAACAAAATTAAATATTGGAACTAGACGTTGAGAAAAACTGTTACATTTTCTCGTTCTATGACTTGAAGTTTATTTCTAAATGTTACCTTTATGTTTTGCGATCAACTTATGAAATGTGTGAACAACCGAGTAAATATATAAAAAGACCACAAGTTTTCGTATGCATTATCAATTTCTCTTAATGCTTCATGTCATAATTTCCAACATCTTTATCCATTTTCAAAAAAGGCCTCGAATATCTTCCCGAATACATTCAATAATTGAAGTTGATTTGGCTAAAGATTTACAAAAACTTAATTTCAATTCCATGATATGTTATAAATTTTCATGTTATAAGTTATTTAATAATGGCATTACATATGTCTGTGAATAGTACAATAAATGAAAAATCCAGTGTTTGAATAAAAAATCCTTAATGCTAAAATATTCAAGGATTAAATATAAGAGTTAATCATTACTTTCGTTTAAATATTAAAATATTCAAGTATTACATATAACGGTTACTCATTAATTGTGTTTAAATTTCAATACCATCAGTGCCCAAATAAGAGATGTTGTGGTTGTTCTTAAATGAATTTAATTATACGCATTTTTTATAGTTACGTTTCAAAAATAATATCTATTAAAGGATAATTTCATGTATTTCATGTATGCCATATTGTATTTTGATGGTAAATGACATATATTTTGGAAACTTTATAAAAAACATAAAACTAGCAATTGCACTGAATGTTGCAAAGGAAAGGTCGTAAGGAAGTAGCTCGAAAGAAATCAATTGTAAGTAATTTGATGTGGCCTTATATTTACAGTTTAAATTCATTGCATAAATATATAGAATATATAATGTTTGTAATAGACACTTCATTTTCGTATTTGAAAAGAAAGTTATGCAAGAATTTTTTAAAGATATTGTGGACCTGTAAAACAATATTTTATGCACAATATTATTATATTATCAAATATGGAAATGACTAAATATTGAAGTTGTCTTTAATTAGTAGGTATTATAATATTGTATTGATATGACATTGAAAATAATACATAATTATATTGTTGAAATATTTAGAAGATGCAATGGAAAGGTAGAAGATGATGGCAATAGTTTTATATTATGTGACTTTCTAAGAATGTACGATGTTTGAAATTTACATTGCATTTTAATTTTTGCCAACAAAATTTTATTTTTTTGGTAAAATATTACAAGTATATAATGAAAAAAATGATTACTTCTAAGCTTGTCTAAGAGTTAGGAGGTTTCCCGAATTAATAAGCAACTTGCAAAGCAAAATTTTGTTTCGAAAAATCAGAAGAAATATTATTTTTTTAAAATTGTAAATTAACTTGTTCAAATTGACTATAATGAGGTTGTATGTGAATTTTATCATAAATAATGTGTACTGAATGAAATTTAAGCTACCTATATCATGGGAAATTGAAAATGTTCAATCAAAGATGTAGGTTCGTCGATGGAAAACTGAACACTACAAAAGATTTATTCGAAATTGCGGATGCATATTTCTCTATTGCGAGTCTGATCTTATTTTTCGTATATTATCTTGTTCGTGTGTGTCGATCATACGTTGAGTATAATTTATTTTTAGTAATAATTCTATAGTTGGTCGAAGTTTGTAACGCAATACATTTGGATTTGTCACCGACATAAATCTTTTATGTATGTCGTTTAATGCATGAATTGTTGTATCTATTTCATTGCAGTAGTTGTGTAGATGTGATATCACTTAGTAAGTGTGATATCACTTTGTAAGTACATAAATGAAGAATATAAAACCATTATTGTTTTTTAGGAAATACGAGGCCATGGCATCGAAAATTAGGACATGATGGAAAGAAGGAGAATTTTTCATTACAAAATTACCGTATGGTGGATTATGTTTCTAATTGACTGTATCTATTGATTTCGATGAATATTGCATATATGGTAACAAACCAAATAACATTCTAATTTTGTGTTAGAAGATAAAATGGAATATTTGACTTAGTACATAATGATTTTCTTGAACACGTACCTATTTTGTAATTAGGTATATTTGTGTACCATGTTTCATTCATCGATGAAATATCAAGAAATGTATGGATTTATTTCGTCATGAGAAAATTAATCTATTTAGTAAATTTAAATAGTTTCAAAGAAAATAAAATTCAAGTATCAAGGAAAAAGTGGTGGAATGTTTTATGGGGACGAATTCAAAGAATTGTGTAAGAAATGTGGCATCACATATTGGAAGAATAATCCATACTAAATTCAAAATAATGGGGTTTTTGGAAAGGATGAAGATTACATTGATGAAAAAAGAAAAGATCATGTTTAATTTTGTTAGGTTAGGATAGGAATTTTTGTCAAAGGTAAAGAATATTTCTTGTTTTCCAGTAATATGCTCAAAATTGGTTAACAAGTCCATGCTTGAGGAATGGACTATTGAAAAACCCTCTCTTAAAAATCTCATAGTTTTTTTTATTTTGAGAGCAATGTACATGTTACAAAATAACATGGGATCAAGTTGGAAAATAAATTTGAGACATGTATCTTTGTTTATTATAAATATTGCTTGAAATGTTATAAACTTTGAAACCTAGAAAATTTGAAGGTTTCTTACGTTCATGACATTGTTATTAGAGAGCTCAAATATATTACTAAAAATTATTTCCTACCATGAAAAAGGAATAAAAGAATATATATCTTGAGTTGAAATATGAAAAATATTACTCAATAAAATAACATGAAATAGAACAAGAAGCACTTGATACTTTAGTATTAATGGTATTAGTTCAGGAATAAGGAAATTGCAAGGGTGTAATACACTTGATTTATAATCTATTTTTTCTTTGTCAATAGTGAATGATGATCCTAGAATCATTAGGGAGGAATGGATTTTGAGGATGTTAAATTTTGGAAGAAGGCCATGGTGGAAGAAATGGTAGCCTTTGTTAAGAATATTTTTTTGGGATATAGTTGGGTTCTAAACTGGGATAAATCTTATTGATAGCAAATAGATGTTTGGGAATAATTGTAGTGGAAAAGATAGAGTGAATAAGTATAATGTTCAGTTAGTAGGAAAGGGATAATCCTAGATAGCTGAAATTTATTTTGGTGAAATTTCCTCGTATGTTTATATAAAATTCCATTAGAGTTTTTTTTTTTGTAATTTTGGTCTTCAAGTAAATAATAAGGATGTGAAAACAACATTCCTACAGAGGGACCTTGAAAACAATGTCAACATCAAATAACTATCGAGGACTTGTAGTGAAGGGAAAGAAAGAGCTTACTTTCATGATGGAAAACACCATATATATTTGAACAATCTCTATATATGTCATATCAAAGTTTTGATACTTATTGTAACGACTCTCACTTCGCACTAAAGTTTTTTTTTTCATTATTCTCAGTTGAATATTATTACTAGCATCTAGTAACTTTGTCTTTTTAAGTTTACGTTGCAATTTGAAGAGATTCTATTACAACCTCTGTATTATCATCATTTTCATTTCCTTGCAAATCGACAAAATTATGTCATTAATAATAAAATTATCATTTTTCCTTTGAGTTCTATTATTTTGTTTACTATTGTTAACAATACTCTGTGCATTAAACTAATGCTAAACCAACACCTTCTGGTCTTTCTATAAGAAATATTTATTTTATTTAAATTATCTTTAATATATTACTTCACCTCATTTCCCATTTGTTAACAAATGCCATCGAATTCATATAGTGACAAGGGTCTCATTAATACATTTTAATTTAATTATTATTCATACCTATGGTATTACATTAGGATGTTATTATGGTTTCTCATTTGATTACCTTAGGCTGGTTTGGAATGCATACAAGCATAATTAAATCGAACTTATATCCATTATGTCACTATCATTCCCTCTACCAAATTCAGCACACTATGTGACATTGAATATTGGTACTACCAACATACTGGAATATCATTATTTTTTCCTCAACTCGAGAATTTACAATGCTAATTGGACTTCCACATTACTGCATTTTAGTTGTCATCTCCCCAAGATACTAAATAATATATCTTGACCTAAAAAACCTAACTTTACCCCTAACCCTACCTAATGATTTGAGACGAAATAAATGATGCCAGCCTACGAATGCCTTTGTTGAGCCTAGTGAACTCCTTAGGCAGATGTGGCCATAACTTCAATAATTCTGGCATCTTAACTCTTCTGCCTTCAACGTAACTCCTTAATTACATTATCACATGATGGGATTTATGTTCAACGTTTCGAATTTGTGATCCAAGTGAGGCTCTTAATCCTTTGACACTTGTACGGTTGAGATGCAATATGTTTTAAAGAGTATTTCTTGTTTAAAAAATTCAATCTACAGTGTTTTTTATTATTTTCAATTTCTACCTAGAGCCATAGCTTTTTTTTCCTACTTGGGTGGGAGTAGATCCCTCACTTCCATTGTGCCGAATTACTGCAACCTGATTTATCCATTTCACTTCAGGAATTTCGAAGGATGGTAATTTTTGTTAACATCCTTATAAGATCTTTGTTTCTATTATATTATCTTGCATTTTAACAACGCCGTCTTCTTTGCTCAACAGTCATTGTGTCCATTGATTTATTTCCTCTGTCTAAGGAGTTAGTTTGTGTTGGGTATGTGTTATATTCTTTCCACGATTAGCCCCACACGCTGTATGTTGCGTCGGGCGTAGCTAGGGGGTCATGAGGGGTGAAGCAGTCCCCACCGTTGGGGTCCGGGGCAACGCCCAGGCCAAAATTTGTTTTTTGTGCGGATCCACTCATAGGCGGATCCGCCCATGGTTTTGTGCATGGTTTTGCACATGGTTTTGGGGTTCGATGGTTTTCGGCCCCTGGTATTTTGTAGATCCGGTCAAGGGAACTACGTTTATGTTCTAATCCAGGGTTAATGGATTGGGGTGTATGTATGCTTCGGCATGTATATATATGTGTTGTAACACTAAAAGGATCATAATGAAAAATCAAGCTGGTCGTCCCAATTTGGGATCCAGGGGAAAATCTCTATGTTTATCTGTTTTATGTTTTATGCTCTCGCTATTGTTTATTTTCTGTTATAAGATTCGTGTGTAGATAATTTCTGTTCAGGGTTAAAACCTACATTTGGTATCGGAGCTGTTTCGGCTTCAAGGGGACGCCTTTGTTGTTGATGGTTTTTTGCTCGGGCATGTGGTAGACCCTGTTCAGTGGAAAATCTGCGGGATCGATTCTTGCGGTGAAAGAAGATGGCGAGCAGCTGAAAGATAGAGATCGAGAAATTTAATGGTCAGAGTTTTGAGTTGTGGAAACTCAAGATGGAGGATCTGCTGGTGGATAAAGATCAGTGGATCGCGGTAGATCCAGGTACTAAACCAACGACAATGTCGATGAAGACTGGGAAGAAACCGGATCTAAGGCTAAGAGCGGATTGCATGCGCTTTATCATTCCGATCATGGAATGTATCTGGGGAAGCTACGGTGAAGAATTTGTGGGAAAAACTTGGGACTTTGTACCAATCTAAGTCTCTGGTGAATAAGTTGTTCCTGCGGAAAAAGTTGTATAACCTAAGGATGAAGGATGGAGACTCGGTGACAGAGCATCTGAATGCCTTCAATACTGTGGTAAGTCAGTTGTCATCTGTTGACATTAAAATCTCAGATGAAGATAAGTGCATCAGTTTGTTGTGCTCTCTACCAGACTCGTGGGACAGTCTGGTTATTGCAATAGGTAGCAATACAACTACTTTAAATTTTGATGACATCGTCTCAGCCTTGCTATCAGAGGAAATGAGACGGAAAAATATGGAGGGTCATAATGGAGATGCCTTATCTGTACGAGGAAGGTCCCAGAACAGAAACAAGAATAAGGTTTCGAGTGGGAGATCCAAATCTAGAGGGAGATCTAAATCTCCTGGAAAGTTTGTAAAGGTGTGCTGGAAATGCGGAAAGGAAGGACACTACAAAAAGGAATGCAGATCTAAAGCTCCCGAGAAAGGAAAGGGATCTGATGAAGGTCCTTCTGCAGAGGCAAAAACCACCTCGGATGAAGGTGGGGATGTGTATTTGGCTTCTTCTTCAAATACACATGTAGATCATGAGTCATGGCTGATTGACTCAGGTGCATCCTTTCACTTCACTCCCCATAGGGAGTGGTTCTGCGAGTATGAGAAATATGATGGTGGTGATGTCTTTCTAGGGGATGATAGGAGGGCCAGAATCATCGGATGTGGAAAGGTCAAGCTGAAGCTGCAAGGTGGAAGGATTAGAACACTTCCTGGTGTTCTGCATATTCCTGCATTGGCTAGAAATTTGATTTCTGTAAGCAAGATGGATGATGCAGGTGTAAAAACACTGTTCGAGAAAGATTCCTGCAAGATGGTTCGGGGAGCACTGGTACTAATGCGGGGAGTTTGGACTGGAACTCTATACAAGCTAGAAGGTAGCACTGTTATTGATGGGTGTAATAGTTCTATGGTTCCTGAAAGTGGAGCAGAAAGCCTAGCTGTCTCTGGAGAAAAGACCATGTTATGGCATCAAAGGTTTGGACATATTGGAGAGAAGGGCCTTCGGATACTGCATAGAAATGGTATGGTAGAAGGTATGTCTAATTTCTCTCTGGATTTCGATTTCTATGAACATTGTGTATATGGGAAGCAGAATCGGGTGAGGTTTCCTTCTGGTGCTAAGAGGGCGAACAAGATATTAGAACTTGTGCACAGTGATGTGTTTGGACCTGTGTCAGTTCCATCACTGGGAAAGTCTGTGTACTATGTTTCATTCATAGATGACTTCTCAAGGAATACATGGATATATTTCTTGAGGAAGAAATCAGAAGTCTTTGACAAATTTAAAGAATTTAAGGCTCTGGTGGAAAACCAGACAGAGAAGAAGATAAAGGCGTTGAGGACAGATAATGGTGGGGAGTTCTGCAAGAAGGAATTTGAAGAGTTCCGTAAGAAGTGTGGTATAGCACGACAGAAGACTACTCCATACACACCTCAGCAAAATGGAGTTGCAGAAAGAATGAATAGAACACTGATGGAAAAGGCAAGAAGCATGCTCAATGGTACCGGGTTAGGACAAGAATTCTGGGCAGAGGCAGTGGAGACTGCATGTTACTTAGTTAACAGATCACCTTCATTAGCGTTGGAGGATAAGACCCCACATGAGGTATGGACTGGTAAGAAACCCTCTCTTTCACATCTAAGGGTATTTGGATGTGATGCATATGTACATGTTCCAAAGGAGAAAAGGACTAAGTTGGATAATAAATCTGAAAGGTGCATCTTTATTGGGTATAAGGATGGTTTAAAGGGTTACAAGCTTTGGAACCCAGAAACAAGGAAGGTTGTGTACAGTCGAGATGTGGTGTTTAGAGAAGTGAAAGATGCTGTTAAACATGAAGTCCTACCAAAGGAACCTGAGAAGATAGAGTTTGAGCTAAAGGAGGATGAATCAGACTCTACAACAGAAGAAGACTCAGAATATGATGAGCCACAAACTCCAGCTTTAAGAAGATCAGTTCGGGAAAGAAGGCAACCAGAAAGGTATAGTCCATCTGCTTTCTGTTCAGGTTTTGCCTTAACTATAACTGATGATGAACCCAGAACTGTCAGGGAGGCAGCAGATTCAGAGGATGGAAAACTCTGGAAGGAGGCCATGGTTGATGAAATGGCATCCTTGCACAAAAACGATGCATGGGATCTGGTGGAGTTGCCGGCTGGAAGGAAGCCCATTGGGAGCAAATGGGTGTTTAAGAAGAAGATGAATGTTGAAGGCAAGGTGGAGAAATACAAAGCTCGGTTGGTAGCAAAAGGTTATTCCCAGGTGCCAGGAATTGATTTTGGTGATATTTTTTCTCCTGTTGCCAAGGTTACTTCTATTAGATTACTTTTATCTGTTGCTGCTACATTTGATTTTGAGATAGAACAGATGGATGTGAAGACAAATTTTCTTCACGGGGATCTAGAAGAGGAGATCTACATGAAGCAACCTGAAGGCTTTATGGTGAAGGGTAAGAAAGAACTAGTATGCAGGTTGAAGAAGTCTCTGTATGGGTTAAAACAGTCATCAAGGATGTGGTATCAGAAATTTGATACCTATATACGGGGACTTGGCTTCACTAGAAGCAAGGAGGATCACTGTGTTTATTTTAAATTAATTGGTGACCATGTTATTTATTTGGTCTTGTATGTGGATGATATGTTTTTGATTGGAAATGATAAAGAAATTATCCAAGATTTGAAGACCCAACTGTTCTCCAAATTCGACATGAAGGATCTTGGTGCTGCAAACTATATTTTGGGCATGGAAATTAAGAGAGATCTGGCAAAGAGGAAGCTCTGGTTAAACCAGAGGAAGTATGTCGAGACTATATTGCAGAGGTTCAATATGCAGGATAGTAAACCGGTGAATGTTCCTATTCCTGTAGGTGTAAAGCTGTCTGCTGAACAGTGTCCCAAGACACAAGCAGAAGAGGAGTATATGTCCCGTGTTCCATATGCAAGTGCAGTGGGTAGCCTGATGTATGCAATGGTCTATACTAGACCAGACATTGCACATGCAGTGGGAGTATTGAGCAGGTTTATGTCAAACCCAGGGAAGGAGCATTGGACAGCAGTGAAGCGGGTTTTCAAATATTTACGTGGCACTAGTGATTATGGCTTGTGCTACCAGGGAAGACCAGGATTGGAAAGAATGTTGGACATTCGTGGTTTTGTTGATGCAGACTGGGCTGGAGATGTGGACCAAAGAAGATCTACAAGTGGGTATGTGTTTAGCCTATTTGGAGGCGCAGTCAGTTGGATGAGTAAAATATAGTCTGTAGTGGCTCTTTCAACTACAGAGGCAGAATACATAGCAGCCACTCATGCAAGCAAGGAAGCAATTTGGTTGCAGAGATTGTGTTCAAGTATGGGGTTGGTACAGCAAGCTATAAGGATAGACTGTGATAGCCAAAGTGCAATTTTCTTGGCTAAGAACCCCGCTTATCATTCAAAGACAAAGCACATTGATGTTCAATATCACTTTGTTAGAGATATGGTTGAGGCTAAAAGGGTGTTGCTGGTAAAGGTGGACACTTTGAAGAATGTTGCAGATGCATTGACGAAGTCTGTGAGCACTCAGAAGTTCTCTTGGTGTAGAGAAACAATGGGTGTTGAAGAATTGGGCGAATGACTAAGCTCTCCTGTGGCCCACTGTGGAAAGAAAACAACAAGTGGGAGAATGTTGGGTATGTGTTATATTCTTTCCACGATTAGCCCCACGCGCTGTATGTTGCGTCGGGCGTAGCTAGGGGGTCACGAGGGGCGAAGCAGTCCCCACCGTTGGGGTCCTGGGCAACGCCCCGGCCAAAATTTGTTTTTTGTGCGGACCCACTCATAGGCGGATCCGCCCATGGTTTTGTGCATCGTTTTGCACATGGTTTTGGGGTTCGATGGTTTTCGGCCCCTGGTATTTTGTAGATCCGGTCAAGGGAACTACGGTTATGTTCTAATCCAGGGTTAATGGATTGGGGTTTATGTATGCTTCGGCATGTATATATATGTGTCGTAACACTAGAAGGATCATAATGAAAAATCAAGCTGGTCGTCCCGATTTGGGATCCAGGGGAAAATCTCTGTGTTTATCTGTTTTATGTTTTATGCTCTCGCTATTGTTTATTTTCTATTATAATATTCATGTGTAGATAATTTCTGTTCAGGGTTAAAACCTACAGTTTGCATAGTTGCATTTTTTATTCAGATAGTTAATATTCATTTATGATTATAACCAGGTTCCTTCTCCTCCCTACCAATATTTGATTTGTTTTTAACGTTTCTCATTCATATTGGGCATAACCCAGTTTCATTGGGATTGTGAGTTCTTTCTCTAATATTTATAAGGTAAAATCCAAGTATGATTTCGTTCTAGTCTTTTTCTTTCCCTTGTTTTTCAAAAACGATGACCCCCATATATATCCGGCGACATATAAATTCAATTTGTTTACTTTCAGGCTTGTTGGTATACGCATATCAACGTTTGGATATATCACGGTATCTTATTGTAGGCCGCAAAAAACGGGATTGGGTAGACTCGGAAGTTCATTCCTTCAGCCCTCATACGCTGGAAAACCGACTAGGTAATCATATTTGTTAATTTGATTTCCTCAGTTTCTTGCCAAGGTCAGTTTCCACCTACATTCTATTCTCCTCAATCCATACTGTTTTTGACATTAGTTTTATTTCTTGGCTACATATGGGAAAACCAAGGAATAGAACCTCTCATGGTAAGTTGCTTCCATCTTGATGCTTCCATTTTAGCATGGTTATCATCGTAAGAAATTTGGTTTTATTTTAGTGTCTCTAATTGATTTGTTGGTATTATGTAGGTACATTCTAGAATTTCTCTTTGTGTATTACCATGGATTTTTTTTCCTGACCACTATTTTAACTTATCCACCTTAATACATTTCCTACACAGGTCGGTAACGTTATTCTAGAATGTCTCTTCTACTCTGGTCGTTTCTCGAGATTTACCAAGAATGTAGAGGATTATTTTAAAATGGTTATACCTCAGTTACATTATTGCTCTAAGTTTGATTTTGATTTTCCAAATATGTTTAAACATTTCTAGGCTTATAGCCCTAACTGGGACTGTATTAAGTTTTTCTTATAATTCTTTCTGGTTCAAATACTACTTTGGAGTTTCATATTTCCATATACTTTTATGCCTTCATAATTGTTTTCAGAATGAGTATTTTAGAGTAATTTTTGCAGAGCGTATATATGTATCTTTTGTGTGTGTGTGTATATATATATATATATATATATATATATATATATATATATATATTCTCCTAATATCCATTTAATTCTTACATTTATAATTTCACAGCCTTGTGTCATTCAAGCATTTGTTCAAAATGGAATACTGTATTATTATAAATTTCTTTGTTAAGCTTATTATTCTTTTCTTATTTTTAAATTTATAATGTATTGGTCTACATATGTCCACTAGATTTTCATAATTATTTCTTCTCTTAGTATTGGTTATAATATAAAATCTAGCTTTATTTCTATAGGTTTATATACAACTGCTATACTCAGATTTAATTGTGGTTATTGTAAAAATATTTACAACAGAAGTACATATAGAATAAGGTGTTTCTCTGGACACATATACATATATACTATTCAGATTTTTCTATTTGATTTTAATATACTATTTTGATCAAATATAAGATTTTCTTCTAAAACAATCGATTTTTCTCTAGGTTAGTCTTACACATACGCTGGTTTCCTTAACTGAAATTTGGAATAGTATGTGTATATTCCTTAAATATAGAATCATGCATAAGTACTAAACGATTGTAAGAAAAAATTTACAACAGTAATTTCAATTAGGCTCACACTGTAATTTATTCTTTAATATTCTCACAACACTCACCTTCTTATTGCAGTAGACTAAAATATTATACATGTGCTTATGTAGTAATATAAATGACTTTACCTCTCACTTTATAAAGTATTATTCTTCATAATGAATAACTAAAATATAATTAATGATAGTTTGGTTTTGAAATTCTATTCAATTGATAAGACTATAATAACTATTATAAGAAGACTCTCTGTTACAATCCTAACCCCAACTTTAAATCTGTCACCAGATTTAGACATTCAGGCATTGGAGCTAACTAGAATGTGTCCATACAACCATACAGATTTTAGTATTCCTACTATAACAAAATATGTTAAATGTATGGACCTGCTTTACCTCATTGTACTCAATATAAACTACAATACGAAAAATCTAAAAGTTTAACTTCAGCCATTTAACACACATGCAAGATTAATATCAAACTGTAAAATTATAGTTAGGTGTGCATACCAATTTTCTCTGACTATTTTCCACACAACCATAGAGTTTTCTCTCCGTAACTCTCCCCCGAGCCAAGACCATAGCTCCCAGTGATAGACAACCCATTGTCTATCATGGGGCAGATTATTTAAGCTTTTCTTTCCCTAGCCTGTTTCCAATTACTGCATCCAGTAATTTTAGAATGCTTTCTTCCTATTTTTCCTAGGCTTCCCCTTTGTTTCTTCCAAAGAGGTACTTTAAAGTTGTATTTTCCACTTTTCTAGCTTTTTCCACCTCTTCCCAATACTTTCCTCTTTATTGGGAAAAATTAGATGTTTATCTCCAAATCTAATTTTTAGTAACTTTTTTTATTCCTTCCAAGTATTTTCAAGAAGGTGTGGGAAATTCTCATCACATTATCCACATCCTCATGGATTTAGGCTTCAGATCTCAATTCTCAATTTAGTCATTGCACACAAAATTTTACATTTTATTTTTATTAATTAAAAACAAAATAAATCCACATACTAGTTCTCCATTGGGGTCCACTTTCCCTTTGGACTTGTTCAGTTGTAAAATTAAAAGCATAGAAGCTTGGGGTATTACATATTCCCCCTATAAAAACAAACACATTCTTCGGTGTTGACAAAATAATTAAATAATTCACTATGTAAATAGTGATGGATATTTTTCCATCAGATCAACCTCTCATTCCCAATTAGCCTCTTCAGGTGTAAATTGCCTCCACTTCACTTTTACCCTAGCTACGTTCCGGTTCTGAAATTAAATTTCTTCCCACTCCAAGATTTGAAGTAGCTCTGGAAGGAATTCCCCTTCTAGTTCCACTTGAATCACATTCTAATCAATAATGTGAGAAGAATCATGTACATATTTTTTTCAATAACAAAACATGACACAAATCATAAACCTTAATATGAATGGTTAGGACCAGTTTATATGTAAATGGTCCCATTCTTTCCAGCACTTGAAAAGGTCCAAAATATCATGGAACTAATTTTGCATAGCTTCTGGTGTGCAAAGTACTCTTCTTAGGCTTGATTATTAGATACACATGATCAACCACACTGAATTTCATATGAATTCTCTTTTTATCTGCATAAATTTTCTATCCTTCTTTAACTATTTTGATGTTTTTCTCTATCTGTTTCACAAATTTTTCCATTTCTTGTAAAGCTTCTGGTCCAAGTATCAGTTTATCTTCAGTTTGAATCCAACTTAGGGGGGTGTGGTACTTCTTGGCATAACGCGATTCAAACGGGCTCATCTTGATGGAGGCTTGGAAACTATTGTTTTAGGAAAATTCTGCTAAGTGTAAATAATCTTCCCACTTGGCTGGCCTATCCATAACATACATCCTTAACATATACTCTAGAATTTGGTTTTTTCTTTCGGTTTGACCATCATTTTTGGGATGGTAGGTAGTACTAAAATTCAATTTAGTACCCATGCCTCCAAACGAGCTCCTGCAAAAGGCTACAGTAAAATTTCCATCTCTGTCTGAAATGATCATTTTAGGAAGACCATCTAGTCTTCCAATCTCCTTCATAAAGACAATTGCTACTTGAGCTGTCCCAAAGGTAGACTGTACAAGTATAAAATGAGAAAATTTTGTCAATGTGTCCACCACAACCATGATAGAGTCATGCTGATATTTGGTTCTTAGAAAACCAATAATAAAATCCATGGAAACAGTTTCCCACTTCCATTCTGAAATGGGTAAAGGATTCAGAAACGTAGCTAGATGCTGATGTTCAAAATTTACCTATTGGCATTCAATGCATCTAACCAAGTAACTTGCTATATCCTTTTTCATTCTAGGCCAAAATAGGTTCTTTCTTAAAGCTGTGAGTAATTTCTGGTATCCATTATATCCAGAATAGGGCCTTTTATGATATTCATCCAAAAAAAAATTATTTAAGGAATCTACAGCAGGAATGTAAAATCTATCTCTGTAACAAATTAGCCCTTTTTGATTTTTTGTATACCCTCTCATTTCTTTTTTCAGCATTTGTGTTTGAAGCTTTTCATAGTTTTGGTCTTGGTTCACTACCCCTTGAATCAGTCCCTCTAAGTCAAATTTGACACTACTTCCAATATTATTCACACTTTTCCAAGAGTTTCTGCTTAATGCATCTACAATCTTTTTTTATTTAACTTTGATATGTTTTATCTCCATGTAAAATTCACTCAGGAAAGGCAACCACCGAGCTTGCCTAACATTCTGATTTGTTTCAATGAAGAAATACTTTAGGCTGCAGTGATCTATCATTTGCACAAATTTATTTCCTAGAAGTTAATGTATCCATATCTTGAGAGTGTGTATTACAACAGCTAATTCAAGATCATAAACACTATAATTTTTTTCATGTTTATCAATTTTTTTTGGATTCATAGGCTAAATAGAATGTTCTTGTAATAATAATCCCCCTAATCCTTCTCCACAAGCATCTGTGCATACTAAAAATTTGTGATTTGGGTCAGCAATATTTAAAATATGTGTTGTAGTAAGTTTCGGTTTTAGCTTCTCAAAGCTATTTTGACATTTTTTAGTCCATTCAAACTTCACTCCTTTCCTTTGCAAGGAAGTAATCTAGTAGGATAAGGCTGAAAATATATCTATAAATCTTCGATAGTATCCTGCAATTCCCATAAAGGATCTTACAACTGATACATCAATAGGTACAAGCCACTCTATGATTACTTTTATCTTTTCTGGGTCTACAACCAACCCTTTTCCTTAAATCATATGCCATAAGTATTGAATTTTATCTTTGAAAAATTCACATTTGCTAAGCTTAGCATGCAAATTATTTTCCCTGAGAGTTTGCAAAACCATTGTAAGATGTTCTTTATGCTCCACTTCACTTTTTGAATAGATCAAAATGTCATCAATAAATATTGCTACAAACTTGTCCAAGTATTTATTTAAGACACTATTCATTAAAAACATAAAAGTGGTGGGTGCATTGGTCAACCCAAACGGTGGGACCACAAACTCATAGTGTCCACACCTGGTTCTAAATGTTGTTTTACTGAAATCTTCATCTTTAATCCTTAACTGATGGTAACTAGTCCTTAAATCAACTTTTGAAAACACCGTTGCCCCTCTAACTTGGTCAAAGAGGTCATCTATCCTAAGAAATGGATATATTTTTTTTATTGTTAGCTTGTTTAATTGATGATAATCGATACACATTATAAAGGTTCTGTCTTTCTTTTTCACAAATAGCACCGGTGCTCCCCATGGGGATACATTCGGTATAATGTAACGTCTGTCCAAAAAACCTTGTAGTTTCATTTTCAACTCCATAAATTTGGGAATACCCATTCTGTATGGGGATCTAAAAACTAGAGCTGCTATCAGGACTGAATAAATTGAAAAATAAATTTCTCTCCTAGGGGCAGATGAGAAATTTCATCTGGAAAAACATCTTTAAATTATATTATTACCAGTAATGTTTCCAACATATTTTCCTCTGCTTGCTGTCCCAACTCCTCTACATGAACAAAATAAACCTCATACCCTTTCCTTATAATTCTCTCCAACTCAAGGGCTGAAATTTGTCTCAAAGATATGGGCTTAGGCTTTCCTTTTATTATAACAGGTTTTCCCTCCTTGTCAATGCAGTGTAAGGTTTTGTCTAAACAATTCATCATAACCTTCTGTTTTTCTAACTAGTCCATCCCTACGAGTACATCATAAGACCTTAATGGAAGAATATTTAGATTTAATTCTATTTGGTATCCATTCAGATTTACGATTTTTTCGGGTAACTTATAAGTTACTTTCCATTTTGTACCAGTAGATAATTGGACTAACCAAGACTAATGAAACTTCTTGGACTTTAATTTACAGTTTTCTACCACTTGAGGACTGATATAACTTAAATATGAATTTGGCTATAGTAAAAATGTAATAGATTGGTCAGCAATCATACCTTCCATTTCGACCATAGTGGACTGGTGTTCTGCTTTTCAATCTTCTAAGGAAGTGATGATTTTGGGGATGTTCCTTGCTACTTCATTAACCATAGTTTCCTCCATTACTACTTGTAATGTCTGGATATTCCAATGTGGAAAATCCCTCAATAAATGAGGTTCTCCAGAACCCCAACACTTCAAAGGTTCTTTCATTTTAACTGTCCCATATATTTTATTATTTCCATTCATTTGTTTGGACCTAGTATGTGATTGAGCAGTTTGATTGTCACCCATTTTTCTGAACTTATTTCTTTGGTGGTCTCTCCCAAAGTTCTTCTGATATGCTAGTTTGGTTTTCTTTCTGCTGAATTCACCTTTGTTTGAACGATTCTTTCCTTGCTCACTCTTACCCTTGAACTACTGGTAGCATAATCTTGCCTTTCACACCACCTCATCAATAGTCATAGGATTATCAAAATCTATATTTTCCTTGTAAATAGTAGGTGGACAGTTCAAGAACCTTTTTACCTTTTCTTTCTCTTCTCTGATGTAAGGTACATATCGTAACAGATTTGTCAATCTGGTTAAAAAATATTCAATCATTAGTTGTCCCAATCTTATTTCCTGAAACTCTTTTGCCTTGTTGTGATAGTAGAGTTCATTCAAGTATCGATTTTTAAACTTAATTTGAAAATATTCCCAAGTAACCACTTTTTCATGAATATAATGGACCATTTTTATTTCTTCCCACCACAAGGTAACCTTACCTTGCAGTTGATAAATAGCCAGCCTGGCTCTTAAGTTAATTTCATATTCGTAAACCTGAAAGTACTTTATCATATTTCGAAGCCATGCTTCAGCATCTTCCCCCTTCTCTCCATCATAGGAGGGAGGTTTAATTTTCCAGAATTCACCCTGTAATTCATTCTTTAGTCTATACTATTGTCTAGAGGCATTATCTTCCTCAGAATCTTCTGAGAATTTGACTCTTTCCTTTCACTTCCTTCCCGAATCTTCACCTTCTTAAATCTTCTGGGAAGTCAATTCCCTTATCAGTCTGTCTTGCTCCTCACTAGCTAAGGATAGCCTTTCATTGTGGCTTTTAAGCTGCACCATTTCTCATTGCATTCTATGCAACATAGCCATCAACGAAGCATTTGGATCTGGTGTGTTTCATCTACCAGCAAGATCTACATTCAGCTCGTCCTCTTTAGTCATAGTCTACAGCTGTATACTTCAGTGTTGTTCACTGTACATGAAATTAACATCAGAAAAATTTAAATTCCATGAAATTTTACAGCAGCATAAATTTTTTGTGTGAGCACAGAGGTTCCTAGTGTTTTAACTAATGCTTCGATACTATTTGTAACAACTCTCACTTTGCACAAAAGTTTTTTTTTTTTCATTATTCTCAATTGAATATTATTACTAGCATCTACTAACTTTGGCTTTTTAATTTTCCAACGCAATTTGATGAGATTCTATTACAACCTCTATATTATCGTATTTTTCATTTTGTTGCAAATCAATGAGATTCTGTCATTTATATTAAAATTATCATTTTCCCTTTGAGTTCTATTATTTTGTTTACTACTGTTAACAGTACTCCGTGCATCATCTTGTGCATTAAACTAATGCTAAACCAAAACCTTATTGTTTTTATATGAAAAATATTTATTTTATTTAAATTATATTTAACCTATTACTTCACCTCATTTATCATTTGTTAACAAGTGCAATCAAATTCATATAGTAACAAGGGTCTCATTATTAAAATTTAATTTAATTTTTTTCATACCTATGGTATTACATTACACTCTTATTATGGTTTCTAATTTGATTACCTTAGGCTAGTTTGGAATGCATACAACTTTAATTAAATCGAACTTATATCCATTATGTCACTATCATTCCCTCTACCAAATTTAGTGCACTATGTGACATTGAATTTTGGTACTACCAACACACTGGAATACCATTATTTTGTCCTTGGCTTGAGAATTTACAATGCTAATTGGACTTCCATGTTACCGCATTTTAGTTTTCATCTCCCCAAGATATTACATAATCTATCTTGACCTAAAACAACTCACTTTACCCCTAACCCTACCTAATGATTTGGGATGACATTAATGATGCCAGCCTATCAATACCTTTGTTGAGCCCAGTGAACTCCTTAGGGAGATTTGGCCACAAATTCAATCAGTCTGGCATCTTAACTCTTTTTCCATCAACGTAAATCCTCAAGTACATTATCACGTGATGGGATTTATGTTCAACATTTCGAATTTGTGATCCGAGTGAGGCTCTTAATCCGTTGGCACTTGTATGGTTGAGATGCATGGTATAATGCGTATTTCTTGTTTAAAAAATGCAAGCTACAATGTTTTTTATTCTTTGCATTTTATATCTAGAGCCATAGCTTGTTTTTCCAGGTTGGTTGGGAGCAGAACTCTCACTTCCATTGCGTCAAATTATTGCAACCTGATTTATCCATTTCCCTTCAGGAATTTCAAGGAATGGTAAGTTTCATTAACGCCCTTCTAAGATCTATGTTTCTATTATATTATCTTAAAGGAGTCTAGATTCAATGAAAGAATGTTTCCTACATTTTAACAACACCGTCTCCTTTTCTCATAATTCGTTGTGTCCATTGATTTCTTTCCTCTCTCTAAGGAGTTAGTTTGAATAGTTGCATTTTTTATTCGGATTTTTAAATTCCCTTGTGATTCTAACCAGGTTCCTTCTCCTTCCTACCAATATTTGATTTGTTTTTAATGTTTCTCATTCAGATTGGGCATAAGCCATTTGCTTTTGGATTATGAGTTCTTTCTCTAATATTTATAAGGTAAAATCCAAGTATGATTTCATTCTAGGCTTTTGGTTTCCCTTGTTTTTCAAAAACGATGACCCCCATATATATTCGGCCACATATAAACTCAATTTGTTTACTTTTAGGCTTGTTGGTATACACATATAAGCATTTGGATATATCATGGTGTCTTATTGCAAACCGCTAGCAATGGGATTGGGTAGACTCGGACGTTCATTCCTTCAACCCTCATACGTTGGAAAATGCACCAGGTAATCATATTTGTTAATCGAATTTCCTTCATTTCTTTCCAAGGTCGATTTCCACCTACGTTCTATTCTCCTCCTTCCATATTATTTTTTACAGTAGTTTGCTCTTCGTGGCTATAGGTGGGACAACCATGGAATATAACCTCTCATGGTATGTTGATTTTATCTCGATGCTTCCATTTTAGCATGGTTCTCATCGTAAGAAATTTGGTTTTATTTACATGTTTCTAATTTATTTATTGGTATTATGCAGGTATGTTCCAACATTTATCTTCATGTCTTACGATGGATTTGTTTTTCCGATCACTGTTTTAACTTATCCACCTTAATACATTTCCTATGCGGGTCGGTACCGTTATTCTGGAATGTCTCTTCCGCTCTGGTTATTTCTCCAGATTTACCAAGAATTTAGAAGATTATTTTAAAATGATATAACTTAGTTAAATTTCCATGCTAAGTTTGATTTTGATTTTCCAAATATTTTTAAACATTTCTGGGCTTATAGCCCTAATTGGGACTTTATTAACTTTTTCTTATAATTCTTTCTTGTTCAAATACTACTTTGGAGTTTCCTATTTCCATATACTTGTATTCCTTCTTACTTTCTTGCAGTACGAGTATTCTAGAGTGATTTATGCAGAGCGTATATATGTATCTTCTGTATATATATATATATATATATATATATATATATATATATATATATATATATATATTCTCGTAGTATCCATTAAATTCTTACAGTTATAATTTCACAGCCTTTTCTTCTTCAAATAGTTGTTTAAAATGGAATATTGTATTATTATAAAGTTGTCTATTAAGTTATTATTCTTTTCGTATTTTTAACTTTATAATGTATTGGTCTACATATATCCACCATATTTTCATAAGTATTTCTTCTGTTAGTATTAGTTGTAATATAAAATCCAGCTTTATTTCTACAGGTCTATATACAACTGCTATACTCAGATTTAATTATGGTTATTGTAAAAATATTTACAATAGAATTACAGATAGAATAAGGTATTTCTCTCGACACATATACATGTATACTATTCATATTTTTCTATTTGAGTTTAATATACTATTTTGATCGAATATAAGATTGTCTTTTAAAAAAAACAATTTTTCTCTAGATTAGTATTACACATATGTTGTTTTTCTTAACTAAAATAAAGAATAGTATGTGTATATTCCTTCAATATAGAATCATGCATAAGTACTAAACTATTGGAAGTAACAATTTATAGCAGTAATTTCAATTAGAATCACACTATAATTTATTCTTTAATATTATGATAGCACTCACCGTCTTATTATAACAGACTAAAATCTTATACATGTGCTTATGTCGTAATATCAATGACTTTACCTCTCACTTTATAAAGTATTATTCTTCATAATGAATAACTAAAATATAATTAATGATAGTTTGGTTTTGAAATTCTATTCAATTAATAAGACTATAATAACTATTATAAGAAGATTCTTTGTTAGAATCCTAACCCCAGATTTAAATCTATCACCAGATCTAGACATTCTGGGCGTTGGAGCTAACTAGACTTTATCCATACAACCATACGAATTTCAGTATTCCTACTGTAACAAAATATGTTAAATGTATGGACATGTTCTACCTCATTGTACCCAATATTAACTATAATATGAAAACTCTACAAGTTTAACTTCAACCATTTAACACACATGCAAGATTAATATCAATCCGTAAAATTCTAGTTAGGTGTGCATACCAATTTTCTCTGACTAGTTTCCACCCAACCTTAGAGTTTTCTCTCTGTAAATATTTGCTGAGCCGAGACCTTAGCTCCCAGTGATAGACAACCCTTTGTCGATCTTGGGGCAGCTTATTTAAGCTTTTCTTTCCCTAGAATTTTTCCAATTACCACGTCCAGTAATTTCAGGATTCTTTCTTCTTGTTTAGCCTAGGCTTTCCCTCTGTTTCTTCCACAGAGGTGCTTTAAAGTTGTATTTCCTTCTTTTCTAGCTTTTCCACCTCTTCCCAATACTTTCCTCTTTATTCGGGAAAGTTAGATGTTTATCTCCAAATCTAATCTTTATTAACTTGTTTTATTCCTTCCAAGTATTTTCTGGAAGGTGTGGGAAAGTCTCATCACCTTATCCACATCCTCATGGATTTAGGTTTCATATCTCAATTCTCAATCTAGTCATTGCACAAAAAAATTTCCATTTTATTTTTATTAATTAAAAATAAAATAAATCCACATACCAGTTCTCCATTGGGGTCCACTTCCCCTTTGGACTTGCTTAATTGTCAAATTAAAAGCATAGTAACTTGTGGTATTACACTTGTATATTGGGAATTTTTTTCACAAGGAACAAACTTAATCATTGTGTCTATTCTAATATATTTGTTGATCATTTTATTCTATATGATCTTTGTTGGGAAACCAACTCCAAAAATAGAAGAAAAGAGATATCAATGCCTTATAAATAAGCCACTTGGAGGGGGAAACCTCCAATACATTACATGAATGAACAATTCTTGGATAATACAAATTACAAAACCTCCTTTTTATATATATGACTCCATGGGGCCACAATGTAATCCTATCCGACCTAACAATAATAATTTAAGGGCACAATAATAACAATATGGGGGTTACAAGGGTACAATAATAAAAATAAGGGGGTTACAATAACAACAAATTCGGCTATAATAGTAATATACAGACCTCACATGCCCCTCTCCTTCAAAAAAGTTTTGTCCTCAACGCTTGAGTAGCTCTGGTGCTTCTGTATAAAATTCTCATCCTTCCATGTAGAATCTTTAGCGGGTAAGTTCTTCCACTTGATGAGATACTTTGAAATTGATCGATTCCGTAGCTTTAGAGTTCTTGTTTCCGTGACTGCTTCACGTTCCAATATGATTTTTCCTTCTTCATCAAGTTCTTGCAATATTGTTTAAACTTGAATATTTTCACCTATGATCTTATTTAAGCATGAAAAATGGAAAACTAGATGCAATTGTGAAGAAGAAGGAAGCTCCAATTTGTATGCCATAGCACCAATCTTTTACAACACCTTGTAAGGACCATAGTACTTTGGTGATCATTTATTATACTTCTTAGCTTGCCTGAGGGACATTTATTTGTATCGTTGTAGCTGTGAAAACACCTAGTCTCCTACATCAAAACTTCGCTCGCTGCGATGTTGATCTACCTGTTGTTTCATTCGATTTTGTGCCAGATTTAGGTTATCCTTTAAGAGTTGGAGAACTTCTTGTTGATGCTCGATGTGATCTTCCACTTCTTGGACCTTCGAATTTTCACCTAAAGATGATGTGATGGATGGTAGATGATATCCATAAAGTGCCATAAATGGGGTCATTTTTGCTGCAGTATGGAAGGAAGTGTTATACCACCATTCAGCGAGAGGTAACCACTTGACCCATTGTGTTTTTTTATTAGATATAAAGCAATTGAGATATCCTTCCAAAAATTTATTTACTATATCAGTTTGACCATCATATTGAGGTTGATAAGATGAGCTATGAGCTAATTGAGTACCCAAACAAGAAAATAACTCTGTCCATAAATTTCCAGTAAAAATGGATCTTTGTCACTCACAATAACCCTTGGGTTCCCATGTAGCTTTTGAATTGTGTCAATAAATGTAGTAGCAATTGTACTTGCTTTAAATGGATGAGATAACACACAAAAGTGTGCATACTTGGTAAGTCTATCAACTCCCACCATGATGACACTTTTTCCTTCAGACTTAGGTAAACCTATGATAAAATTCATTGAAATCTCCTGCCAATGTTGACTTAGAATGGATAAGGGTTGTAGAAGACCTAGGGTCTTAATTTTCTCAACTTTATTTTGCTGAAAAAGAAAACATTTTTCCACGAAATTTTGAATATCAGATTTAAGGCCATCGCAAAAAAAAAAAATTCTTCACCCTGTGGTAGGTTTTTAAAAATCCCAAGTGTCCTCCTAAAGGAGAAGTGTGCAATTCTAAAATAATCTTTCGTTTTAGTTGGGAATTCTTACAAATATATAAGCGATATTTGTACCATAAAGAATCATTTTTCCAACTAAATATATTAGATTTACTAGGATCTTGCTACAACTTTTGAATGACTGTCCACACTTCTTTGTCCTTCTTCCATTCATCTTTTGCTTCGGTTATCCAATTTGGTTGGATAATAGAAATGGCACAAAGCAATGATTCCACCTCTTCATTATTTCTTGAGAGTGCATCTGCAACAACATTTAGCTTCCCTTTTTTGTAGATTATTTCAAATTCATAACCCAACATCTTTGTGACCCATTTTTTCTGGTCTTCTAAAGATAGTCTTTGTTCCAAAAAGTGTTTAAGACTATCATGATCAATTTTTACCTTGAAGTGTCTCCCCATTAGGTAAGTTTGACATTTCTTTATTGCATGCAGTATTGTTAACATTTCCTTCTCATAAATAGGTTTCTGTAAATACTATTCTTTGTTTGGACGACTTTCAAAAGAAATGGGTCTTCCTTCTTGCATTAAAACAACACCAATTCCATTTCCTGAGGCATCACATTCAACAATAAAGGTTTTTGTGAAGTTTGGTGTAGCTAAGACTAGTGCTAGGCACATTGCCTCTTTAAGATGTTCAAAGGCCTTAATTGCCTCACGAGTCCATGAAAATGCATCTTTCTTCAATAATGTTGTTATAGATGTTGCTATTCTCCCATAGTTCTTAACAAACTTGTGATAATTCCCTATTAACCCGAGAAATCCTTGCAACTACTTTATGGTTATGGGGATTGTCCATTCCTTAATGGCTTTAATTTTTTTAGGGTCTACCTTAACACCCTCGTGAGATACAATATGACCCAGATATTCCACCTCATGTACTCGAAAGAAAATTTTTGATGTTTTTGCATATAACTGTTTCTCCTGCAATAGTTTTAGCACCTTGTCAACATGTTGAGCATGATCCTTCCAAGACGTGTTATAGATTAGTATATCATCAAAAAATACTACCACAAATTTTTTAAGAAAGGGTTTGAAAATGGAATTCATCAACCCTTGAAATGTAGAAGGTGCATTGGTAAGGCCAAAAGGCATGACCGAAAATTCATAATGACCCTCATGAGTTTGAAATGTTATTTTCAGAATATCTTCAGTCTTCATTCTAATTTGATGATATCCTGAATGAAGATCGAACTTGGTAAAATAAAATGCTCCATGTAATTCATCCAATAATTCATCAATCACAGGAATGGGAAATTTATCTTTAATGGTGAGCTTATTGAGCTCCCTATAATCCGGACACACGCGCCATGATCCATCCTTCTTGTGTACCAATACTACAAGAGCAGAGAAAGAACTTTTACTAGGTTAAATTATACCCTCCTCTAACATTTCTACAATCATACGTTCAATTTCACTCTTTTGGACATAAGGATATATATAAGGCCTGATTTTTGGAGGAACACTTCCTGGAATCAAATTAATAGCATGATCATGATCACGAATAGGTGGGAGCCCTTTGGGAGTTTCAAACACCTCGGAATGATTGTCCAAGACTTTTTGGAGATCAGCAGAAATAGATGATTTTGATGTTGGAACTTCTAGTGAGCATAATTGTGCAATTACACCTCGTTGTTCTTTCTTTAGAATATTTCTCATGAAATTAGATCTTATTATCTTTCCCAAATTCCCTAGAATACCCCATAATTTGACTTCCTTTCCTTCTGAAAATTTTTTTCAAGAAAAGTTCTTGAAAATTAAAAGCTACCATCCCCAAAGATTGTAACCATTGTACTCCTAGTAGAACATCAACACCTTCCATAGGAATGGAAAGCATTGGACTATTCAATACATATTCCCCAATGGTTAGCTTGATATTATGGAATTTTCCAGAGAAATTTATATTTCCTCCATTTGCAACCATCACTTGACATTCTGGTGTTGGGTATAGGAAACAATTAAATTCCTTGGCTACCTTACAATGAATAAAATTATGGGTGCTACCTGAATCAATCAACACTATTACCTTTTTCTTCTTGATAGGTCCTTCTATATTGAGAGTTTGAGGAGTGGTGATTCCTGCCAATGCATTACATGATATGGTTGGATTGATTTCTTCCTCTTCTAGGGCTGGTTCCCAGTGTATATCCTCTTCTTGTTCATTTTCTTCTTCCTCTTCACAATATATGTAAAATAATTTCTTCTCAGCACACTTATGACCTTTAGTATATTTTTTATCACAACTGTAGCAAAGCCCTTTTACTCTTTTTTCTTCCAATTGTTGTGGTGTCAATCGTGTAGGTTGTGAAAATATAGGAGTACCAACACATCCATCTTTATAGAAGTGAGTGGTAGGCTTCCTTGTCACCATAATTTTACATTCATTTTTTCTTGCCAACCTGAATGCCTTCTCCAATGAATTAGGTTCCAAAACGCGAACTTCATGTTCGATGTTATACTTTAAAGTACCAATGAAGACATTAATTTTGTCTTGCTCTGGAATATCAGTTACCCTTATATTCAATTTTTAGAAGTCCTCAATGTGCTTCACCACTAAACCTTTTTCTTTGAAATTTATTAATTGGCTAAAGAATGTGTTGCTTTTTGTATCCTCATAATGTGCTATCATTTCCTTCATAAAAATTGACCAAGTGAAAAAATTTTTATGGGAGCAAAGCCATCGATACCATACGAATGCATATTTTTCTAGATGTAAAGTTGCAATGCGTATTTTTGTGTGTTTTTCACATTATTGAGATCAAAATATTGCTCCATCTATAGTATCCATGTTACATGATCCTTGCCATAAAACTTCCTCATATCCATATTTGTAATATGGTGGTTCTTTAGTCGAACATTAGAGTTTATGAAATCACGATTAAGATTTATTTTTTTCTCATCATGATTTTCATCTACTATCTTTTCGCCATTAGGAATCATTTCTTGTATCAAATTTGAAAAAAATTCCTTCAAACCTTTCGCTTTTTCTTCCATACCATCCATTTTATCTTCCATACCATTCCTCCAACCATCCATCATATCTTCCATGCCTTTCTTCAAACCATCCATCTTAGCTTCCATGCTTTTCTTCAAAACATCCATTTCATTTTTTTTTGCTCTTTGCGAGAGCAAATTTTGGTGCACTTGCTCTTGTAATTTTGATAGATCTTGTTGCAATTCTTCATCTTCATGAGTCATAGTAGAGTACTCTGAGGGCTTAATGGGTGTTGAACTATTTTTAGGAGGCATTTTAGAACTCAATACTGATATCTATGCTCAATAGGCCTTTGGAATTGTTTAAAAATGATTTTTCAAGCAAGACTTATGCAATTTGAAAAAAAATACACACCTTTTTCTTGATTTTGAGGAGCTTGATATTGAAACTGAATTATATCTGTGATTTTGTATCTTAAATATATGAAATTTGGCTCTGAAGAAGCCCCTTTAATATTCTTTCAATTTCCATAGTTCTGACATGATTTAGATTATTCAAGACAAAGTTATTTCCAATCTCCCACAATGACCTAATTATGGACTGGTTGAGTAGAGCGAACTTGTATGGCTTGCCACATGTCACTGTTTTCTTCTTTGGCTCTGAAATTTACAGACAGAAAAATATAGTTCATATACTTCCAGTCACTATTTACAGAATTCCAATCTGATGCCCAGAGAGGGAGTTATGAAAATTTTCCCATGATCACCTCTTTGAGATGAAATTGAGGAACCTAACAAAGACCTCACTTCCACAGATCATATATCCAAAAATATTGTGAAACAAACTCTGAAATTTTGCGATGATGTTCCTCAGGATTTCAATTTCACACTCTTAAAATTTCAGCTTCTGAACCTTCGTGGAAAAAAGTTTCTAACAAAAATTCCATGATGACCTTTTTAAGTGAAATTCAAGAGCCTACAAAACGACCTAACTTCGACAAACCATATCTCCAAAAATATTGTGAACGAAGCTCTGAAATTTTGTGAAGATGTTGCTCAGGATTTCAGCTTCGTACTCTAAAAATTTTAGCTTCTGAACTTTCATAGAAAAAACGTTATAGCGAAAATTCCATGATGACCTATTCAGAGCAGCGAAACCCTAGAATCCAAAGCTCTGATACCAAATGTCAGGAAACCAGCTCCAAAAATAGAAGAAAAGAGACATCAACGCCTTATAAATAAGCCACTTCAAGGGGGAAACCTCCAATACATTACATGAATGAACAATTATTGGATAATACAAATTAAAAAACCTCATTTCTATATACAAGAGTCCATGGGGCCACAATGTAATCCTATCCGACCTAACAATAATAATTTAAGGGCACAATAATAACAATATGGGGGTTACAAGGGTAGAATAACAACAATAAGGGGGTTACAATAACAACAATAAGGAACTATAATAGTAATATACGGACTTAAAAATCTTTTATTTAACTGATATTTTGTTGATTGGGTAAATTATCAAGTATGGAAAAATGAAATGTTCTCTAAATTTTACATGGAAGGTATTGATGCTAAAATATTTATTTTTGGAATGGAAATCAAAATAAATTTTGAAATATGAGACTTTGATTGAGGTAATCAAAAAATGTTGAGATAATATTTTGAAGTTGTGATATGCACAAGTGTAAATAATTCTATCTTTATTTTTTTATAGGCATAAATTTATTAGTGGAATAAGGTCCAATAACATAAGAAGAGGAAGGGGACATATCCAGTGTTCTCTATTATAAAACTATAGGATCTTTGGTGTATGTAATGGTTTCTACAAGATGAAGAATTACACATGAAATGGAAGCTTTGAGAAAGATCATGTCAAAGCTAGGGAAGGAACATTGGTCAACTATAAGGAGGGTATTTTGGTAGTTGTTTGAAAATACCAATTATTTTCTACTAATGAAACTTGGAGTACAGAATGTGTTGGACACACATGGTTTTGTTTACATAGACTATGGTGGATATTTGGATCATAAAAAAGCTATTTAGCCTATTTGGAGTAGAAATTAGTTAGATGAGTGAGAGACATTTTGTAGTTTCTCTCTCTATTATCGAAATTAAATACATGGAGGCCACTCATGAAGGATGCAAATTTGTTTGGTTATAACTATTGTGTTTATCTATTGGGATTTTTAAATAGGCTCTAAGTCTATATTGTGATAGTCAAAGCACAATATTTGAATAAAAAAACCTAACTTCTCATTCTAATATAAAGCACATTAATTTTCAATATCACTTTGTGAGAGAAGTGATAAAAGAAAACACAATGATATTGGTGAAGGTAAATTCTTTGAATAATGTTGTATATTCATTAAAAATATAAATAAGCATTGATAAGCTTTTCTACTGTAGAGAAATAATGTGTATTACTACTTTTTATTGTTGATCATGTAAAATTGAGCCCCCATGTATGCAATGGAAACAACAAGTGGGAGAATTTTGGTCATGTGCTAAAATTATTTGCATGAATAGCCCCATGTGTTATATGTATTCACCAAACATGCTAGGGGAATCACAAGGGGGTTGGTAAGCCCACCCCAAAAATCTAACGGTTTGGGGATGAATCCATTGAGGGAAAAAAGGTAGTTGTTTGTGTCCATTTTTTGTGGTTTTGGAAACATTGTTTTCAACACAAGTTTCTTTTATCTTAATGAGGGAGTTAAGGTTATAAAATGACATGATTCAATGAACTGATATTTTGGATGTCTTGGTAGAGTAGATATGTCATTTTATGTGATGAAGTTACAGGATGATGCAAGTTTTACCTGTCGCTCTAAAAAACTATTGGTTTTCCTAATTAAGGGTTTGTAGGCAAAATATATGAGTATTTTGTGTGATTTTGATTATTTAATTTTATATTTATAAATGATCCATGATTCCATTGCTTACCATAACATGTTCAAAACTTATAATTGATTAAATTGATATACAATCTTGAAAGAATATTTTGTAATGTATTATTTTAAGAATGTCCTGCTATAAAGAATAAATTTTAAGTGTATTAAAGAGTAAATTTCCACAAATAAACCTATATTTTCATGGTTGTGGCATGTTGGTAGTGGCCTAATAAGAATTCCATTGAGAGGAAGGGTTAGGTTCCTTATTAGGGAATTTGTTAATGGGACAAGGAACACATCCATAACATAACATTCAATTTGAAATTTCAAAAATTTGAATGTCTATTTGATTTTAATTTTTTTTCACATAATCATGAATAAAGTCTCATGGAATGATGGTTTGGATTATTCTAATATAAACATTCATGGAAATAAAATCTTGGGATATATCTCAATTATAAACATAATGTGCTATTATTGTTACCATCAAACCTGAATGAATACACATGCTATTTTATAAATTTCTAATTACTAACCTAATTTATCCTAATATCCACAGAAATAAAGGGAGATGGAAATAATTCTCTAGTCACCATCATGCCATGGATATGAAAATCACTCTACTCATGAAGTACTGTGTTACACAAAATTTCATTTTGACACATAGAACAAAGGACATTGATCAAGAATAAAGGAAAATTTTATTACGAAAATATTTTTTCACTTGGAGTGAGCTAAAATGGGTTAAATAAAATGTAGACAGATTGATGTGTTAATATGTATGGATTTAAATCACACATGGATATAAATTTCATGATGACGAGTTGAAGCGTTTCAATGTAAATATACAGGTATGAAGTACATGTTCCAAAAATGATTGAATGTGTTGTGGCATATTTACATGTATAGATATAGGTATGTATAGATATAGGTGTTTTGGCCTCCGTTTTGTCTTATTTTTATCCATTTTTCTCATGTTTTTGATTGGTTAAAGGATTATTGTGCAAGTATTTGTTACTTATTTCTTTTAATAAGATTAAAATAGAATTAATAAAATATTTTCTATAGCAGGATTAGAACCAGTTTGATTATGTTAATGGACCTACCAGCACCAAAGTAGAAATGGATTCCTGCACCAACATCCCTACACTAGCATTCCTGCACCGATTTGGGGCTCTCATACATTGACACATTTCTGGGAAATCTGAATGAGTATTATGATGAAAATTTTGTTTGAACACCTTCCCCTAGCTTGGATTGTACCCAGGTCACATGTGTGGGATTCTAGAAGAAAATTAATAAAAATTCTCAAAATCCGCATAATTTCTAAACGACCAAGTTTGACCTCAAGTTTTGTGCATATGGAGATGAATTATGGAAATCCAAGAAAATGGGTTTTTCAAAAATATAACCAATTACATAGAACCAAAATTTTTTCCTAAATTTTACATTGGTTTGAATGTTATGCACAAGTCTCTCAAGAACTTTTATAAAAAAATACTATTTTTTCGAGAATTTTAGCTAGCAGTTTCTAGATAGCCGATTTCCTCCTCGATTTCCATGTTGGTCAATGCAAGTCTCAAAATTTTGAAACATGCGTTTTTTTCCCAGCATAGGAAATTGAGTAATGTGTGGGTCATTCTCCAGAATTCATAATGGTTGAGGAAATACGAAGGGGGATTTGGAGGTAATTTGTTAAAATTGCCAATTTTTCCAGAATTCTAGAAAATGCCGATATTTGGAAAATTCAGATTAAAGCTTCATTCTTTCAAAAGGGAAATGGTTGTATTGATATTTATTCCTTTCTGTGAAGTTGATGTAGAGAAGTCTCTACTCCAAGTGATACACCTGTTTCATCATCACACAAAGAGGAAAAAAAACAGTTGAGGGAAATTGCACCTTCCAGCAACAACCACTCCAGGAAAAGAGGAGTGATTTCCCTATTTTGAAATTTGGTTACCAAACCAATTTTTATTCATGGAAAAGTTTTGAGATCGATTAGTTTTTGAAAACCCAAATTTGTAAATTTGATGCATATAAGATATTTTTGTGAGAAAATCAATTAAGTGGACATTAAATTAAGAAATCAATCAAGGGAATGGGAAAAAGGGAAGAGGAGTTGTCACAATGTAGCTTCACGCAGTTCATAACCAATGGATCGCTCCTCTCATCTTGTTAAAGATAAGATTTTTTCTTGTTCGATGTAAAAGAAAATGTTTTAAAAAATGAATTAAAGTATTTTCATCCATGCTCTGTTTACTTAATTGCTTCATCTAATGATTTTAATTTCTGTGTAAACCAAGTCGCTCATAGAGGGTGCGAGTTGGTTGGGTTGGCCACCATATCAGCTCGACACCACTCTCCATTTTAATTAGCATTTAAATTATCATTTAATATGTGAAGTTCATTTAATAATTTATAGCCTCCTTCCTTCCTTAAGTTCATGTTATTTAATTTGTTGCAACATTTTCCTTTCAGTTGCAACGTTAATTGATTTACCACATTCAGGATCGTACTCACACTTGAGACATTTCCTCATCTCCAATAATAATTTCATCCCTTCGGAGTTGTAACATGCTTTAATCCAAACCCATCTAAATTATATTCCAAAATCTGTGCATCATTTCATGAAGCAACAATCACATATAAATCGTTGTTATCTAAAAGCCATGATGGAAATTATGTTATGCTAGGAATGATAAAGCTTATTTTCCATTAAGCTTCTCGACAATTTTATAAGGTTAATATTTGGGATAAGGAAGGCAAGATATTAATGTTAAATCAATTTGTTTTATAAGCTCATGTACATGGTGAATTTATTTGTCATGATGTTCATGATTTCAGGTTATTTTCACACAGAATTAGTGCAAGCAGAAGTAGTGCAAGCATAATCGTTTTGAATTTCTTTTGAGTTTATTCCAACATTTACAGTCTTTTGATATTTTGTCGATAGTCATTGATTTCTAGTTATGATTTCCTTTATGTTTTCTTGTAGTTAGAATTTCATTGCTCATTGGTTTTCCTTTCATTTCCCACGAGTTTAATTTTTTGGATTGGTATTTTCTCTAATTCTCTTTTAGTGTAGGATTTCATCTATTGTTGAGATTAATGCGCAAGATAGACTAGAGTTTCATTTGCAGGTTGTTGGGGGCTTTCTCTGGCATTTCTAGTGTTGCGTCTTGAAGTTCATGAACTTTCCTTATTAAAAAATTAAATGTTGGTACATTTATAGACCCTATAGGGCACCCAACATTTTCGCACCATTTCCGACAAGACGCTTAGGGGATTGTCCTTTGTGACGTGTTGTATTTGGTTTTTTTTCCTTCACTTAGTTTCTTTTGAAATTCTACGTTATTTGAATTTATTTCTTTCCTAAATTGTTTCTTTAAGGTTTCTCATTTTATTTAATTTTTTAATAACCCCCCACCCTACCCACATATGCATACTATTCATGTGCTAAAAAATGTACCAGTGGGCTTCATAAAAATAGGAAAATGGTATTTTGAGGAATCATTCTATGGGAAGTTTTTATACTGCTACAAAGACATACAAGTCATCCAATGAGGAAATAAAAGGTTCAAAATATAACATTTTTCTTGAACATAAAAATGATATTATTAAATATTTGATTTTGAAATAGATGATTTGTAAGAAGAGTGGAAGCAGGATGAAAACCCACCACTTACCTTTTGGGCCAGCTGTAGAAAGAAACATTTCCTTGGAAAGTGTCCACTTAATAGCATGAAGATTTGGAAAATTTCTGAAGAGGATCATCTAGCAGAACGTTGTCCTTCACTACCAAGATTACTAGAGACACTCAGGGAATCAAGTAAGGAATAAAATCAAATACCAGGTACAACTCAAAACCCATTATCATTTGATACTTGGAATGATTCTTATTTTCTTGAGCAGGTTCCTCAACATGTTTATAATCGTAAAGTTTCATGGAAAAATTTTAATCCTCCCCCAATTGAATATCCTACTTCATGGCCACAGTGGCCCTCTCCTTGGCCCTCAGCATCGAGCCAAGTATATCCCTGACCTCAAGAATCATTTAGATCGTTATCTCTATGGAAATATCCCGTGCAAATTCAATCATATGAGCACCAATAACAACCTCAAATTCTTTCTAATTCACCATTAAGTTATCCTCCTCCATGGTCCCAGACGCATATGCAATCTTACCCTAGATTTAATCCATAACTTACCACTTATCCTAGCCCTTACCTTACCACTTATCCTTACCCATACCCTAGTTCTCGTTCAAACCCTAATCCATACCTTATTCCTAATCCAAACCCTAATCCATACCATAACGCTAATCCATACCCTAATCTATACCCTAGACCTAACCTTAGTCCAAAGGCTAATCCCAATCCAAATCCAAACCTTAGTCCAAGAATTAACCAAATCCCTAGGCTTAATCCTAGTCCAAACCCTAACCCAAATCCTCAGCCTAGTCTAAGCCTTAGTCTAAACCATATCATAAACCCTAATCTAAACCATCAGGTTACACAACAGTTTCAAAAACCCATTCTTCCTGTTGATTCCCATGTTGGACATAATGCTACATCTTCCAAGATGGGAAAGAAAATGAATTTGGAAACTTAATTTTTACCACAGAACATTCACCTCGGGAAGATATAATTCAAATACCACCGGAGGAGAAATATTTCATTGGAACTTATTATGAAAATTTTGTTGAAACTCAAACCCTAGAACCCCTCTCAACCATTCTTTCCAATCTAAAAATCAAATATTTGAGCTTGAACTTGTGGGATTTATATTTTTTCTTTCACCAGATCCTTTGTGTCTCCAAGGAAGTGACTATCAAACTGTGGAAGACTTGCATCAGTTGGAGAATCATAAACATTTGGATTCCATTGTATCCTGGTTTCGAGTAGTCCTCAAACCACCTTATTTCCTTATCTTTCAGAAACTCTTGGTACCATTTCAATTGAAGAAACTGGTTTCTCACAGTTCAATATGTATTAAACTCTATTCTTTAAAACTAAGTGTGAGCATAATCAACATTTTGTTACACACATAGCTTCATTGGAAGTATGCCTATAATTAAAAGTGATATTTATTTATTTAAAAATAATGTAGGGTAATATGAGAATAATCAATAAATAAGTATAACAACAGTCTTGAACTTGTGATTCCTTAAAATAACAACTTTTGAAATTTCTATTATCATGCACTCTCGTGGTAAGACTTGTCAGAATAATTTTACACTTAATACCTCATATTTTAAAGTGAATTTGATTATGGATTAACATGTGAGCAAAGAATATTGCTATAAGTTACATTTAATACTTTTCTCCTATCCTAATAAATTACCATCCATATTTTTTTTTAAGTCCTCTTCGAAGGGATCAATGAAAAACCTCCTATGGTGGACAATGCCTACAAATATTTTAATAAGATTTCATAAATAACCCCGGAATGATCAACTCAATAAATATTTTTGGTCATTATCTAAGATGTATTTAAATAAGTTCTCAGGGTAGCATGAACAACCAGTAAAGAATAGTAATTAAAAAAATTTCACGCCACCCCGCACTCTTCAGGAGTAGATTTTCTTCCCCACCTATTAGGTAACATATCTAAGGTTAACCGTAATCAAATTTTTTTATAAAAATATAAAAGAATTAATTGAGGGATAGGAGGTATCATTGCAAGGCGACCTACTATGATCACGGGTCCTAAGAAGAATGACATTACTGCACTGGTCACTAAGCTAGGGTAATGGCTTTCTGTTGAAAAGTTGGAAGACAAGAGGTCTCATCACGTGTCAACTTGTTCATTCTTGTTAGTTCTCCTGAATGGTGTTGTCGATAGCTGGTTACCAAGCTAAGACAATTCCCTTCAATTATCTTATAAAAGAGAAAAACTAAATGTTCTTAAATGAATCTGAACCTATATCTAATAGGTGGGACAAAAGAATTTCATGAGGTTAAAAGGTATCCTTGTCGAGGCTTTAGACGCCTACTGGTAGCAGGGCCATGGCTGTTATATTAAAGCTAATTTTACACTATGATTTACTTGGTTTTTTTCCCTGAACTCACTATCAATATTTTTGAGAATGGCTTTAAAATCCTTCTATTGTTATATCTTGTATTTCTATCTTTTTGGACTGATTTTTATGAGCGTCAGACCCTTAGTGCATGTAGCTCACTTGCCCAGACAAGAGAAGCTTCAACTATACATGGATAATGGTAAAATAATCAATATGGGAAAGTATTTCTATGTCTACTTTTAACACTATGGTTTTTTAAATCAGGCCACTCATGTTTTCAATGAGGGTGTTAAAGTGAAACTTTTGTTCAAGGATGCCTCTAAGATATTCTTTTGGAAATTTTGAAAGCTAGCTATTTTTTTCAAGTAATAACACCATCCTTGAAATTCAGTTTTTCATGAAAACTTTAGTTTTAGATTTTCTTGAAATCGGTCTGAGAAAATAAAGAGAACAACAGACACTTTTATTTAAGAGTAAGATTTAACTGGCATAGGAAGTGTGATCACATAAAATTGTAGGAACATCATTTTGAATGCCTATAAATGTTTCTAATATATATTTTTTTTTGCTAGGAAGTGAAAGTATGAGATTTCCTTGAATGAGGACATGCAATATGATGAACATGGGGGGATGTTGGGCCTCCATTTTGTCTTAATTTTATCCATTTCTCTCATGTTTCCAATTGGTTAAATGATTATTATGCAAGTATTTGTTACTTATTTTTTGTAACAGGATTAAATAGCATTAATAAAATATTTTCTATTGCAGGATTAAAACTAGTTCGATTATTCTTTTGGACGTGCCTGCACCAGAGAAGAAATGGATTCATGCACTAGTATTCCTACACCGACATGGGGCTTTCATAGGTTGACACATTTATGGGAAAATATAAAAGAGGATTATGTTCACAATTTCATTTAAACACCTTCCCCTTGGTTGGATTGCACCCAAGTCACTGTGTGGGCTTCTAGAAGAAAATTAATAAAATGGCTGAAAACCTGCATTATTTTTAAATGGCCAAGTTTCACCTCAATTTTTGTGCATATGGAGATGAATCACGGAAATCCAAGAAAATGGGTTTTTAAAAAATACAACCAATTACCTAGAAAAGAATCAGTTTCCTAAAATTCACATTGTTTTGAAAGTTATGCACAAGTCTCTAAATCACTTTTATAAAAAAATACTGTTTTTTCCAAAATTCTAGGTAGTAGTTTCCAGACAGCCGATTTCCTCCTCTATTTCCATGCTGATAGTTGCAAATCACAAAATTTCGAAACATGGGTTTTTTTTCCCAACATATAAAATTGAGTAATTCATGGGACAGTTTCCAAAATTCATAATGGTTGATGAAATACAAATGGGGCTTTTGAGGAATTTTGTTAAAATTAACAATTTTTCCAGAATTCTAGAAAATGCCCAGATTTGGAAAATTTGGATTAAAGCTTCATTCTTTCAATAGGGAAAAAATTGTACTAATATTCTATTCCTTACTGTGAATTTGATGTGGGGAAGTTTCTCCTCCAAGTGATGCACCTATTTCATCATTACGCAAAGAAGAAGAAAAGAAGTTCAGTGAAATTACAACTTCCAGCAAGAACCACTCCAACAAAAGACGAACAATTTCCCTATTTTTACGTTTGGTCGCCAAACCATTTTTTATTCATGGAAAATTGTTGAGATCGATTAGTTGTTGAAAGCCCGAATTTGTAAATTTTATGCATATAAGATATTGTTGTGAGAAAATCAATTTACTAGACATTGAATTAAGAAATCAGTCAAGGGAATGCACAGAAGGGGAGAGGAGTTGTCCCAATGTAGCTTCACGCAGTTCATAACCAACATATCACTCATCTCATCCTGCTGAAGCTAAGATTGTTGTTTTCTAGTTGTAAAAGATAGTGTTTTCAATAATTAATTAAAGTATTTTCATCCATGCTCTCTTTATTTAATTGATGCATCTAATGGTTATAATTTCTTTGTAAAGCAGGTCGTTGATAGAGGGTGCGAGCTGGCTGGGATGGTTTCCAAATCATCTTGACACTGCTCTTCATTTTTAATTATCATTTAAATTATCATTTACTATGTGAATTTCATTTAATCATTTATAGCCTCTTTCCTTCCTTAAGTTCATGTTATTTAATTTGTTGCAACATTCTCCTTGTAACTGCAACAATAATTTATTTACCGCATTCAAGATCATGCTCACACTTAAAACATTTCCTCATCTCGAATAATAATTTCATCCCTTTAGAGCTCTAAACTGCATTGATCCAAAGCCATCTAAATTATATTCTAAAACATGTGCATAATTTCAGGAAGGAGAAATCATATATAAATCATTGTTATCTAAAATCCATGATGGAAATTAGGTTATGTTGGAAATGATAAAACTTATTTTCGATTCAATTTCTTGAAAATTTTATAAGGTTAATCTTTGGTAATAAGGAAGGTGAGATATTAATATTAAATCAGTTTCTTTTATAATCTCATTTACATAGTGAATTTATTGGTCATGATGTTAATGCTTTCAGGTTAATTTCACACAGAATTAGTGCAAGCAGAAGTAGTGCTGACAAAATGGTTTTGAATTGCTTTTGAGTTTATTCCAACCTTTACAATCTTTTGATATTGTGTCAACATTGATTTATTGCTAGTTATTATTTCCTTTCTATTTGCTCGTATTTAGAATTTCCTTTGGCATTTGTTTTCCTTTTATTTCCTACGTGAGTTTAATTGTCTGGATTGGTGTTTTCTCTAATTCTCTTTTAGTGCAGGTTTCATTTATTATCGAGATAAATGCGCAAGATAGACTAGAGTTTCATTTGCAGATTGTTGAGGGTGTTCTATGGCATTTCCAGTGCTGCGTCTCAAATTTCATGAACTGTCCGTAATTACAAATTAAATTTTGTTACATTTATAGACCCTATACTGTGCCCAGCAAGGTGTAGGTATTCTGACATATTTATATGTATAGGTATAGATGTAGCTATCGATACTATGGCCGATTTATGAGTATATATAACATATTATCAATCATGAGGGGAATTTTGAGGTATAAAATGAGCCTCCTAAGGAAATTATAGAATAATAGTGGAAATAATAACATAATATTTGATGACATCATCATATTTTAGAGGGAAAAAATGAAAAAGAAATATTTTTTCAACTCATATTTTCAACTTATCTCCCAAATTTTTTTCTCAAATTTTAAGCAAGAGTAATCATTGGATGAAAAATTTAATTCCTCATCTAAGGAGTACCCATATTGCATACAATGGACCTTGTTGCACGAAAAATGATAAATACGTGAAAAACGTGATTAAAATCACATTTTTCATGTAGCAAGGTCATGGGTACTCGCTGGATGAGGAATTAGATTTTGCATCGAATGATTACTCTCAATCAAAATTTGAGTTAAAACTTTGGGAGATAAGTTGAAAATATGAGTTGAAAAAGTTGTTTTATTATTTTATTATTTTTCAATCTTTTTTCCCTTTTACTTAAAAATGGTGAATCATCCTCCATGGTTGACATCAACACATTGAATCCTATTGGTCCTTATAAAGTTTATTTTGGTTGTACATTTTTATTAGGAGGCCCATTTTAGACCTCAAAATTCCCATAATGAATGAACAAACTAAAAAGAGGGATATCATACGGAATTACGGAAATGAATAATATAAAAAATTAATAACACATGCCATCCTCATATATTTTGTTTCCACCTCAAAAAAAATTATTTCTTACAATATACGTCAATCTTGAATACATCTAGGATTATAATTCTTCCCTTGGTATTTTCAATCAAACAATACATTTTATGAGTTATTTTTCCTCTTTGCAAATTTAAAACCTAAAAAATGAAATCACTATTGAATAATTTATAGTAAGAACTAATTTCATCCAAGTGGGATATAAGTGCCTATAGTATCTAACTCTTCATAGACGTCCCCTCTACAATTTTACCATTCAATATTATTTATTTCAATCAGTTAAGGATTGATAAATGGAATTCAACATTTATAACATTCAATATTATTTGGTTCAAACAATTATGGATGGATAAATGAAATTCAACATTTGGCCATTAATAGGTTCATATACTCATTATTTGCAATTGGAAAGTTGATGCGAGCTAGGAGTTTGGAATATGTGTCTAGGAGAAAAATCCATTCTCTAAACATCATGCTTAGTGGAAACACAAGTGACTGTGACTATAATATATATAAAAATAGATGAAGGGAATGCTCCAACAAATGTATGAAATTACCAAGTGCTAAACTAGTAAAATACATGATCTAAAATAAATAAAATTTTCATATATTACTATTAAACTTTAATTGATTGTGAAATATTTATGAGACAACAATGATGGTTGTACAAAGGTAGTTTATCCATTAGAATATACTCCTCATAGTAGAGTTTATAATAGTGGCTTCACTTGAGACAAAAATTAGGTGTAGTAATAGGTGAAGGGAAATAATGTTGTTTATAGTAGATGCTCTTGAAGAACCATGTATGAGAGTCATATGACTATAATGCATAAAAAAAAGATATTTCATTTATAAATTGACTCCAATAAGCCATGTTACATGTTCATATAAAATGGTACTTTATAAGTCAACATAAACATCAATTTATGTGATCTATCTCAAGGGTTACTTCTATGTGTTTCTTCAAAGTAAAAACTACGATGAAAATTGTTTTGTTGGCCACTCATGTCAAACCCATCATAGTCACGTCATTGGGAGTCGTTATAATGTTTTCTACTAAGGTGGGCAATGTGAAAAATAGAATGGTCACTATAATTGAGTGTTGTAAAGTTGCATGAGTAAATAATTAACAAATCCATATGTAATGAACAAATTCAATACAAAACTATAAGCATAATACATTAGTATTTTGTTTCCTTATTTATGACTGCACCCTCCTTCTAATTACTATCCAATAGTGCTTGCCCATTTACCATGGGCTGAATAACCTATATATATATATATATATATATATATATATATATATATATATAATGTTAACATAATTATTAAAGTAATTATAAATCCAATATATGTTACCTATATCAATATACTCACTTTATTCTAAAATCCATCATTGGAAATATATCTAGAGTGACCATTGAAAATATAACCAAAAAAGGTCCACAAATGTGAATACTAAGAACAACCAATGGTATATGATGGTGTACTTCCATTGCTAATGGTCATCCATCCCCATAGTGATATTATGATCCTACAACACTAGGACCTAATGGAGCAAAAAAATTAGTTCCCTTAGAGAATATGACATGATCAATCATCATCCATGCTAAATAGAACAATATTTCTTGTGTTTATGGAGGCAACTTATTTACAATCTATAAATATTACCTATGTAAGAATCTATAGGGTTCGAGATTATAAATGGTTTATAATTAGATGGCTCACATTGGGTTAGTTTTGTTGTATCAAAAAAACCATTTCCCTACAATGCTAAGTGATGTAAATAATTAACCTAATTACTTTTTTTTTTCATGTAATTGTCAATAAATGGATGAAAATTCACCACCTTATAGAATTGTGACATCAACTAACTTTTGGAATTTCACATTTTATTTTTTATAAAACTATTTTTTTTTTAATCTAAGTAAGAGTAAGATGTATTAATAAAACATATGGTACATGGCGGCTCTGGCCTCTGTAGTTTTAGCCTTTATCAGTGGAATTTTTTCTTAAAACAACCAAAAGGAGCTTCCCACATGGGGAAACCAGCCCAGAAGGAGTTTGAAGCACTGCCTCGAAGGAGGAAACCAACGTTATACAAAATTGAGTAAATGTGCCAAGCATGATAGTAAACAGAAGGAAAAAATAAAAAACTGGAATCCTTAAACAGAAAAGGACCTGAAAAACTGTGTGTTATGAGATGTTAAGGTTCTTTGACGTGGGCATACGTGTTTAAATATGCATTGCTATACATGGGGTAGTGGGGCCACCTGTTGGCGGGCACTACGCACGTCACCTTTATCTGTCCACTGCCTTCCTTGGCTCCTTTGTAATAGACTAGAGTTACTACCGTTGTTAAAGTCGGAGATTGTTGCCAAGCCAAGACACAGTGTGCTCATACCAAAATAGAGAGGTCATGGTTCTTTCAAAGAGTTACAAGGAGTTGGATGATTGAGATGGGGTCATCGGCTGGTAACCTCATGAAAAAGCTGAGATGGTGGTGACAACAAGACAGTGGTCAAAGAGAACATTGGAATTGAGAAATTGGGCAATGGTGAAGGGTGTGGCGGGGAGGGGGGAGCGTGGCGGGGAGTGAGAGTTGCATTAAAGGCTCTGAGGAGGGGACCGAGCAGAGGAGCCAAACAGTCGGTCGTGACCACTACGCGTATCAGGGTATCTGCCCCAGGAATGCTCGAGAGAAGAGGACGAAGAGCTGGAAAGAGAAGAAGGAGGTGGACGAGAGACATGACCCCTACTGCTACCACACTGACATCTCATGCTGTGCCTAAGGTAGGGCATGTTGGAACAATGGGGGTGGAAAATTCAGAGACAAAGGGAGGAAAAAGGTTTGGCAAGAGGAAGTCAAGAAGCAGGGGTAGAATTGAAGCTGAAGTTAGCCGTGAAGCGTAATTGACAAAGAGGACTCTAAGAGTGGTGGTGCCCTGGAAGGAATTCAATGCAACCTCTGACATTATAATGCCTACCAGTCGCTGTATAGGAGCTTGGCTCTGCCGCCTCAAGAGAGCAACAACTACGCAAGGGGAGAGAATGGTGCTGCATATAATTAGCATGCAGAGGATGGAGATTCTCAGAGGGGTCGGAGGCCGAACTAGAGGGTCGAGAGGCAAAGCCAAAGAGCTGAAGGAAATAACCAGTCAAAAAAGTAGGGGGCTTCATTTTCATGTGGAGGCAACCTCAATGAGTTCAGCAGAGTAAATTCCACTTGGGGTGGTAGCCAAGCTGCATTAATGCTGGTAAATGCCGAGGGAAAAACTTTTGGGTGGCCATGTGGCCTTGCCACGTGCCAACCTGCAAGCCTTTCTCTGTACCAACTCATTTAAACACCTGCATCAAGGGGTTTCTTGTCTCTGTGCACCAGATTAGTGCATGCCTATATGAGTTTTTTGTTATTGATAATGGAGAGGGATCTCACTGTGAGAATTTGAGAACTGGTCACTCCTTTGTTTGCCAATATATCTGCAACTTTTTTTCCGGTTCTAGTGACATGCTTGAAGGATATAGCTCGGGGTTGTTGGAAACAATTTTCTATAAGATCCAATCTTGCCATAATTCTCCAGCTGTCAGAAAATTTAGAAGAAGTGGCTCCCATGAGAAGTTGATTGACCATGTTGATGAGAATTTTGGAGTCACCCTCTATTTCAACAGGGAAGTAGTTGTGGATTTGTGCTAGACATAGCCCTTGCTGTAAGCCTTCAAGTTCTGTCGAGTTGTTGGTATCCCAGCCTATGGATCCAAAGAAGATCAGTAGAGGAATACCTTAATGATCCCTAAAAATTCCCCCATAGACAGCTTCACCTAGATTTCCCTTTGATGCTCCGTCGAAGTTTAGCTTTAATAAACCAGTGGGTGGAGGTGTCTAGTGGCTTGAAGCTACCATCTGTCTATGTAAGCGTGCTGGAAGAAGACAGGGAGGAAGAAAGAGTTGCCCATTTTCCCATATGGATCTTTTCGAGGTTTGCGTGGGGAGATCTTCCTGTTGCCATTGCTGGAGAGCCAGAGTTTCCTATATGTTGCCTCAGAGATTGTTCCATAGAAATTCCAGAGAAGTGGTTTGATCTTTGAAGATATGCTTGTTTCTTTCTTTCCAGAGTGTCCAGAGAGTGAGACCTGGGATGAGCCTCCATAAAGAGTTGATTAGGTTGCTGCTATAAGGACTGGAGGGCCAATTACGAATGATGGATTTTAGGTCCCCTGGTCTTTTACCATCTCTTCTACATCTGAAGCTGATTTTCTCCCAGAGAAAATTTGCGAGTGGACAGGTGACCACTAAATGCTGGATAGTTTCTTCGTGATCAATAGAGTTGGGGCATCTCGACGGCCTGTGAAACCTAGTTTGATGAGGTTATCCCAGGTGATAATTCTCTTGTGACATATAAGCCACATGAAAGTAGAGACTTTGGGCCAAATATTCGGAGACCAGAGGTTGTCCCAGATTGAGTCAATGGGATCTTGTCTATGGGTTAAGAGAGTGTATGCTTCTTGGGTGCTGAATTTTCCCTGAGGCTTGTATCCCCATCTGAGGAGATATTTTTCTTCCGAGAATCTGATCATCTTGCAATTGAGTTCTATATCAAGCACGCTGTGAGAATTCTCCTGTTGTTGATTTAGGGAGAGAGAGGCTGGTTTCCAGAGCCTGAACCCCTGATTGGGGGCTGCCTTCCAATAATGATGAACGTGGGCTTATAATCTATTGATCACTTCCGGTTGAAGCTGTGGAGCAATAGTGCTGACAAGTATGGGGAATTGTCGCCACGAGTCCTTCCAGAAGCGAGCAGTGCATCCATTACGGATTTCCCAGAAACTATGCTCTTGGATTAGAAAGTGATGTTGTTTGGCTGCATTCAAGATCTGTGAGCTAACTTACACTGTTGTCTAATGGATGAGGTCTTCGGTTGGTCTATTATTAGCATACTTGGCTGTCCATAGGAGGGCCCATGAAGTGTGTGGTGCTGACAGCCACTGCCACCAAATTTTTTCTCCCATGAATGCATTGCTGTGATATGGATCATGGAGTTTAAGACCTTCATAATTCTTAGGCCTACAAACCGTTTTCCACTTTACCAGTGCCCATTTTATGTTCTGTCCCGAGGAACCCCAAAGAAAATTGTGTTGCAGAGTTTTTATTTTCTTGAGGACCCACTTTGGGGTGGCAAGAAATAAGAATAAATATAGAGGCATAGATTGTAGAACGTACTTGAGGAGAATAAGACGACTGGCTAGGTTGAGGAAGTGGAATGTCCAGGAGGAGAGCTTAGCTTCTAGTTTTTCAAGTAGAGAGCGCCATGAGGAATGTTTGATGGCTGAATCTATTAGAGGGGAACCTAGATATTTTGCATTGAGATGAGCTATGGTGAAACTAAGGATTCCAGCTATTCGATTTTGGGTGATGATTGAGGTATGGAAAAAGAATATTTGAGATTTGGACGCATTGACAGAGGTGCTAGAAGCATCTGCGAAAGTGTTAAGGATGGCTTTGAAGGTGGAGGCCTCTTGGACTAAGGGGTGGCCAAAAATCATGTTGTTTTCAACAAAATTTTGATGGGTGGTGGCCGGAGTGCCATGAACAGAGATGCCCTGTAGTTGCTGGGATTGGATAGCTTGCTTAATAAGATGGCTCAGACCTTCTGCCATGCGAACAAAGATAAAGGGGGAGAGAGGATCACCTTGGAAAATACCTCGGGTAAGGGAGAAGGGACGAGAAGGGATTCCATTTACCAAGATGGAGAAGAAGGAGGAGGATATTAGACTCATAAACCATCTGATCCAAGTATGACTGAAGCCATAGGCTGCAAGCATTTTCTGTATATAGCTCCAACTAAGTTTTTCAAATTCTTTTGATAAATCAATTTTCAGAAGCATACCTGACTTTTTGGTTTGTTTCAGGGAGTGGATTATCTCATGCATTAGAATGATTCCATCAAGGATCTGGTGGCCTTACACATATCCCGTTTGTTCCGGTGAGATGAGAAATGGCAGCAACGGCTTAAGTTTGTTGGCTATTACCCTGCATATAATTTTGTAGATGACGTTACAAAGAGCGACTGGCCTGAATTTTTTTGGAGTGGCATCTTGATCTTCTTTGGGTATGAGTGCAATAAAAGTGGCATTGAGAGAGGGAAGAATCCAATGCATGGTGCAGGATTCTTTATACGATCCTATATATGGTTCTTTATACGATCCCATAAATGATGAAAGTAATTGGAGGTGAAGCCGTCTGGACTTGGTGCCTTACCTTCTTTACATTGGGTGACAACTTGTTCTACTTCCTGAGGAGAGACAGGGTGAAGTAAAATTTGATTATGATCTTCTTCGATTAGTTTGGGAATGTGTTGTAGAACTTTGGTGATTGTTGGTTGTCTGTTTGCTTGCTTCTCCTGTAGCACCAATTTGAAGTGGGTTAAGAGTTCTTTTTCGATATCCTAATGCTCTTCCAGTCTTTCTCCATTTTTGCCTTGGAGTAGGCTGATCTTGTTGTGCATTCTTCACTGTATGGTGGAATGGTGGAAGAACTTGGTGTTCCTTTCCCCTTATTTTAGCCATCTTATTTTGGATTTCTGCTTCCAGAGTATCTCTTCTTGCTATCGTCTTTCATCAAGTTATTTGAGAAGAGTCTGTTCCTGGAAATCCAAAGTCTCAGTACGACCCTCTTTGATGATGCATTGTTGAAGCTCCACCATGTTACTCTCGAGGACCTTTTGTTGTTGGAATATGTTCCCAAAGGTGAAATGGTTACATCTTTTGATGTGTGTTTTGAGATCCTTGAGGCGTTGTTGGAATTGAAACATCTTGGATCCTGCTGGTGGAGTGAAAGCATGCCAGGCCTTGGTAACCATCTCCTTGAAATCCAGGTGGGTAAGCCAGAAAGCTTCAAAAGAGAAGGGTATTTTGGTGGTATCGTTGGGCCTCGTACATTGAAGAGATATGGGCCAGTGATCAGATCTTGACAGAGGCAAGATAGAGGCTTGAATGTCTCCTCTGACGTGAATGGAATTATCTGAAAGGAGAAAACGATCCAACTTAGAGGAAATTTTCTATGAGCCAGAGTGCCTGTTGTTCCAAGTATGAATGCCATTGGAGAAAGGTATATCTATCAACCAATTCTTTTGGATGTATCTTTTAAAGTGGATGAAATCCAGATCTAATTTGACATGCCCTCCTATTTTCTCTTCAGAATTAGTGATTATGTTGAAGTCCCCTCCCGTGATCCAAAGAGGATGAGTCCTGTTGGAGTTGAGCGCTTCCATCGTGTTGAGAAGAGCTATTTTCCTCATGGGGTCTTGAGGAAAGTAGACATTTGTTAGGTGCCCATGCATGTTGGTGCCTATGATGTGGAATGTAGCTTGGATTAAATTATGTGTTGCATGTGCATCCATGATTGAGACTGCCTGCAGATCCTATGCAATGGCTAATCCCCCTGAGGGTCTAGAAGCATCCACTGCAATGGAGTGGTAGCCCGGCCAGGATTTGGAGAGGATGGAGCCTAGGGTATTACTGTTACAGTTGGTCTCTTGTATGAAGAAAACCTGTGGTCTTTCCATTTTTATCATGTTTTTTATCATTCTGTAGTTGGAGGGGCCATTTAATCCCCTTATATTCCAAGATGTGAGCTTCATTGAGAAAAATTTTCAAGTGGCTGATAGAACTTGGTATGTTTGGGGTACCTACCAGATTCCACGAGCATTTCGCCAATTAGGATGGTGCTCTGCAGATATGTTTTTCTGCCTCTCTTTTTAGAGTCCTTGAAGAGTTTTTTTCCTTCCCATTGGCTGCCGAGTTGAATACCCAGGGATTTTTGGTGTTGTTGAACACGTGAGAGGGCTACCTCTAGACTTTCAATCTATCTGTCCGATATTTTATCATAGTCTTTTTTCCTGCAAGCCTGTTCCAACACAAAAATATCTAGCTCTCCAATGTCAATGTTTTCTACTTCCTCTTCCATGTGACTGGCTTGGCTTCCTTCAGCCCCTGAGCCATCAACATCCATGTTATTATGTTGCCTGAGAATGATCTCAGTGACTGTGTTGGTTTTAGGTGGTAGAAGGAGACACTCAGGTGGAGGCCTTGAGGACGAAGGGGGAATGGGAGATTCTAGGCTAGGAGTCGAGGCCGAGGGGTTTAAGGGATAACAAACTTGTTGTGGTTCTCAGAATCGGGCTGAGAGAGCTTTGCAAGGAAGTCAAAGCTATTGCTGGTGTAGGGGATATCTGAAGCATGGGGGAAAGGTTTGGCTGTAGTAGTAGGGGCTTTCTTGTGATGGTGTTTATGGGTTTCGACTTTTGCAAGGCCTTCTTCATTGGAGTTGGAAAAGGGAACATTGGGTTTAGTGGGGGGAGGGATTGAGAGGGAAGTCTTGGAATAACTTGCCATGAGCATGTCATTTGCGGCAACGGAAAGGTACATGCTCATAATCAATAGATTGCAGCCATTCAAAGTCATCATGAAAAAGACTTACCGAGTCTGGGAGTGCTTTTGCGAGATGCATGTAGACGAATATTATGGCATATGAGGTGTATCACCTCAGCTTGGTCTCCTATGTTATCTTTATGAACTCTCCCAGTCTATTTCCGATGTCCCTTAAGGATTCTTCATCCCAATATTCCATGGGTAAGGAATACAGCGGGATCCAGACCGGTGCCCAACTAAAATCCTCTTTGTTTGGATTAAATCGTTCAACCCAATCGCAAAGGTAGATTCTAGACAAGTTGAAAAAGTATGGACCTCCGTAAAATATGTGATTTTTGTCTTCGATACAGTTGAAGATGGCATTGAAGAAGCCTTTAGGCCCTAGTTGAAGCGTGACATGACCTTTTGGTTTCCATTTGGAGCTGATCCACCGAACCAAGGATTATTTTGTAGGCCAGAAGCCAACAAATTTTCCAATGAGTGCATGGTCCTTCATGTATTGAATCTGAGCATTGATGTGGTGGCTTGGAAGATCGATCTTAGGACGTTCCATAGCTATAGGCCTGCATGTGGTAGAGATCATTTTGGGCAGAGACTTTTTGCTGAGAGAATCTGTAGTTCTGTCATATTACGCCTCCAAAGTGTTTCCAAGGGTTTGATTATTAACAATGGTAGCAGTCGGTCTTGTGGTCTGAGAGGGCTTTTGCGCAAAGACAGAGGACTTCTGCGTTGAGTCAGAAAACAAAATCTGTGTCATAGTAGAGTTGAAAGTGGTATGAGGGCCTAATGGGGAGGGCGTACCAGCCCCCCCTGAGCGGGAATCCATTGGCAGGGGATCAGTGGCTGCGAAGAGGTGTATTCATGCAGAAACATAGAGCGCTACAAAGAGCCCTAGAACCAGAGAAACGTCGTTGAAGGGGAGCCTGAAACCCTAGCTCACAGTGTCATCCATCCGCAACCATCTTATAAAACTATTAAAAACATAATCTTTGTTAATTGTTTCATGTTATAGAATTGCGACATCAACATGGAAAATTTTAGGAGCTAATATTCGCAGGTGGGCTAATTTTCCATGATTTTTCCAAAAAAAAAATCGCCAATTTCCATTTTTTTGTAAAAATGATTTGCCCAAATTTTATAATATAAAATCATTTTACCCTAAAAATAGTCAACATTATATAGAGACTATATATAAAATCATTATAAATTCCTGTAATTTTACAAACATATTAATAAAAAAGTTTATAGTTCATATATTAGGGACTAGTGAAATTCTCAAACATTTTAAACTTCAAGATAATTTTTAATCCTTAAAATTATCCCTGGACATCAACTAACTTTCAAAATTTCACATCTATTTTTTTTTAAAAACCAGTAAAAACATCATACTTTTTTAATGTTTCATTATGATCCAATCCATGTGTATATAGTGAACACTATCCATGGAATATACACCAAAGGTAATATTATGCAATTTCCCATTTGCATAGATGATTATAAAACTATTTTCATATATAGTTAGCTTTGAACATAAAATTGGGTAATCACTCTTAAAAATATGTTTGATTTTTTTAAGGTTAGCTATCTTTATTATGGTTCACCATTTTGATTCATAGATGGTCAAGTATTTTTTTTAGGGTTGGGAAAATTCGAAGGGCTAAATTTAGTAAATCACTTTATTTTCCATGTTTTTTCCAAAGTTAAAAATTTTCTAATTTTGCATTTTTCTTAAAAATGATTAACCTAAATTTTATAGATTAAATTATTTCACTTTATAAAAGGCCAAATATTTATAAAATCAATATGGAATCATTGAAAAATGAAATATTATAAGAATAAAACTGTTTTACACTTTATACATTAAAGACTAGTTAAATTCACCAAAATTACTATATTTTAAAATAAATTAAAAAAAAATTCTATTATATTAAATTACAAATGTCCATAATTATATCAAAATTTATGTTTAGTTTTAATGAATTAAAAATATAAATCTTATAACTTCCATAACAATTAATTTATAATAACAACAACTAATTTATTATTTAAAAATATATATATAAACTTTCACAAGAATAATTACTTCAGAAAAAAAAAAAAAAAAACATACTAATGCAACTTAGCTTAAAATATTTTCTTCCCAACATCGTCAATGAAGGTTAATCATAATACCACGTTTACCGGGAGCATTTGAAATCCATTTCGCTTTCAGAGTGAATCTTTCTCTCCATAGCATAGCGATTATTTGGGCTTATTTGCTCCCCCAACATTGTTAATGAGAGTGAAGATATCAATAATACCGAATCTGAATACCAAGTTCATTATATGATTATGTTTTTTAATACTAAATTGTGTTTAAAATCTTAAAAATGTATTATATTTTCAAAATCTTAATTAACTAAAACTTATTTGTTATATGTTTGATGAAAACCAGATTTCTTAAATACTCATAGATAATATTCATTTGTGCAAGGAAATTTAAATTGAGGTATAATGTTATTGCATGTGGGAATACTATTATATATGCATTGATGTAAACAAATTCAAATGAAGGTATAATGTTACTGCATTTGGGGAATAAAATTATTTATTCATTAAAGAGGTCGAAGCAATCCCTTACATGTTATATGTTATGTTTTTGTATATTTAGATCAAATAATTTTTATACTAATACTACATTATTATTATTATTTTATTTATTTATTTAAATAAATAAATATTTATTTAAAAATATATAATAATTTGTTAAATATTTTTTTGATATAATTTTATTTATTATATTATAATGTTACAATATTATTATACAAAAATTGAGTTTTTAATTACAGTGTGCAGATCATAATCGTTTTAAAATTATAACTTTAAATGTATTAATATTTTTCAAAATTATCTGTCAATATCTTCTTTCATAAAGTTAAGTATTTTATTTCATGAATCAAGTAGTATTGGTTCGTAAAGTTAGGTATTTCCTTTCATAAGGCCAGCAGCGTTGGTTTAGAATTTAAACTTGAGAAAAAAATATCATTTGGATTTTATTAGAAAGAGATTTTATTTCAAGTCTTCTCCATGTATAATTAAATATAATAATGGTTTCAATTCAATGATTTAGATAATATTATTTCGTTTTCATGATGATATTTTATTAAATGCCTCAGATCATTATAATTTAATTAATTGAGATAATTTAATCAATAGTTAAATACAGGAGTGAACTGATTGGCAAATAGAGAAGCCGTCATCTGAGCAAATCCAAAAGGAAATCTCATCTTTCAGTTCAAATAATGTTTGATAAAATACACTGATCACATGGTTCGTCACTGAAGGCGCACAAATTCTACATTGCTAATTTTGAACCAACGTAATGACATAACGAAGACAACCACACGGTAATTAGGTACTCAAATAGGCGACACAAATTCGATAGTCAAATGATTGTGATGCTTTCGTCGCGCACATATTGCCGTACACGACACACTGACGCAACATATGCCTTTGAATACAATGCACACTCGTGGTCTACTGCACTATAGTGAACGCCCAAACCCACTCAAATTTACACGTGTTAACGGGCAAAAACACTGTGCCTTGATAAAATTAAAATTATGTTTTCATGTCTGAAATTATGGAAAGGTTGGTAAGATTTTAATAAAATTAAGTAGGGATTTTTGTAAATTCTCATTATAGTTATCAAACTTCAAAATTTTGAGTATTTTTTAAATTTCATTTCCACTATAAAAAAAACATTATTCAAACACAATTCAAACATCATTTACTCAAAATTAAAAAAAAATTAAAAAATTAAAGATCATCTAGGTCGATGAAATTCCACCCCTCCATATACAACTCCCAAATTTACTCTGTGTACATGGTACAAAAACACTCAAATCTACTACGTGTCCATGACATAGGATTTTTAGTACATCAATCGTTGCCTAATTATTAAGTTTTGATGATTTTGGGTTGCAATGTACGAAATTCAATAACATATGGATAGGAATGGCTTAGAGCCCACGACCTCAGCCCACTGAATTCGATCTAAGGTTGCATAGTATCTCAACTCTGGCAGATACATTTCGAAATTTTGCTCCAATGTTTTTTCTCTGGTTCCTTTTCTCCGACATGAAAACATGGAATTCAACACCGATACAGCGTAAATGAAGATTGATGAGGATAGTTCGGTTATTTTGTTTGAAATATTGAACTAAATAAATAACACTGAGGGATGCTTCCCCCAACAACACAAAGAATGCACAATAATGAGGAAATAATAAATACATAGACATGCATAGCAAAAAACATGAGAGGAACAAAATTTCAATTTCTATTCAACTCTATGAAACAAATGAAAATTACATTTCTTATACAAAATGGCTGAATCCTAAAGACCTAGTAATATTCAATGTTGGATTCAATGATGGATATACGTTTAACCACGAGTCGTTTTTCTGCTATCAAAGGACCCATTTCTTCATTAAACGACGCACAGATAGTATTTCAGTTTATACACGAAACAACGTACAAACACGTTCAAAACACAAACTGGAAAACCTGTTGAAGCCTCAAAATTCCGTGGTCAAAACATGTGGGAAAATCACCTGGTCTGGACCTTAAAGCAACTCCTTTTCCATTTGGTATAGTGGCTCCGATTGGGGATAATGGGACTAGATTCCCAATAAGGATGTTTATGAGGGTGTTGTGAATATAACATGCAAATGGATAATAATTTTAATCTATATGTGTCTTATCTAAACTATTTAATCTAATATATACCCGAGGTATTTTTCCTTTATGCAATCTAAATTGATATCTTTCGTCTATCAGTAATATCGATAACTTAATAGTTGAAAGAGATAAAAATTATGTAAAATGATTCTTCTAATAAAGTAGTTTGCATAGAATAATTGTGAAAGATATATCGCATTTATTAGTGTGATTAGATATTCAATAAGAAACCATATCTAAATATTAGAATAGAAGTGCATGTAATATGTATATATGATGACATTTCAAATATATAATGCAATAAAAATATAACTATCAATTTATGAAGTAAGACTTAATACAAGTGAATATAAGTACAATATGTACGAAGTCCTATTCATGTAAACTGACAGTAATGAATCTGTTTCTTCTCACTTTTGAGCAATTTAAAAAGTAGAATAGTGCAACATCAGTTAAAAAGATTTAGTCGTTAAAAGATAACAGAATGTGTTCCATTAAGTCATCAAAGCACTCACAAACTTACAATATTTCATTCTTAGCAAATGTTTTTGAAAATTTTCTGGACTCTTCTCTAAATGCATGAGAAGGGTTTAAATACTAAAACTAACTATAAAATAAAATAAATTATTGCAAAAATATAGAGGAGGTTTCAAACAACCTTCCTCAAAAGGATAACTTAAACAACAATCTAGGAATTTTAAAATAACAATTCTGATTTTGTGAATCCCGCCCTTATTTCTGAATGTGGTCGCAAAGTTGGAAAATATCTAACATTGCTTTGAGCTGAGCTGGCTGTGATATCTGTGATCGGATGTGTTCCTTGAAAATGAAATTTGAGATTACTGACTAAGATATTCTTGCTGAATCTGTAAGAGACTGAAGAGTTTGATGTTGATGGTAAGGTTTGATCAGAAAATTCTAGTAATTTTCTTGATCAAAATTATTTACCTTTTAGATCATTTCCCCCTATGTATCTAGTCTCTATCTCCACTTCATTTCTACCTGTCTTGTTTCTGAAAACACATCAGATGTGCTTTCCTTAAGTAGTTATGTTTTAGACAGTTGTTCACACATAGATTCAATGATCTCATTTGATATCTTGGATGTCTTGGTTGTTGCTTTCTTTGCTTGATTGATTTGTGCTTCCATTCTATGAATAACATTTCTTTGTGAAGCTTATCTACTTGAGGTAGATTAGATTGCTTTCCCGAATCTGAAACTTGCCACTCAATGTGCTCTTCGATTTTCTTCTTTAGTCTTTCACATTCCAGTTTCTAAATTGCTATCTGCTGGATCATTATTTTAATTGAATCATAATAAGGATCAATCATAGAGGCTTGACGAAAAAACACTTCTTGTTCTTTCTTTCACTTAGTGTTTAAATCAAGTGCTTCTTTGACAAATTGTTCTAATTGTGGTTGACTCTATAACTTAGTCATTTCTATTTCGAGTTGTGCTTGTTTGTCATTAAGCTCTATCTGATGCTGCAATTTGAGGCTTTCAATACCTTTGTGAAATTCGGCTACATTTACTTTGAATTTCTCATTGCAATTCAATTTCTCTTCATTCAACAACTTTTCTAATTCTTGTACTTTGGCTTCCTTTAGTTTTAACAACATTATAACCTTAGTAGCTTTATCAACAGTAGTGTTAGCATATGCCACTACATACTGTAATAATTTGGTTATATGTTCAGTGAGATCTTCTGAGGAATCCTTCCATAGTACATCAACTAATTCATCTATAGGCTTTCGAGTTGTTTCATCAATTCTCCTTCTTTTATTTCTTTTAACTACAACCTTGTAAATAGGACTGTAGAAAATGTCTAATGAAGGAATATCTTCAATCTGTAGAACTATCTGATCTATGGGATAGGCTGGTATGATTTCTTTTTCATGCATTGTTGGAACTCTTTGTAATGGATTGACAGTCTCCATTATATTCTGTGAATGTTTTGGTGTTTGGAAACTTGTTGCTTGATCAATATTGGGATTTTCTTTGGAAGTTTTTATTACTTCAGAAAATTATTCCCATTCATTTATAAGATCTTTTGCTTGTGTTAAACTGGACTGATCTAGCATGTTGTGACTATGGTGAACTGTTTCAGAATTTTATTCTGTCCCATTATTTCTTGTTTCCTCCAGCATTTCTATCTCTTGAATGACTTGGTCAATTGTCTTTTCTGAGTTTTCCTTCTTAGATTCAAATTCATTTTTAGAATGATCTGAATTACCAAATTGTTGTTGTGACTGACCTGATTCGTCTTCAGACATTTCTTTTATTTCATCATCCAGACTAACTCTTTGAGTATGTTTATTTTCTTCTTCAATAGTTAACAAATTTAGAGGGACTTTTTCTAGTCTCTTGTTTATGTATACCTGAAGAGCTTTAGCATCCTTTTGACTTAGTTGACTAGACACATTTTGATTTTATTTGAGAAATTTTCCATGCCCTGGAAGAGATCATCAAATACATCTTCCTCTTTTACAAAAGGCTTCATCTTAAGCTCTGTGATGTAATTTTTAATCACATAATTTAGATCATATAATATTCTTGGCATAAATTCCAATTTCAATAACTGAATTTTGGGAACCTCCTTGTAAGTATGGCCGATATTAGACAAAGCAAAGGTGCCACATTGTAGAGGGAAATTAGGCCAAATATCATTTTTAGCATCCTTCAGCTGCTTCGTAACACCATTGACAAGCTGATAGGCTATTTATTTTGCAAGTAACCTATCGGAAACATAATAAGGTAAAACATGGGGAGAAGCATAACTCCCAAATACTCTAATATATGTAAAATTTTCTTTAACAAACCATATTGCTACTAGAAGAATATCTACATTGGCTTCTTCAAAAACCCTAGGAACCCTTTTGTTAAAAATCATCTAATGTATAGGAAATATGACTCCATAACAAACTTTATAGAAGTGCTAGTGGAAATCTGAATCGTAGAGCTCTCTATGGTAGATGTGGATTGGGGTGGGATCCTTGGTAGTCCATTTCCAACCCATAGTAGAAAAAGTAGAAGTAAAACAGATAGCATGCATAACATAGGAAGACATATAAAATGGAGGTATTTCTCTGAATGAAATACTTCTTTTATTCCTATATTTAGTTATGTTCTTCGCTAGGTTATTTGATAAGATGTCTACCTAATTTAAAATTGACGATTACATCAATTAGGGGAACCCAGTCTCTTGAGAATCTAGTGCTATCTGGTTTGGGAAATATTCTACATAACATACCAACGGCATAAAACTAAGGATTAGGAATTTGGAAAATTGTGTACGTACCAAAATTATCTTGCTTCAATTTCCCCTGATTTTCCTTCCATTCTTGAATGACTTTGATAAGGTCCGGATGTTATCCTTTAAAATTCTACAAATATTCTTTGTTTTACTTCTGTTGCAGGGGTGGTAGATGGTACATTGATGTTAAATCCTCTGCCCTAAAACAACCCATAGTTTCTCACCTTGAATTCTTGAGCATTTTATCTTCAATGTTTAAGTGGTCAATTAACCTCTTAACCATGTCTGTATAAGGAATAATCTTTGGTCTTGTAGCTATCATGTGCATGTATGAGCATGCAAAGTCAAAAAGGGTTGCGTTAGAGGTAGAAGCAGTGCATGTTGAATAAACTTTGTTTATCACCCTTGGTCCTTCATTTTCAAAGAGTTTATACATTGCCTCCCATGTCGAACTGGCACAGTCTTTGTTGCAGATGGTATCTAAGAATAATGGAGACATATATGTGTCTTCTGTGGATGAAGTCTCAGAATTTTCCTTCCCCTTTTTGCTCTTTTTTCTCTTCTTCAATCCGTTAACTGGTTTCCTGAAAGAAAAGTGATTTTTTACGAGTATGGAGTATCAAAGAAATAAATCAATCATTTACTTCAAAAACACATGAAAAGATATCAATCTATTAAAATATAATATCAATCATCCTTTATAATTTCTGATTTAATATTTCACGTATCTCCACTCGTAAGATCTATTAATCGCTTTATAGTCTTTAAGATGTTAAATTTCATTTTGATATGACACAAGCTATTTTACATGCTTGATTCATTAAATGATTTTAATGGACATATCGTAGATTATAACTAATCATATTTCATGATACTTACCCTTAAAGGCTTCGAAATGCTATCTGCACAAATCGCAGATCAAAACTTTTATGGGATAACGATTATGCATATATTATAAGTTGAGCGAAATGTGAGTTGCAAAAATTGAAGTGACCGCAATAGCCGAAGATTTTATATTTATTGGTTTATTTTCTTGTCGGGTCTGTGGGTATCACAGCTTCTATAAGTTTTCTCTTAAATATTTTATTGATTAAGTGAACTGTGGTGCGAAAAATTAAATATAACGATGATTGAGGCTTTTTACAAAGTTTTAAATCATATCTTCGGAGAATTTTGAGTGCATATCGCAATTCTCATATTTTACATTTTATGTGTCTTTTTGAAATAAGATATGTGATATGTGATGTGCCTTAAAAGAACAAGGCAGAAACAAAAAATATTTATTTTCTAAGCTTTTTTATTTTTTATGAAATTATAAAAAGAATTTCCTATTTATTTCTAAAGGGTCCCTATTTATAGAAATAAATGGGGCATTGTTGTATAGCACAACAATTGGCGATTCACTTGGGTGAACCAGATGTCTCTGATAAAAATATTTTGAAATTTCTAAGATCTTTTGAAAATAAAAATATTTAAAGGAATGAAATTTAAAATAAATAATATCTTTTGTAAATAATGAAAATTTCTCTTCTTCACTATTCATAACAATTCCTCTTTTAAAGATATAAGTATGAAAATCTATATCAGTCTTTACTCAGCTTAAAAAGATAAAGTAAATAAACTTTACAGATCAGCTTTATAAAAATGTACTCGTCTCCCACAGATAGACCCTCTATTCCAGTAGGCAATTAAAGCTTTTGGTAGGGTTAGCTTTTATCCAGCAATGATCCATTCTCCCATCCAATGTTTCTTATAATTTTCAGAAGTAGATTCTAATTTATGAGAATTTTCTTTTGAATTTTTATTTACTTAAAATCCATTGTTTTGGGTTGGTAACCAAATGATGACAATGACATTCACTAGTAGTAATTAAACTTATCAAGCTGGCTCTTGATGATACCCCTTGTCTTTTTTATATAATCTCAAGTCATTACCCTCTTTTGGTAGACAGTATTTGTAATGTCAGTTTAACTATTTCTTTATGAACATGGTAAAAAATATTTTTATGAGACTTATTATCTTTTAAGTTTTTCCTCTAATCATATCCTTTTATTTTCTTTTGAATTCCTTTTGAAAATTTATAATATTTTCCAGATGGGATGAATCATAGGTTTTTTTAAGATTCTGGATGATAATGTCAAATTTTGGATTTCTTTTCTCCAAAATGTTTTTACTATATTAACGTTTATTTTCTTGACTGATAAATAAAATATGCATGTTATATAAAAATGAGAGTTCATCAAAGAATAACTGTTTTCATTGAAATTTATGTTTTAGAAAGATAAAATAAATTTGTTTCTCGAAATCTTTTGATTTTATTTTCTTAACATTTTCCTTTTTCTACAAGTGAGAAATCAAAAGAAAAACATTTGAGATTTGATCTTGAAAAGCCAAATATTAATACTAAACAACCTTTTATTTTTAAAAGAGAAAAACAAAAGACATTAATATACAAAGATAGAAGGGGTTACCTCCTATGAAAAATATTTTTTCAAATCTTCCGATTAATAGGAAAAGAATATTTTTTGCGTGATAAATCTTTTAATAGAAATGTTGATGGGTCTATTTCTTCAATTATTTGAAATGGACCTAGCTAGAGTTTTTGAAACTTCATATGTTTACCTTTTTCCTCATGCACCTTGTCCCATTTCAATACCAAATCACCAACTTGAAAATTCTTTGGAATGACAAATGTTGAATCGGATGAGGCTTTTATTATTTGTCGATGATTAGCATGAGCTTTTTTGGATTTTCTCTTTCTTCTTCTAATTTTAGAATTTGACCATGTCTAAATTGTAAATAAGAAGTAGGAGTTTCATCAATGAATTGAAATAAGAAAAGAGATAGAATAACTACATTGGTGGGAAGTATAACTTATTTTCCATAAACAAGATTAAATGGTGAAGTATCAATAGAAGCTTTTTGAGTTATTTGATTTACCCAAAGAGAAAAAATTAATGACTTATGCCAATTTCTTTGATTTTGATCAACAATTTTTATTATTATTCTAATCAGATTTGTGTTTGTGGATTCTACTAAACCATTTCCTTGTAGGTAATAATTTGTAGAATATTTTAATTTAAAACCTATTTTAATTGTGAAATATATCATAGTAGTTACGGAAAAATAAAATGCATTATCAAACATCAAAGTAGTAGGTAAGCCAAACCTGGTTATGATATTTTGATCAATGAAATAAATGATATTTTCTGAATTGGTTGCTTTTAATGGGATTGCTTCCACCCATTTGGTAAAGTAATCTGTAGTTGTGAGAATATATCTATGTTGTTTGGAAGAGTTAGGAACAATCTCACCAATTTTATGTAATCCCCATTGCTCAAATGGTTGTTCAATATTGACCGACTATAATGGGAATGTTGGCTTTCTTTATTTTCTAGATGTACTTTAACATACTTTACATCCTATAGAAAATTCACGAGCATAGCATCATTGAAAAGTGTAGGCCAATAGTAACCTACACGCGGGATCTTATGTGTTGTTGTATTTCCTCCAAAATGTCCTCCAACTAGTCCATCATGGAGTTCCTGAATCTTCTTCTTATGAAGAATGTGATGCTCCTATAAGCATTCTGCAAAAACCTTGACCTCTAATAATTTTAGAGAGTTTTATTTATACATCATACTCTTGCAATGCAGTTACCCAACTGGCTTTTTTTTCTACTAATTCTTTCTACATCAAAATTTGTCTTACTACAGAAAATAGAACTATGATTTTCGTATGAGACTTTAGGAGAAAAGGTCTAGAATGTTTTATGGCTTTAAAAACAACAAATTCTTGTTTTTCAACAGATGTGTAATTCAATTCTACACCTTATAAACTTGAAGTAAATAATGATATCGATGCTTCTATTTGTTGATCATTCAACTATGTTAAAACAAATGCATATGATGTATTTGATGAAAGAGTGTATAGTGTAAATGGATTAAGAAAATTGGGGGTGGTAAGGAATGGAGCATTGAAAATTGACCGTTTAATAAATTCAAATGCTTCTCTTTCATTATGTCCCCATTTGAAAACGAAATTTTTCTTAATCATGTTCTGCAATGCTAAAATTATTTGAGAAAAATCGGGGACAAATATCCTTAAAAAATTAATTTTCCCAACGAAAGATTACACGATTTTCTTGTTATGAGGGAAATAAATTCGTTTAACTTCATCAGCTCTTGCAAGATTGATATAGATACTATTTTTTGACATGATGAATCCTAAACTTTTTCCTTCATCTAAGGCAAACAATGATTTCTTTGGATTTAATGAAATTCCATAAATTTTGCATCGTTCGAAGACTTTCTTTAGGTCTTTAGAATGATGATTTACCTGTTTGGAGAAAATAGTAATGTCATTTAGATAGATAACCACTATTTTGTTTATAATTCTTCTAAAATATGTGTCCATGGCTCTTTGGAAAGTGGCACATGCATTAATTAATCCAAAAGGCATTTTTTGATAAGAATAAGTTCCCCACTTAGTTCTGAATGTAGTTTTAAATATTTCATTTGGATGAATGAGGATTTGACTGTAACCTGAAAACCCATCTAGAAAAGACATAAGTTCAAAACTAGCTACTTTTTTTTCTACTTATTCCATGGTTGGTAGTGGAAAATTGTCCTTCTCACAAGCTTTGTTTAAATTTCTAAAATAAATGCAAATTCTAATATCACCATTCTTTTTCCTGACAAGTACTAAATTTGATACCCATTTTGAATGTCTGACTGGAAAGGTAATTTTTTCTTTGAGAAGTTTATTCAATTTAGCTTTAATTTGATTTTCCAAATTTGGATGAATCTTTCTCAATTTCTCCTATATGGGCTTTTCCTTTGAGATCATAGGAATCATATGTTGGATTATATAAGTATCATATGTTTTAAGATCTGAATAATCTCAAGAGAATACACTTTTGTACATATTAAAGATTGGGATGAATGATAATTTTTCATCAGAAGATAGACCAAGACCTAGATTTATATTTTAATGTTTTTCTTTACCTCCTAGATTAACTACCTCGAATCTTTAGGTATAAATTTGTATCTTTGAGTTAGTTACTCTTTTAAACCTATCATTTAGATCATATAAGTCTTCTAACTTGACAACATATTTTGGAATAGGATTTTCATCTTCTTCTTTCCTAATCTGAGTGTCATGTTCATTTTCATCGATGATTTTATTATCATAAGATTATTCAGATGTTAAGAAATCTATGATATCTGAGTCATTATTGAATACTCTCCAATTAGTGAGATTATTAGGAATAGATGGTCTAAAAATAAACTCAATAGAAAATCTATCGGGACTAAATTCTTGAGATGGGATTAACTTTGATGCTACATTAGCGATTAAATCTTCACTAGCACTCTGAATTTGAGGTAGAGAAGAAATGTTGAAGGCTAATAACTGAGTATCTAATTCTTGGACTAATTATTGATACTATTTTAAATGTCCAGAATTACAATGGATAGTATCTCTTACATTCCTAACTATGATTTCTGAATCTCCTAAAACCTTAATATATCTGATGTTTAAATCAATAGCTTTCAATAATCGTTGGACCAATGCTTCATACTCTGCTACATTATTTGTACGATAAAATTCTAATTGGCAGTCTAACATAGTCTTTTAACCTTTTTAGTTTATTAAAATGCAACTCGCACCCGCACCATTTCCAAATTTAGAATCATCAAAATAAAGTGTCTGAAACAAAGAATCAACTATTTCTCTATCTAAAAAATTAATACATCTAGAATTATATGGTTGGGAAAAATTCTCAATCTGAGATACAACTGCATTATCAAAGAAAGGAGATGGCTGAGAATGAAAATTTCCTAAAAATGACTGTGTAGAATAGTTTCCAATAATTTTGTTATTGAAAGCTACTAGCTCATTAAGTTCTTCAAGGTCAGTCACTGTGTGTTTTATAAACTTTTCATGATCAATTAAAATTTGATTTGGCTTTTCGTTATGTGATAACCACATATGTGACCAGTTTGTCGAAAAATAACCACGAAGTTTTTCAGACCAATCACGAGATATAATTAAACCATAAAATTCAGGAATGTAGGCAACCAGAATATCAATTATCTGAACAAATTTAGGATTTGATGCCAATCTAATTGAAAGAGATTTCAATTCTCTTACCACTTCCACTCTAGTTCTGTCATGTTGTACTATATGAACTGGAGAACTCTGAGGAGTAATGTTTAATTTAGCATAAACTGATTTTGGCATTATATTCGAAGAAGCCCCAAGTTTATTAAACAATTATAGACATTTTTGTTATAGATCTCATAGGTTAAGAGAAATGGGGGAGTATGAGATATGGATCAATCACCTATCATAATTAGATCTGAAGCATCTATTTTTACTGAAGGAGAAGGTGGATTACCTATTTCATTAGCAGCTTGCACTATAACTGGAGCAGGTAAGTTTGAAGCAGGAACATCTTTTAATTATCAGAGTAAGATTTGTTGTTGTTACTTCAATTTGTTAAGCTCATGAATTGAGATATTTTATCTATTTTTCTTCATCTCTTCAACTATATTATACTCAATGGTATTGGAGATGACCATTTTTTTAGATATAGGTGGAGATTTTGATGTAACAAGACTTGTTTATGTAGCCTTTGAATTAGAATTTTTATTTGTTGAGTTGTCTTTAGCAGGACTGGAAGATTTTTGTTGTTGACTAGGCTATGTTGCTTCAGTATTCATTTTTCTACGTGTGCTGATAAGCAAAGCTTCAATTTGTTATTCATTTGATAGGATAAAATCCCGCATTCCATTAAGTTCAACTTCTTCTTCTGCGTCTTCTTCTTATTCCGCTGTTTGTTCTTCCTCCTCTTCTTGATATGATTCGACATTAGATATAATGTTTGGAGGTTGAGAAGTAGAGGTTTGCTTCTTCTTGAAATTTCTGAAAATATTTTTTGAATTTGAATTTTCAGCAACTTGTTTTTTGATATCTTCCATCTCATTGGTCATGGTTTTCAAAACTTTTTGAATACCTTCTACATCGAATGGATCCTTTGGAATATTTTTCTTAGATTCATATTTGAAAGATATTTTCTTTGATTTACGATCTTCCTGAGAATTATTTTTCTCAAGAGAAATTATGCATTTCTCTACAGATAGATATTCTTTCATATTCTCTGCAAGAGTTGCTAGTTTTTCACTATCAACAAAAATAGATATATTAGATGGAAGAGATGAAATATACCACTAAATTTCAACTTCTACACCAGGAACTGTTATAACAGGAATTTTATTGAGTGGTTTATTAAATCTTGAATTAAAAACTTTTATCTTCTCACCTGGTTTAGCTTTAAGATTTTAAATATCATTGATGAGAGTAGCAGTAGTTATATCATCTCTAAATTTAGCCAGAAATTGTTCTTCAAACATGTCCAGTTAGTTATGGAGTGAGCGTGTAATGAAAAATACCAGGATCCTGCATATCCTCTTAAAGTATATGGAAATAATCATACAACGCAATCCTCCTCAACTACTACATTCAAATTGACAACTAACATAAAATTATGAATATATTCTTCTATAGGAAGACCATCATCAAGGTTAAATTTTGGTAGCTATCTTTCAGGATTTTTAGGAAGAGCATGAAGAGGAGCAGGCATGTTTACAGCCCTTGGATTACTCCATGGGTTTACATTCGGTGGAGGAACTTGACCTGGCATTGGATTATGAATGGGTTGATTGTGAATTGATGAAGAGGGAGGTCAAGCACTAGGACCAGTATTTTGAGTATTGGAACTAGTGAAAGTGATATCAACTGTTGGAATGAAATTTGGGGAAGTGAGCAGAGGGAATGAGGGTGAATGGGATAAGACCTTGCTAGTGATCGATTCTGATGGAGTCCTCTATAACTTATTCCGAGTACTATTGATAGGAAATTCAAAAGGGAGAATCCCTATTTTTTTACTTTCTGATCGAGTTAGTATTCTTCGAGGTTGAAAAGAAGATGAAATACTAAGATTTGATGATTGAGAAGTTTTAGGATTTTTAGTAGAAATACAAATTTTTTCTAAATTTTCTATCAAAGAATGAAATTCTGGGGAATGTTGTTGAATTTTGGGAAATATTATAGTTTGAGTATCGCTAGGAGACTTAGGAGAAAGGTGATCAACTTCAGATTTTATAGATGAGGATCTAGATAATTTTCTAGAGATTGATGGGGATCTAGAGGGAGAGAGAGTTTTTGATTGACCTTTAGATTGATTATATATTTCTTCCATTCACTTGGCCCTCCTTCTAGTGCCAATGTGTTGAGGCCTCAAAATTTCATGGCCAAAACATGGGGGAAAATCACTTGGTCTGGGCCTTAAAGCAACTTCGTTTCCGTTTGGTATAGTGGCTCCGACTGGAGATAATGGGACCAATTTACCAATAAGGATGTTTATGAGGGTGTTGTGAATATATCATGCAAATGGATAATATTTTTAATCTATATGCGTCTTATCTAAACTATTTAATCTAATATATACCCTGGGTGTTTTTGCTTTATGCGATCTAAAATTAGTTTGCATAGAAGAATTGTGAAAGATATATCGGATTTATCAGTGTGATTACATATTCAATAAGAAACCATATCTAAATATTAGAACATAAGTGCATGTAATATTTATATATGATCTCATTTCAAATACATAACACAATAAAAAGATAACTATCAATTTATGAAATAAGACTTAATACAAGTGAATAGAAGTACCATATGTATGAAGTCCTATTCATGTAAACTGACAGCAATGAATATGTTCCTGCTCACTTTCGAGCAATTTAAAGAGTATAGTAGTGCAACATTAGTTAAACAACTTTAGTCATTAAAAGATAACAGAATGTGTTCCATTAATTCATCAAAGCACTCACAAACTTACAATAGTGCATTCTTTGCAAATGTTTTTGACAAATTTCTGGACCCTTCTCTAAATGCTTGAGAAGGGTTTAAATACTAAAAATAACTATAAACTAAAATAAATTATCACAAAAACATAAAGGAGGTTTCAAACAACCTTCCTCAAAAGTCTAACTTAAACAACAATCTAGGAATTTTATACTAAAAATTCTAATTTTGTGAATCCTACCCTTCTTTCTTAATGTGGTCATAAAGTTGGAAAATATCTAACATTGCTTTGAGATGAGCTGGCTGTGATATCTGTGATTGGATCTATCTCTTGAAAATAGAATTTGAGATTACTAACTGAGATCCTTTTGCTGAATCTGTAAGAGATTGAAGAGTTTGATGTTTATGGTAAGGTTTGATCAGAAAATTCCAGTAATTTTCCTAATGAAACTTATTTAACTTTTTTATCATTTCCTCCTATGTATCTAGTCTCTGTCTCCATTTCATTTATACCTGTCTTGTTTCTGAAAACACATCATACGTGTTCTCCTTAAGTAGTTTTGTTTTAGACAGTTGTTCACACATAGATTCAATGATCTCATTTGATATTTTGGATGTCTTGGTTGTTGCTTTCTCTGCTTGATTGGTTTGCACTTCCCATTTTTTGAATAAAATTTCGTTGTGAAGCTTATCTACATGAGGTAGATTAGATTTCTTTCCAAAATCTGAAACTTGCCACTGAATGTGATCTTCAATTTTCTTCTCAAGTCTTTCACATTCCAATCTCTGGATTGCTATCTACTGGATCATTATTTTAATTGAATCACAATGAGGATCAATCATAGATGCTTGATGACAAAACACTTCTTGTTATTTCTTTAACCTGGTGTTTATATCAAGTGCTTATTTGAAAACTTGTTCTAATTGTGGTTGACTGTGTAACTTATTCATTGCTATTTCCAGCTGTGCTTGTTTTTCATTAAACTGTGCCTGATGCTGCAATTTGAGGATTTCAATATCTTTGTGAAATTGGGTTGAATTTAGTTTTACTTGCTCACTGAAATTGGATTTCCCTTCATTCAACAACGTTTGTAGTTCTTGTACTCTTGCTTCATTTAGTTTTAAAAACATTCTAACCTCAATAGCTTTATCAACAGTAGCATTAGCCTATGCCCCTACATACTGTGATAATTTGGTTATATTTTTAATGGGATCTTATGAGGAATCCTTCCATAGTACATCAACTCATTCATTTGTAGGATTTGGAGTTGTTTCATCAATTCTCCCTCTTTTATTTCTTTTAACTACAACCTTGTAACTAGGACTGTAGAAAATGTCCAATGAAGGAATATCTTCAATCTGTAGAAGTATCTCATTTGTGGGGTATGTTGGCATGATTTCTTTTTCATGCATTGTTGGAACTCTTTGTAGTGGACTGATAGTATCCACTATCTTCTGTGAATGTTCTAGTGTTTGGAAACTTCTTTCTTGATCAGTATTGGGATTTTCTTTGGGTGTTTTTATTACTTCAGAAAATTCTTCCCATTCATTTATAAGATCTTTTTCTTACGGTAAACTAGATTGATCTAGCATGTTGTGACTGTGTTGAACTATTTCAGAATTTGATCCTATCCCATTATTTCTTGTTTCCTCTAGCATTTCTATCTCCTGAATGACTTTGTCAATTGCCTTTTCTGATTTTTCCTTCTTAGATTAGGATTCATTTTCACAAGCATCTGAATTATCAGATTGTTGTTGTGACTGAACTGATTTGTTTTTAGACATTTATTTTATTTCATCATCTAGAGTAACACTTGGAGTGTGTTTTTTTTCATCTTCAATAGTTAACAAATTTAAAGGGATTTTTTCTAGTCTCTTGTTTCTGTATGCTTGAAAAGCTTCAATATCCTTTTGACTTAGTTGACTAGATATATATTAAATAATATCTGAGAAATTTTCCATGACCTAGAAGATATCATCAAATCCATCTTTCTCTTTTACAAAAGGCTTCATCTTAAGCTCTATGATGTAATTTTTAATCACATCATTTGAATCATATAATATTCTTGGCATAAATGCCAATTTCAATACCTGAATTTTGGGAACCTCCTTGTAAGTATGGCCGATATTAGACAAAGCCAAGGTGCCACATTGTAGAGGTAAATTAGGCCAAATAGCTCTTTTAGTGTCCTTCAGCTGCTTTGTAAGATTATTGACAAGCTGATAGGCTATTTATTTTGCAAGTAACCTATCAGGAACATAATAGGGTAAAACATGGGGAGAAGCATAACTCCCAAATACTTTAATATATGTAAAATTTTCTTCAACAAACCATCTAGCTATTAGAAGAATATCTACATTAGCATCTTTAGAAACCCTAGGATCCCTTTTGTTAAAATTCATCTGATGCATAGGAAACATGAATCCATAATAGACTTTATAGAAGTGCAAGTAGAAATTTGAATCCCAGAGCTCTCTGTGGTAGATGTGGATTGAGATAGGGTCCTTGGTAGTCCATTTCCAACCCATAGTAGGAAAATTAGAAGTGAAACAAATAGCATCCATGACGTATGCATACATATAAAAGGGAGGTATTTCTCTGAATGAAATACTTCTTTTATTCATATATTCAGTTATGTTCTTGTCTAGGTTATTGCATAAGGTGTCTGCTAAATTTTAAATTGATGAATTGACGATTGCGTCAATTAGGGGAACGCAGTCTCTTGAGAATCTAGTGCTATCTGGTTTGGAAAATATTCTACATAACATACCAGCGGGATAACTATAAGGATTAGGAATTTGGAAAATTGGGTGCGTACCAAACTTATCTTTCTTCAATTTCCTCTGATTATCCTTCCATTATTGAATGACTTTGATAAGGTCTAGATGTTCTCCTTTAAAATTTTGCAAATATTCTATGTCATATTTCTGTTGTGTGGGTGGTAGATGGTACATTGCTATTAATTCCTCTACCTTAAAAAAACCCATAGTTTCTCCCCATGAATTCTTGAACATTCTATCTTAGATGTTTAAGTGGTCAATTTCCCACTTAACCATGTCTGTATAAGGAAGAATATTTTGTCTTGCAGCTATCATGTGCATGTATGAGCATGCAATGTCAAAAAGAGTTGCGTCAGAGGTAGAAGTAGTGTCTGTTGAAGAATATTTGTTTATCACCCTTGGTCCTTCATTTTCAAAGAGTTTATACATTTCCTCCCATGTCGAACTGCTGCAGTATTTGTTGCAGAAGGTATCTGAGAATAATGGAGACATATCTATGTCTTTTGTTGATGACATCTGAGAAATTTATTTACCCTTTTTGCTCATTTTTCTCTTCTCCAATCCGTTAACTAGTTTCCTGAAAGAAAAGAAAATATTTACAAGTATGGAGTATGAAAGAAATAAATCAATCATTTACTTCAAAAAAACATGAGAAGATATCAATATATTAAAATATAACATCAATCATCTTTTAAAATTTCTGATTTAATATTTCACGTATCTCTACATGTAACACCTATCAATCGCTTTAAACTCGTTAAGATCTTAAATTTCATTTTGATATGACACAAGTTTTTTTACATGGTTGATTCACTAAATGATGTTAATGTGCATATTGTAGATTATAAATTATAATATTTCGTGTTACTTACCCTTAAAGGATGCAAAATGCGATCTGCGAAAATCACAGATCGCAAATTTTATGGGATAACGATTAAGTGTATGTTATAAGTTGAGCGAAATAAGATTTGCGAAAAACTGAGCAATAGACGAAGGTTTTATATTTATTGGTTTATTTTCTTGTCAAGTGCAAGGGTATCACAACTTATATCATTTCTCTCTTAAATATTTTATTGATTAAGTGAAGTGTGGTGTGAAAAAGTAAATCTAACGATGATTGAGGATTTTTGCAAAGTTTTAAATCATATCTTCAGAGAAGTTTGAACTCATATCACAATTAACATATTTTATGTTCTATGGGTCTTTTTGGAATAAGATATGTGATTTGCGATGCACTTTAAAAGAATAAGGCAAAAACAAAAAATATTTATTTTATAAGTTTTTTTATTTTTTAGGAAATTATAAAAATAATTTCCTCTCTATTTCTAAAGGGTCCCTATTTATAGAAATAAGTGGGGGGTTTTTGTATAGCACAAAAAAACCTGAAATCTTATTTTTTCTGGATGTGAAAACACATCGCATTCATGCCCTTCTTGCATATTGGCGATATCAAAATTTAACTATGGGCGCTATCCATTTACCATTGCGATTGTGATGCGTGATTATGATGTGGCACATATCGCATCGCATCCAAAATACAATAACCTACGGGTGCTTCAATGGGATAACTCGAAAAATATGTAATTGGGATATGCGATGGCACGATCGCATCACATCGCAAAATAAGTAACTTGCAGGCAGCTGAAGGTAAACTTAAACTTGTGCGATTGCGATATATTATGGCATTATCACATCACAAAATAAATAAAATATGTTGCGGGAGGTTCGGTGGAAAATGTAAAGGATTTGATTGCGAAGTGCAATGCGATGCGAGCGATATTGCATCACAACATCACGAGCTTTGTTGTAGGGGCTTAGTAGGCAAGGGATATAATCTGCGAAGTGCGAGCAATGATGAAGTAAGGTGCGATAAGTGAAATAAATGAATTACAAAGGAAATAAGAGGAAATCAAAGGTTTGAGGCAGATTTTCAAAGTTCAGTAAGGTGAGGTGGGTCTCGCGGGATATCACATCAGCAGAAACATAAGATATGGTGAAGGGATTAAAAGGTTAAAAAAAACTTGTGGGCTGTTCCTGTGAGAAAAAGGTAAGTCAAAGTGGTGTTTGAAGAAATAAACGTAGTGGATGGGCGCGGGTACTCTGTTCTTATATTTAGCATGAAACACCTCCAATTTGAAAACTAAGCTTGTCATTCTCTGCTACAAGAATTGATGAACTGTGCGTTGTTGCCACTGATTTTTCATGGTGGTGGTTGGGAGCTATTTCTAACACCCCCCCTTAATCACAATTGTCACCATCAGTGATTCCTAGAAACTGTTTGAGATAAACAAATCTTATCTATCCCAATGGCTTTGTGAGGATATAAGAAAATTGTTCTTCTATCCTGCAATGCTGCAAAACAATCTCACCATTGTTAACCAATTCTCTTATAAAATGATATTTGGAATCTATGTCCTTTGTTCTCTTATTGAAAATTTAATCATTTGATAATTCAATTGTTGAGCTATTATCACAATAAATTATGGCTCCTTTGTCTTTCTCATGACATAAATCTCTTAGCATCCTTCTCATCCATATTGCTTGACATGTTGTTGTTGTTGCTGCCACATATTCAACTTCTACTATTGATAATGCAGCTATTGGTTTCTTCTTCAAAGCCCTTGAAGTGTCTCTCGATCCCAAATGAAACACATACCCAGATGTGCTCTTTCTATCATCTAAACTTTCAGCCTAATCACTGTCAGTGTAATCAATCAATTTAAAATTACCAGTTGAGTATAGAACACCATACTCCTTTGTTCAATTCACATACCTAAATATTACCTTGCCTTCTTGACAATGTGTCTCCTTTGGTGTCTCCATGAATCTAGAAATTAAACTTACAGCATACATAATATCAGACCTAGTTGTCGTCAAATACAATATACTGCCAACTATGCTCTTGTACAATGTCGGATCGACATTCTTGCTGCAATCTTCTCTGCTTAACTTCAAACCCATGATAGTTGGAGTTTCTTCTTCTTTGTTTTTCTGCATTTAAAACCACTTTAAAACTTCTGTAACATATTTTTCTTGGGAAATAAAAATTCCCTTTTCATTTTGGTTTACTTCAATGCCCAAAAAATGTCTCAATAAACCCAAGTTGGTCATTTCAAATTCACTCTTCATGACTTCTTTAAAATCAACAATGAGAGAAACTTAATTTCCTGTGAAAATTAAATCATCTACATATTAAAAAAAAATAAGGATTTTACCGTCATTTTATTTAATGTAGAGAGTGGGTTCACCATCACACTTTTCAAACCCATTATCCATCAGGTAAGCATCAATCCTGTTGTACTATGCTCTTGGTGCTTGCTTCAGCCCATAAAGAGCTTTCTTCAACTTACATACTTTGCAGTCATGGGCTTTTATCTCATAGTTTGGAGGTTGTTCAACATATACCTCCTATTTCAACACTCCATTCAAGAATGTTGACTTTACATCAATTTGATAGACTTTCCACTTTTGTTGTGTTGCCATGGACAACATTGTCCTTGCTATCTCCATCCTTGCAACTGGTGCAAATGTTTCTTCATAATATCTTTCTTGTTGCTGCTTGTAGCCTTTGACAACAAGTCTTGCTTTGTGTCTTTCTATCTTTACTTCAATATTTCATTTGGTCTTATAGACCCATTTCAATGCAATGACTTCTTTACCTTATTGGAGGTCCACTAACTCCCATGTATCATTCTTTTCTATTTCTCCAATCTCTTCATTCATTGCTTCAATCCATTTTTCTTCTTTTGTTGTATCTTCAAAATGGATTGGGTCATCAACATGACAAAAAAAAAACAAAAAAAAAATTCAGACCAGTATTGTTATTTACTTCTTCATGCTCATAAATTTCACTCAAAGTTTTGAATCTTAGTCTTCTTGGTGTCCTTGGAGTTCCACTTGAACTCGAGGGAGTCACTAATCCTTGAGGTGTGCTTGGAGAAGAACTTCATTGATTTCTCAAGGCTATTATATTGATTTCTTGTTGTGTGGTTTGTTTTTCTTGTGTAGGTGGAGGAGGAGCCACCATTGAGGGATTATTTTCTGCAATCAATTCCTCTTTATCTTCATGTGAAGTACATGTCTTCACATTTACAATTTTCTCTAAATTTCCATCCCAAGATTCTTCTTCAATGAAATTCACATCTCTACTAATTATTACCTTCTTGGTTGATGGATTGTAGAGCTTGTAGGCCTTGGAATCATCATTGTATCCAACTAATATACACTTCTCCCTCTTGCTGTCAAAATTCTTCCTTAACTGATCTAGGACATGTGCATATTCCACACATCCAAATACTCTCATGTGAGTGAAAAACTTCTTTGTTCCACTCCATGCTTCTCTTGGAACTTTGCTCATAATAGCTTTGGTTGGATATCTATTTAAAATATATGATGCACAATTGATAGCTTCTACCCAATACTCATTTGGCAAGTGCTTTTCCTTCAACATACTTCTTACCATGTCCATGATCGTTGTATTCTTTCTTTCTGCTACACCATTTTGTTGCAATCTATACCTTGTGGTAAATTTCTTGTGTATTCTGTGCTCCCTGCAGACTGTAGGAATTATATGGAGATATATTCTCCTCCTCTGTGAGTTCTTAACACTTTTATGTAGTGTGCACTTTGCTTCTCAATAAGATTTTTGAAGTGGTAGAATTTTTCAAACACTTCAATTTTTAGTTTTAGGAAGTAAACCCATGTATTCCTTGTGTATTCATCTATAAATGTAAAAACATAATAACTGACAGCTAATGATGGCGTTTGCATCTATCCACATAAACTTGAATGGAAAATCGCTAAGGATACCTTTTCCCATTTACTCATTGCTGCTGGAAAGGATTATTTGTGTTGTTTTCCCAAGATGTAACCTTCACATAGGCTCCCAGGTTTCTCTATGAGTGATAATCCTCTTACCATTCATTTTCTATGCAGCAATTTTAAATCTCTGAAATTGGGATGTCCAAGTCTCAAATGCGATAACCATTTTTCATCTTTCACTTCTTCTTGAAAGACTTCTTGTGTTACAACTGCTACGTTTCCTCCTTCCTTCCAGTTTGTTATGATCTTGAGAGGAAACATCCTATTTCTTGTCATATGCACTTCTTCGATGACCCTTTTACTTGGAGGTATATCTATGATTGTACACACGTCATTCTTAGAAAACACATTGTAGCCCTTATTCACGAATTTTCCAATGCTTAGAAGGTTACATTTTAGGCCAGGCACATAATATACATATTGTACAAATTTCTTTTCTCCCTTCCTTGTCAGTATTGATACTCTTCCTTTCCCCATGACAAAGACTTTACTATCAGTCCCCATTGTCACATCATATTTCAAATTCTCATATAGATTGGGAAACATTGCTATGTTTCCAGTCATATGGTTACTACATCCCAAATCTAAGAACCATACATCTTCTTACTTTTGTTGTTCTACATTACAAGTTAAAAGCACATTTCCTTGGCTCTAATTTTCTCTTCCAAAATTTACATTTTTTTTTATTACACATGTCATTTTTCTTCTTTCTACATTCATTGGCATAATGCCCATAATTTTTACAATAATGAAATTGTACTTGAGACTTATCATACGTCTGTACTTATGCTTAACTTTGTCTTGAGCCTTTGCTTTGGTTCTGGTTGTTGCCCCTTCAACTTGTGCTTGCAGGACTTCTTATTCCACCTTTGTGTGGGCTTCTTCCTCATCCTCATTAGTTTTATATTCCTCGACCTCTACCTCTACCAAAAGACATTTGTGTCTTGAATGCATGCTCCAATGAGGAGTTCATTATTATTTTTAGTCTCTGCTCATGATACATCAGTGATGCATGAATCTCATCCACTATTCCCCTTTCCTCAAGTGTCTCTCCATGAGACTTTATCTAGGTAACCAACCTAATCACATGTGTCAAGAATGAGTTTATGTTATCAGACTCTTTCATATAGAGAGTTTCAAAACCTCTTCTCAAAATTTGTAATTTTGTTGTCTTTACCTTCTCCGTGCCTTGATAGACCATCTTGAGAATATCCCATGCCTCCTTGGACTTCATTGCTACTGCAAATCTTGGGAAAATAATCTCATGTAGCACTTGGAAGGTATAGAAGACAGATTTGGATTCATTCTTCCTATGATCTTTCAGCAAGTCTTTTTCTGATTCTATCAAAGCATTAAGTGCTACTTCATTTGCTGGTTCTGGAAATCAATTTTCAACTAGCTCCCATGTATCTTGTGAAAAAAATAGGGCCTTCATTGTAATGGCCCAATAATCATAGTTTTTACCATTGAACTATGGTAATTACGGAATTTTCAGGCTTGTTCCTACTCCTGCCATTTTGACTATGTAAAGAAATAATCTCCTTGATTGTGTAAAATAAAAAATCCTTCTCACTGCTAAAGAAATCCCCCTCTCAAACCAATCTTACAACTTCTTCAGTAAAGAGAGATTGTTCTGTTACTAAGAGCCTAGACCTGCTCCGATACATGTTGCAAATATTGAACGAAATCAATAACATAAAGGGATGCTTCCCCCAACAATAGAGAGAATGAAAAATAATGCAGAAATAACAAATACATAGACAGACAGAGTGGAAAACAGGAGAGGAACAAAAATTTAATTTCTATTGAACTCTACGAAAAAAATGAAAATTACATTTCTTATACAAAATTATCGAAACCTAAAAACGTAAGACTATTAAATGTTGGATGTTTAACCACTAGTCATCCTTCTGCTATCAAAAGACCCATTTCTTCATTAAACAGTGCATAGACTATATTTTAGTTTATACACAAAACAACGTACAAACGTGTTCAAAACACAAAACTGCTGGACCTGGAATTTTAATTTCTCTAGCTACGGAAAGAAATCACATCTGCACCCTTACCACATATCGGCGATATCAAGCATTAACTATGGATGCTATCATTTACCATTTCAAACTGCAATGTGCAATTGTGATGTGGCACATATCGCATCACATCCAAAATATAATAACTTACGGGCGCTTCAATAGGAAACTCAAAACGTATGCTATTGTGATATGCGATGGAAAAATCACATCACATCGCAGAATAAATAACTTGCGGGTGGTGTAAGTTAAACTTAAACTCATGCGATTACAATACGCTGTGGCATTATCACATCACACACAAAAAATATGTTGTGGGCGGTTTGGCAGAAAATGTCAAGGATTACGATTGCGATGTACGATGTGATATCGCATCGCAACATCACGAGATTTTTTGCGGGGGCTTAATAGCTAAGGGATATAATTTGTGAAGTGTGGACAGTAACGCGGTAAGGTGCGGTATGTATGGGAAATGAATTACAAAGGAAATAAGAGGAAATCAAAGGTTTGTGGCGAAATTGCAAAGTGCGGAAAGGTAATGTGGGTCCTACCGGATATGACATCTGTGGAAAAATAAGATATGGTGAAGGGATTAGAAGGTTAAAACAAAAATTTTCGGGCTGCACCTACGAGAGAAAGGTAATTCAAAGTGGTGGTTGAAGAAATAAACACAAAGAATGGACACAGGTACTCTGTTCTGATATTTTGCATGAAACACCTCTGATTTGAAAACTAACGCTTGCCCTTCTCTGCTACAAGAATAGATGAAATGTGGGTTTCGGCCACTACGTGTTCATAGTGGTGGTTGGGAGTTATTTCCAACATATTTAAATTAAGGAATCTCTCGACACTCTACAAGAAGAAATGGATGAAAATGTGAAAGAGTTTTGTGTGTCCATATTTAATGTGCCAAAAGATTTAGTGGTAGACAAGACAGAAGTCTAAATTCCTCAAATGGTTTATTCTTTCTATCACCCCCTATCACCATTGGAGAACTGAACTCCATGATATGGACCACTAAAAATTGGAAACTGCTTGCAGATTTCAGAAAAAAATGAAGCGTCTAGAAAAGTTTCAGTCAGTCATTATGGAGAAATTTAGAAAATATGATTGGCATGTATAGAGCTGCTATCACAAGTTCATCGACTATAAGGAAGAAACCTTAGCATGGGTAATGGCTCTCGACGCAGTTTTCCTTCTTGAGTGTTTGCATTTTTATGTCAAAGAGGCCGACCAAAACTTTGACTCGAACGTTGAGCTACTGAAACGTGTATTACATCTGAGAGGCACCAAATCCATCTACAATTCCATTCTCAGAGATTTGATGTTGCTCAAAAATCAGATGCCTATTTTCCTAATGAAAAATATTTTGGAGTTTAGAGTTGTGTTCTGAAGCTGAGGTAGAGGAGAGGCTCTCTAGACTACTGTGTCTAGTGTTCCAAGAACTATCACCTTTTAGTTTTAAGTTTCTAGAGAGTCGAAATCTCTATATCAATGAAAGGTGGCACATGTTGGAGGTGTTGTACTACTGTATTTTCCCTCTTTCTGACGATCAAATTCTAAAAAACATTAAAATTATTGTGTTATAACGGAAAATTATCTTTAAAATATTTATAAAAACTATAATAAAACATTTTGGTGTTCATTGAGTAAATGGGAAACTACTCACTAGAACTTTGAGGATATATGTAGAAAAAACCGTTGGCCATCACATAATATTTAAGAAATACCAGACATCACTCAAGCGAAATAACATTCTTATTTGTATTGCTCGAGACCAATTATCACATAACTATAAGGCTAAAATAATATTTGATGATTATAGGCTATTGGTAAATAAGAAACCATTTGCGAGGCCTAAAAATTTTGGAAACCAATAATTTGTTAATTTAGAGAGAGGATGTAAAGCATTTATATCATAATTTTAAATATGATTAAAAAGATGAAAGGAAAGAAAATGAAATATACTTAATATAAGGTATATTTTTATATTATTTTTTATTCCCAATATATAAATGAGGGAATTTTGATTCGAAAAACTTTTAAAATAGTAAACATAAGAATTTTATTAGAGAAACTTATAAAATTGTAAAGATAAAATTGTTCAATTATTTTTAAATTATTAGAATCTTAATTTTCTATATTTTTGAAATTATTAAAATAATTATATCTTCCAAAGTATCAAACATTTTTTTTTTGTTTTTATTGATGTATGATATAAATTATTTATTGAATTTTTTAAGGAAAAAAAATGTTATACTATAAATAAAAGAGTTAATTTTTATATTTTAAAAAATATATATAAAAAAACTAGTAAACAATTTTAATATAAAAATAACATTAAAAATAAAAATATGGAAAGTTAATGAGAAAAATGAAAATTCTAATGCATTTTCCCCATAAATCACTAGTTTTTTCATCCCAAACTAACTCACAAAATCTATACATTATATCTTTCACTCACTCCAAAAAAAAAAGAGTTTAAAATCATGTTTGTGCTTTATGAATGTGTGCATTGTCTTTGTAAGTAAATTTTTTCATTTTATGTCCTTATTGAGCAAAAAAAATACCCAATAATAACATGTGCACATTCCTATGGTGAGAATCTATTTTTTCAAATAGGAATGCAAATACATTCCTAATGGGAAAAAACTAACTCTCTCTACCCTCTTTCATTCTACCCCTCTCTTCCTAATGTGTGTTTTCTTAGTTGCTTTCCATATCCCTGCTTTCCCTCTCTCTCAACCCTTCTATCTCTCTTTAGCTCTCTTTCTTTCCTCATCTCTATATCTCCATACCCGACTCCCCTGTTGTCTTTCCCTCTCCCTCTCCCACATTTTTTCTCTCTTTACCTCTCTTACTCCATCTATATACTATTTATTACCGTATTTATTACTCTCATTCCATCTCTTTCTCTATCCTTCTCTAAATCTTCTCCTTACTCCATCCCCAAATGCCACACTATCTCTACCTCCCTTTATATATCCTTCCTTTAATTTATGTCTCTCTTTGTACCCATCTCTTCCTTCTCCCTGTTTTCTCTCTCTCCAATTCTCACTAACTATAACCTAAAACCCCATTAACCTCTCTCTCTTTCTCCCCATTTCTCTCCCTATCACTCCATATATCACTCAAACCCCGTCTCTCTCTATCCTAATTATATACTCTCTCAATTTCTCCCCTCTATCCTACTTCCCTCTCTCACCTTCTCCAACTCTCCCTTCCTTTTTCAATCCCTCGGTCTCTCCCCTTCTACCTAATCCACTCCCACCCCCACCACACCCCCTTCTCTCTCTTTCTCTCTCTCCCCATATTTTCCTATCTCTCCCCTACCCTACATGACTTTTCGCCCCATCACTGTCTCTCCTCTCAACTCCTTCTCCCTCCCCAATTTTTATCTTGATATATATATATATATATATATATATATATATATATATATATATATATATATATATATATATATATGTCTCTTCATGTACTTTCATCTATTACCCACTCCCTCACCACTCTATCTATCAACCACTCTCATCCCTTTCTCTCTTTCCCCATCATGCAACTCCTTCTCTCCATACCTTTCAACCTTTCTTTATTTCTCTATACCTCCTTATCTCATTTCCCCCCCACCCCTCTCACACTCACTCAATTGTTATCTCTTTCACAGTATCTCATCAAAGCACCTTGAAAGTGATAAATTTCAATTAATACGATCTGCTTTGATGGATATTAATGCAATGTAAAAGATAAAATATGATCATCTTAAGTCTGAGTCTCGATGGTATATATAAGCAATAAATGGTATAATTATAAATATTGGGTAAATTTTTTTCTTATAGTTTTCCTATTAATAAAAAAAATAAAATTATAGTGAATGCTTATAGGGCCTTAATATAGCCTCTATCTGTGAAAAATATTTTCTTCAAAGCTTGTAGTCATTTTCCTATGTAGCTTCCTATAGAGGAATATTATTCCACTTTATAAGATATTTTTTACTCATTCTAATGCAAATATATATAGATAATGTTCATCTATAAAATCTTCTAATTCAGGAAATAACTTCCCGTCTTCGTTTAACTCTAGAAGTTATATTTGTACTTGCATTGTTTTTTTTTTAAATCCTTTTTAGGAAAGATATGTATAAAACTTTATAAACTCAAGAAGAGGTAAAATATAACATATATGCCACTTGTAAAATTATGTGAATAATATTTCAATGTCCATAAAATTTGGAGCTAATTTTTTAGTCTACTTTTTCTCTGTTGTAGATTACTTATAAGGTTGTAACCCCAAAATTACCCAATCACCTGCAATAAATAATATCTCACTTAAATGTTGATCTAATTTCTACTCGATTCTATTTTGTACCATTTTAAGGTCTTCCTTATGAATTTTTAAAATTTCTTTAGTCCTCTAGATATGTGAATTTGTTTCCTATACTTTTTCCAAAGTGTATGAGATACTAGGAGTTACATATCCGTAAAGGGCCCTGAATAATGAAATTTTAGTCCATGTTTGATATGTACTATTATAAAAAAATTCTAAATGATAAAGATACTCCATGTAATGATATTTATTTTATAATGAGTAAGATCATATATAGCCTTCTAAACATCTGTTAACTATTTATATTTGATCATGTATTTATGTGTGATATTATGAACTAATTGCTAGTGTTATTCCACCCATCTTCTAGTATTATTTCAATATTATTTATGAAGTTTGGATCTATAATATTTTCTATCTCTTTAGGAATACCATGAATCCTATGGATTTCTTAACAAATTTTCTCTCTCTCTCTCTCTCTCTCTATATATATATATATATATATATAACAAAAATGTGTGTACTTTACGAGTTTATCAATCACCATAAAAAAGGTACCCTTACCTTAAAATTTTGGTAACTCAATAATTAATTTCATTCACATCTCTTTAGACCCTTGATTAGGATATTTTACTAGGTGCATTATTTTTATCATGTCTATTATTTATCTAGAAAATATAAAATGACATTTCGATGACTCTCCATTCAAATCCGCATGAAATTGTCTTTCCCTACTTTTTAGATTATTTCATGTTAAAACCATTGCATTTTTTCTACCGACTTTTGATACTCTAATGGAAATGTTTGCTCCAAAATGTACTTTATGATATCAAGGTCCATATTGACCTTGAAATTAATCCCAGCAACATATTGTCACCATTTTTTTATTACATGTATAATTTTTTCCATTTATTTCTCATATATATATCACCAAATATTTTCCCTTCAATTGCTTGCTTTGAAACGTCAATGTTTCTCCCTTATTTTTTCAATACTACAAATTATTAACCAAAATTTAATTGTTTCTAATACTGAAGTAGATGGAATAGAATCTTGTAAAGAGAGAATGATGAAGTACCCTCATCATTCCATTAAAAATAAATTTTATTCAAAGGATATGGAAGTGGACATAAAATGCATCCATGCTTTGTAATAGACTTTTGATAATATCCTATAAGTCTCAAAATATTATAAGACTCTTTATTTTCTTAGGAATATTCCATTTTGTAATATCTTGGATAATTTTAGCGTCCATTGTAACTCATATCATTGGAATGACAAAAATACTTTACTTCTCATTTCCTAAAATCACATTTGGATATTTTCATATATAATTATTTTTTATCAGGAATTTGTGGAACTTTATTAGCATGTTAAATGTGGTATTCACATTATTTTCTATATATGAATATATCATGAAAAAAACAAACACAAATTTTATAAGTTGGGGTGAATTTTTTTTGTCATGATGCTTTGAAACTTAGGAGAAGCATTAGTTAACCCAAAAAGAACGACTAAGAACTCAAATGTCCTTCATGTGCTCTAGAATTCCTCTTGGGAATGTATTATTCTCATAATTTAGTTCGATGGTATCTTTATTTAAGATAAATATATTTAAAATAACTCATTACATGAATATAAAAAAATAGCCCATGGATAGGGATTTTACCCTTAATGTTGATTTTATTATATATTTATAATCAGGAAAAATCCTCCAACAATTATCCTTTTTATCACCATCATTATTGGTTCTGAAATGAAATCCTCCTTATGCTATCCACCCTTTCTGTCCAATACCTGAAATTATGAATTATAATCATCAATATCACTTAACAACTTGATTATTGTCAATTTCTTGAATAGTGTTATTCCCAAACTTTCCCATATTTCTCATGAAAGTATTTTGTTAATAAACCTTAGCTATAATATAAGAAAGTATACTCATTTTAGCTTAACATTGGTACCATTGATAGGGTTTTATCTAACAGTTTCAATTTTTTATGTGAGTCCCCTTTTAATCATCCATAATATTATGTAATTAAAAATATTAATATACTTGGTTCACCTAGCTAAAGACCTTTAATGTATCAAAAATTTTCAATTCAACCTTGGGAAAGTTCACTTTCTTTGGCTGCCATATATAAGTAACTCCATTGTTGATGTTAGGCCCTCCTCAATTTTCCTCTTAATGGAAAGTTTTTCAACCTATGTGATCCCTTTTTCTTGATGAGCCTCTTCGGTCACATTATAAATTTTAGTTAGTGTCCCAATTTTGGGATTGTATGGTCATCTTTGGAGAGAATTAAAATTTTCTATGATTTTCATCCATTTTATATTCTAATTAACTTATTTTTCCATCTATATTTCTTTCCATTTGTTTCTTATTTTGATACATTATATTTCTAATATTGATAAAATCATCCTTTTCCATTGACCTATGATTCAATTGGTTAATTTATCTATCCAATTTTGACAGTTGGTTTTATGTCTTTTCAATTTATTCATGATTAATAGAGGATTGTTCAATAGGTTTAATTTATGAATTAATTTGTGGATCTATGTTTGGATCCATGGGAAAGGGTTATTGAGTCATAAGGGTAAGGGATAATGAGGGCCCACACACTCCGATATACATGAAAGGTCCAACACTGGTACTAACTAAGTAGGATAAACCATACCCTTAGATACATTTTCTAAATACCTAGGTACAAGAGACTGGTCTCCTTTAGTGCTTTTCTTGATGCACTATAGTAATAAAATAGTTCGATGGCCTCTGTAAATTTAGTTTCATGTATTCCAGGGAACATCCTATATACCTAAAGGAATATGAAAGTCGTATAACATATATAAGTCTTATTTGATGTACTAATACGCAAATGGGTACAAAAATGGTTGTAAGCATTTCCAACAATGGTTATAGGGGTTTCCAACAAGGTTCACCACATGTATTTCTTGCAAATATTCTTCCCATACTTAGACTTTTATCATGTAAAAAATAGATCATTATGATATTTAAACATGTTGGAACACATATTCAATAAGGAATTAACAAATGAAGACTCTCTACAGAAAATCTCTTAAAATCACCCAACCTTATAAAAGATATATTTCATAAATTGTAATGAGTCAAAATATATAAAAAAAGACATGTCATTCACTATATTTCCACAGAATTTTGAAGATGAGACTAGAAAATTATTGAAAATGTTTTAAAGTGAAAGTTCCAAAATTTTTAATTCAGTTTTGATTTTAGAATTAATTACAAAGCGTATCTACCTCAAGATCTATCTCTAAAATTAGAATAAACTTGAATGTGAATACTTTCCCACCTAGAATATGATATTTCTCATCACTTTTCATGAAATTTCACTCTCTATATTCTCCTAGAAATTAAGTTTTGGTGAAAATAAATGGGTCACTCATTTAAGTATAAATTAAATATTGGTCACAAAACCTAACTTCCATAAGCTATATCTTTGAAATTTCAGCAAAATAAAACTTCAAATTTCAACCATCTTGCTCTATATTGTGCCTTATCTCCTTAATTTTTTCTACTTGAAACTCCACAAAAATTAAGTTAAAAAGGGATGATTTGTCTCAGACTTATTTTCGTATTAGTCACAAGCAATATATTCCATAGCATATATCTATGGAATTATGGTGAATTTAAATTGAAATATTGATCATATGCACTTTGTTATTTATCCTTAGTCTTCTCAAACTTTCACTATTTCAGGCTTCCTAGAAAAAGGGGTTATAGAAAAAATGTCAAGATGTCTTACTTGAGGAGTAAATCCCTACGATTGTATTCTATAATACAAAATTTTATGATCTGAGTTCCTTGAAAATGATAAAAAATAGGTGAACAACATCCACTTTTAGAGACAAACCTCCTTTACAATTAAGAAACCTATAAGACAAAATATAATGATCGTAAGCCTAGGTCAACTTGGTGTGTGTGTGTGTGTGTGTGTGTGCGTAGGTGATAAAGGGTATAATTATAGTAAAGTGTGTAATGAAATGTTATATATATCCTACTAATATAAAAAGTAAAATAATGATAAATTATTAAAAGGTATTTAGCATAGAGGTGATAGGGAATTAGTAATGGTGTGAAAAACCATTTACCTAAGAGGAATTCATTTGAAATTTTTTACGTAATAGGAGAATTTGCAAATTCATGTTGCACAACGTCTTCTTCCCAATAGGAATTGAAGTGTACTCTTACTATGAAAACACTCTCTCTACCTCTAATAAAAATTTTGATCTAGTTATTGTCTATATTAGCTTTGGTATTTCGTTTCCTACTAAACCAATGAGCTAATGTCATCTCCATGTAGGTTGTTCATGCACTACACTTAACCCCTTTGCGGATTGAAAAAATACTACTTTTGTTTCTTAATCAAGTAGAAACTTATTATTTCATCCATTCCTTTGGTTCTAATAATAATTATTATAAAATATAAGAGACAAATTAAAATATTATAAGTACACATAAACACTAACCATAACAAATTCACAAGAAACAAAAGTCACAAGGTTCATCCAATTTGGGTTACATCACCAAGAAATAGCGAGGAATTCTATTATATCATTTTTTTGTAAAGTAAAATTTTGTTAAGCTTTAAAAAGAGATATAAAACTATTTTATGGTTTTCCATTGTATTATGCTTAAGAAACTAGGCATATAGAAGGTTTGTAGATTTTCCAACATCCAAACAAACTAGTTTTGAAATCTTATGAAAAAACATACTGAAAATATTGTTTAGCTAAGATGGATAATCTAGTAACTAAATAAGAAAGAAAAAATGATAAGAGTAACTTGAAAGACTAGAGAGACTAGAGAATATTATTTGAATTTGGAGGAATCTAATGTATCCTTTCTGATGGGCTCCATATTGCAGCTAGGACAACATCCATGATCTAAGGGGAGGTATAGATAGTCTTTAATATGGCGTACCCTCTTATGTAGGTTCCTCATCATTATTTGTAGCTTATGCAACACAAAAAGGATTTCCTCTGCCTCATTTTCATCCAATACGACCCAACCCAACAAAAGATTTATATGTCAGTAAATGTTAACGATATACATGAACTAGGTATAGTGACCCATGTTATGTCCATTATCATGCACCCAAGTAGATATTTCCCTAAAAACTTTAGAATATGTCAAATAATTTCATTTCATAGCTATGCCTCACTCCACCTGAGTGATTTAATCTATAATTGTTTATGAGGTGTTAGTTATGTATATTTGTGCTAAGCTCTAGATCCCGCTTTCTCCTGAAAAAAAGTAGCCCTCAATGAATTTTGGACTGATGAAAAGGAATTGGGAGTTAGTAGTTGTGACAAAAAGAAAATCTTTGTAGAGGAAAGTGTCTCCAAAGGATGGAGCCTAGAGAAAAATATGTCTAGGAGGGATAATAAAGGGAGATACTAGTGAGAAGGAAACCAATTTAAAGTACCAAATACCAAGAAAATGCAGAATCTGAGCGAACCTAGGGAGGAAAAGCCATAATAGAGTGGTCAAAATAGCCAAATAGGAAATAAAACACTAGAGGAGAGAATTTGTAATGCATTCCCTACCAATATGAGGGGGATGGAGAAAAAAGGGTTAGAAAACACCAGTGGTGGTGCATAGGAGAGGACCAAAAATTAAGGAAAGAACATAGAATACAGAGATTAACCAAGAAAAAAGAATAAGTAACCTCCATAAATAGCTAGAGAATTATCTAACCCATGAAGGTTGATGATGCCCCTCTCTTCAATTTCTTGTACCCTAAATTTACAACTCTCACATGTAAAAATAAACCAAATTTTCAAGTAATTGATCACTTCTACATTTTATTAAAGAAATTCAAGGGAGGTTTGGCTAATACTAGACCCCATGGTTGTCCCAAAGTTCCAAATTTGTGGAGAATTGAAATGAAAAAAATACATTCGGTCTCCGTCATAACATTTTTACTCTTTAAAGAATAAGCTTAAGTCACATATTAACCATATCACATGATCCCAAAAACCATAAACATTATAATTTTGTTGGAGTAGAATTGCATCTTGTCTAAGCACATTCACATGAATCTTTTCCCATGTATCTATGGTGGGATGCAGACATTTTCCCCCTCGCCTTTCAACCCTTGATACAACATTAGAGGGGGCCCTTTTATATGTCAACCAAAAACTCTTTGACATTTTTACACTTTTCTAGTCTTGTACCATGCCCTCAAAATGGATGAAATGAAACTTCCAATGGATTCATTATTCCTATAAATAGGCTACACAACATGAAAATACCATGAGAAAAATAACAGGATACCAAAACCTTCAGCCTGTGATCCACTAATGGAAAATTAGCTCTAGGATTGATCCAAGCTTACCATAACCACCCTAATAAGAAAAAAGTAAGAGTAATTTCATAAAAAAATGTATAAGGTCTCCAATTTAACACTCAACAAACTAACTTTGTAATAAATCATGGTAAATTGACTCTAGGATTGAGCCTATTGTACCCTAACCACTCTAATATGCCAGAAATAAGAGTAACTTAATCACAAATTGTATAAAGTCTCCAATTTAAGACTTCCCAAACCAACTTTGTGAGAAATCAAATGATACCAATAATAAAAGAGAAGGGAGATTTTGCTCATAATAATAAGAAAGCACAAAGAATGTAATCATTCAGAATTCTATTTGTAATTTGACCCACACAATTCTGGTTGAAATAGAAACATTCTATCATCTAAATTTCATTTTTAACTATAATATATAATATATATATATATATATTTATATTTTAAAACATGTATAAACATAGCAGCATAAAATATGGCATTGCTAACCAAAAAACCTGCCGCATATTCTTTTGATTCTCGATTACAGAATGTGATTATTAAAGAGAAATATGTGCGAAATCTCAATTTGCTAGATTGGATTTGTAGGTGCTCCTAAATCCAAAAGTGGCTCTTACATTTGGTGTATTTTAATGCAAGCTAAGCCATGGCTTTGTGGTTACCTGAGGTGGGTTGTGGGTAGGGGCGATTGCATTGCGATTGGACTTGATCCCATCAAAGGTGTTTGTGGAAATAATGTACTCTCATTTCCAATTCTACGGTTCTTTTATGACTCTGGAATAACGTCTCTGGTTCACATTTGAAACCGATGCTCTATTACGTTCTCAGCGTTTCATTGGAATTCCTCACATGACCATGGGCTCCCAAATACTCTCGAGCCTGAATGAGCGAATGGGAACAATTCAAATATATGCTTTGGCATGATGGTATAGTGCTCAATGATATGAAAGGTCATCTTGCGGATGGTAGGGAATTAGGGGGCAAAATTCTAGTCCATGAAATTTATTCTTACATCATACCCCGTATTTTGATCAATTGATCTAAGGATGTTTCCTTTTTTTATTATTATGGCGATATGGGGTTTCTTTGTATCTTTTTCGTAAACAAAATGTACTTTTAGGGTTTTCCTGGTTATTGATGAACATACAGAGGAAGATAGAGTACGATTATTGCATATATCCCATACTCATGTAACTACTTTTATCCTTAATAGTAGTATGTTGTTTTTTCTTCTTGAAAGATAAAAAAAATTTGAATTTTCCCCGGCTTTTAATAAAATTTCATACAAATCAATTTAAAAAATATGACGGTTAAACCACTACAAGAAAAGAATCGTTTAACAATTGCAGTCATGATAAACACTCTCATGACCAACATCTCCAATCATGATAAACACTCTCATGACTAACATCCCCAACCATGATAAGGATTAACTGTTAACTTTATAACTGACCACTCTCATGAGTGACTCACATTAGCAATTAGGTTAATAATGGTACAAGTGAACTAAGAAGCGTCATAAAACATTAATCAATTTTGACGTTTTGTACAAACACTAATCAAATTTGAGGATTTTACGATTTCAACAACATTAGTGCTCGTTTTAGTCATTTTAACAAATAAGATTCACCAGAATAGAAAATGATTAGCTATATTTAACAAGAAAATTACGCATAACAATTTGCCAATCGAATTCCATCCCTATCGGTAAGTAGTATCCTTTGCTTCATCGAATAGAATTCCCTTTTGATAGTCATAATCCATTAGACATTTAACGGTTGGAAAAGGAACTATAGTCATGGAGATTGCATAGTGGTTAATAATTTGTTGACGGTTGGAAATGTGTAGTGATACCATTTGGATTTTGATTATTTGAAAGTGTGGACATACCATACATCAGTATGTGTACTCTTCTTTTTAAATGGAGATTTGAATTGTCTGGAAAATTGAAGCTATATTTTGGTTTATATGAAGATTTGGATTGTCTGGAAACTTCAAGCGGATGGGCGACCTTTCTTGCCCCACAAATCTTAGCATCGCAATGGCTTGACGTCCACGTGGGAGCTTTAGTCAGCATGTATAACATAAAATTGTAAACGCTAGTCGGCATGTATAACATAAAACTGTAAACGCTGGAGAAGGAGGACCACGTCCAAAGTCATGATCCACACCGACGTCTCTTCCTTGTAGTCTGTGAACTTGTCAAAATATCTCCAGACATACCAATCATATTTGTTAAATTTCTTCGTAACGACCAACTGAAATTTTTGCTAATGCATTCATTATTTTCAACAATTTGTTGCAATCCATGAGACCGCCCATGGAAACCGTACTATAAATGTACGCTTCCTGCTTCTTGTCAATTTTTTCATACCAATAATATTTGTTAAACTTCTTTCATAACGACCAACTGAAAATTTTGCTAATGCGTTCATTATTTTCAGCAATTCATTGTGATCCATAAGACTGCCTGTGGAAACCATACTAGAAATGTACGCTTCCCACTTCTTGTCAATATTTTTTAAATGTACACATTCCGAGCTTGAAATGATATGATATATTTTAATAATGTTCACTAGACACATTCGGAGCGTGATATTATATGATATATTTTAATAATTTCTACACCCAACGGTGTAAGGGACTCACATTCTACATCATACAAGACATGTTTCAAGTTTCTCTTTAGAACAATTTGTTTGCCCTGAAATTTGATCAAGAACATTGGGGTTTTGTATTTTATCCTTTTCCTTGATTTCTGCACTCAAATAAGTCTTTTCTTCATGCGATTGTGATGGGTTTAAGTTTTTGACATATGTTGTTTTTCTCTGCCAACCTATTTTTCAGACATGGTAGTCCTGAATTTTTCAAACACCCAATTTTTTAACTCACCTTTAGAATTAGGACAATCTTGCCAATTGATTCCCCATTTTCTCATCCATTTGTCATTTAGTTTCCTCCAAGATTTCTTCATGGGCTTTATCTCAGTGTAAATCATTTGGCCAACACTATGCCTCCATGTTTTCCACCTTTTTTGGATAACTTGACAAACGAATGATTGTTGAAGCCTACAGCTGAAACATTCCAGCCACAACTAGCAGGATCACATATGAGACTATTGCATTGATTTTAAGGTTACTATTGATTAAGTACTTCCGAATTTTTTCTATTTATCTCCGCTTATGATTTGACATTTTGTTGCACCAAACTTCACATTCATATAGGAAAATTGAGGTAACCAACACTCCAAAAAGAGCTTTCTTGGTTAATTAGTTGCACAATTTCCTGCATCTATTCTAGAGAAGATAAGAAATTGTTAACCCCCCTTGGGTCCTTTTAGTTATGCATGTCTCCCAAATAAGCCTATTGTGAAAAACAATTTCTAGGTACTTGTACTCTTCCATTATCAACAAGGTTGTTCCTAGGTCATTTGGTCTGTGATTAATAATAGTTTGGAGGTAGGGGTGGTAAGCCATTCATATCCACTGAACGTATTCCAATTGTAGGTCCATCTAGTCCATCAACAGTGGACATGATTAATTGGGCCTGATTTCTGTTTATAATTTATCTTAATTCTTGAAGAATTTTCAGATTCTTAGGAATGATGAGCAACCAATATTTATGGAGTTATGGGTCCATTAATATATGTAATATTATGTGGCACTCATTAAATTTACTCAAAGTACAAAATATTTGAATTTACTCAAAGTACAAAATATAGCTGATGACTGTAGACCAAATTAATGAACGTCGTCGATCGCTTCCCCTCCAGCTTTCCCTAAAGTGAAATCAAGCACCTGTTTCTAGCTCTTTTTTCTCAATTTCCCTCTACCTTGGCTTCTCTTCTCTCGCTTGTGGTGGGTAATCTATTTCCATTCGTTTCTGGTGGAAAATTATATTGCAATTTTGTACAACACACGTGCAATAATGAGGATGAAATCTACAATTCCCTAAACTAAAGTTGAAACCAATGGTGCTTCGCATTCTACGTAGAACTAGAAAAGAGATTCATACCTCGTGATGTTGTAGAAAGAGAATGTCGAAAGATCAAAACCTAGTTCTTTCTTAGATTTAGCGATAGTTTACATGGTAATGCCACATGCTATGTAACGTAATACTCTCTAATGGCTTTGTGCAACCCCATCTACTCCTTTCTGCCGAGAATATCCAAAATATCATGACATAGCTCGCCTTGATTAGCCGTGGAACTAGAGATGTGGCAACAGGTCAGTCCCGGTAGTATTGATTCACCAAGCTCGCATGGTACTATTGAAACCCAAGAACCAATCGATGACAGTGAAGACAAGAGAGGAGTGGTCGGTCAAGGGAATACAAAGGAGATAGAACATAACCTCTAAATGAAATCTAATAATCTATCTATGGTATGTGGCTAATATTTGAAAGGAGGTGATTTGTGTATACTCAATATCAGAATCAAAGTCATAATTTAGTTAACTGTTGATGTTTCAAAAGACAATTTAAGCTGAGTATTATTATTCTTTTAAATGAAATTCATGGTTCATGGTTAATCTTTGAGGAATAAGGTGCTTTTTGTATAATGAATATGAGAATCTTGTTCATAATGAAATTCGTGGTCAGGTTTGAGTAATCAGGTTCTTTGTGTAGAATTAATATGAGAATTTCAATCATAATTTAGATGATTATTTATGTTTAAAAGGAAAATACATTTTCTTTATAATTGAATTTAGTTGAAATATTTGAAATCGAGTATAATAGTTTTATCTCAGCATGGTAATGTTGAAACTCAAGAGGGAATTGATGATTGTGAGGAGAGAATTGATAAGTGACGAGAGTAGAAAGGAGACAAACAATAATCTCTGAAATGAAATATGACCATCTATTTGTGGTTAATCATTCAGTTAATGAGGTGTTTTATGTATACTCAATATGAAAGCTAAGTATCCATTTTGCTCTCCTTTTACTTGAATTTAGTTGAAGTAATGAAAATAGAGTATAATGGTGTTGTTTTCTTGTTCAGATATAATAAATTCTGTAATTTATAACTTTATTTTTTACTTATTTCATGTCTTTTTAAATATAAAAATCATTGACATTTGGAATAGAACATATTTTTTTCTTTGCAAGTTTGTGAGAAACTAACTCAAGTTATATAATTTTTAGATGTATTCAAAATTAAAACAACACATATCTATTAAAGTGAAATATGCAAATATATATATTATTCTTTTCATTTGGATTGGCATATGACTAGAGGTAACAAAGTTTTTTAATCAAATTAAATAGATATATCAGATTTACCTATTCATTGATTATGGAACTTATTCCACTGATGAATGATCATTCACATAAAAAATTAAGATAAATTAAGATATACCATGTCTTCACATTTATTTTTATTATAAATAATCAATTCAAAATAACTTTTTTGAATCTATGAACTCCAAGTTATTCTTGTTTCAATTTAGTAACCTAAAACCCAATATATCCCTCATTTAAACTTCGTTATCCAAAACATCTATCTAATTTACCTTCCATCTAAAATAAGTTACAATAAATTACAATGAAAATATCTAACTAAAATGTAACCATATTTATAATTGCACACTCAATTTCTCCATTTTATACCTTTGTACACATTAATATACTTTGGGAACAAAAAAAAGTATTTGTATTTATCGACCTACTTTAATATTTAAAATTCATTTATGCCCAATATAGTTTCTCCATAGAGATAATATTAAAAATAACTGTTTTTATTAAAAATACCCGTGTTAATTTCTGGAACCTTAACAAAGCTTCCAAGAAGGACAATTACCCGATCACATTTTATCTAGCTCATCATATTCTAGCTTTATGGGAAACATTTGTATCTAGGACATCATATCGTAGCCTGATGTAACCTTCTGATTCAGGTTCTCTTTTGTATTTCTAAAATGTGGTAGGTGCAAATACCTATAGAGTAGAAAAACTAAAAGAAAAAATTACTTTTTTCGCTACTTTACACAACTTCTTCCCATGATCATGTAGATCAAGTCTTAATTCTTTTTTGGGTAATTCATCCTCACAAGCATTAGACATAATGTTATAGTACTATATTCTTATGTTTTTCTTTGGCATTCCCATTTTTGTTGTAAGGGATGATAAACCTTTTCTTCTCATTAGATTCTTTCATTGAACATGAGTCTTTCGATTCTTGGACATGTCATTTTTATATGATTTTTACAGTATAACTTGTCTTTAGATTAGAAACAATTTCCCACATAGTACTATTCCTTAATATAAAATAATTAGAGCATAATGATATCTTCTAATTTAGAATAACATCTCAACATGCTCTCGGATTAGGGACAATTTACCACACACTACTATTATTTGATATATATTTTCTCATCTACAAAAACACCTCTATTAGTCACAATTATCACTATAGTCACGATATCTAGTAGTCAATATAATTTAGGATTCTCACTATAGCAACCAACCATATATACCTTTTTTTTCTCATCTAAATTACATGTCTTTTCCTCCCAAATATTTTCAAAAGATACAAATGTAATCATTAAAATGACTTACACACTATTTTCTACCCAACTATAACTCCTTAGGAGTGATATTTTACAAAATTTTACAAAGAAATCTATTCTGAATGTAAACAATGATATTTACTTCTCCTTACATAGAATTGATATGGTATTTTCTAGTTGTGGGATGGGAACCTTACCATCTCCATAAATAGCCTATTCATCCTTTCCATGACGATGTTTTGTAATTGAATGAAATGAGATATATTTCCCATGTTTACCTTCCATTTTGGAGAATTCATTCCGCGAAGTTGAAACCTAATGGATATTTAATATTTGATGTAATTATTTTTTTATTTTTATACCAAAATTTTCTATTCTAAAATATCTAAAAAGGGTTATTTATAAAAGGGTTATTTTTTACATATAAAGTAAACTCAGTTACCTTGGGAATTCATCTTCTAGTAGCATGAAAGAATTTTTCTAGGGAAATCATTGGTGTTTTAATTGAGTAATGTATATCATTATGTGAGCTATATTTATTAATTATATTAATTTTCATCTGATGTGTTTATATTGGAAATAATATAGAATGATGTTGTGAGGTCATTTTTACTAAAGATCATAGTTTGGAAAATTTGGGGTGAAAATATTTTGGATCCATTATGATCCCATATTTTTTTTTCCAAAACTTTATATGGACCATTAGTCCATAATATACACATTGAAATATTTCCAAAAACATTAGATATTCCTTAATCAAGTTTTGTATGAGAAAGTTATTATTCCTATAACTTCACCTACTAGGATTGACAACCATAGTTTGAGATAATTCCATGTCACCATTTGTTACTCATTGAAAAGGGGTTGGCCACATGGAGACTATGAAGGTGAATCTATATCGATCAATTTGTAACTCATGTTGATGATTGAATGGGTAAAATTCAACCCATAGTTTTCTATCAATATGTGTTATAGTCAAGCCAGTAGGAGGAAGTGGGGTCTCATTCTATTTTCTTGCATGTTGTTTAACAATAGGTAAAAGTAGCTAAAGCTAAGTGTGGATATATATATAGAGAGAGAGGGCATATTAGTGGGGTTTTGTGCTTTGTAGTATCTCTTGGGCCACATGTTTAACGAAACTATAGAAATAGTGCCTTCTCCTTTGTACTTTCTTCGTTTCAATTTAAAATGAAAGAGAGCATAGTAGCCCCACCTTCTAGCTAGGATTCATCCTATAAAATATTCCTAATGAATTTCTTAGTGCTTGTGTTGGATTTTTATTAATTTTATTTACTCGTTATCTAGTTTACACATATTATGTATTGCATGGATAAACAAGAAAACAATAATAAAAATTTTAAATCTAAAAGGAATTAGCCCTTTGTAGTATAGATTTTGGTTTAATTTCGTAAATATTTTTTCATGGAATATCTAATGGAATATTGATAGTAGTGTATAAGTCATCATGGTGTAGTTAAAAACGACTTCACGCAACAATATTTTATTAGTATAAAATTTGTGCTAATTTTCTATTACCATTTGACAACCTTTACATACATTCTTAAGTTCTTGAATGGATGAAATACCAACCACCATAATATACTTATTAGGTATAAAAAAAATATTAATAACTTAGATTCCCATACTCCCCATAGAAGAGTGCATTTATTTTGTTCTCTAGCACATTTAGTCCATATGTTTATCCTATATTTATATCAATAAATTTTTACAAGCCTTTCTCACTAATACCAATAGAAAACACATTGTTTTCATGAAAGGAATAAATTGTACATTTTATCCTTGAAATTTTATGCGCATATTCACACTTTTAGTTATCTCATTAAGAGACAAAATGTAATCTCATTCAAAAAAAAATTGATCATTCTTCAAGGTATAGTTCAAATTATTTTTGAATGTGACATGAACAATTCCACATCCTCTAATATATTAAATCCAATCATAGTTGAAATAAATGAATTCAATTGGTTCTTATCTTCAACGAAATTTGCACACCAATATCTATGACATGTGTAATGGTGAGATGCGACTTATTTGAAATACAAACTTGTAGATTTAGTTGATATATTTTGTGATGCCACAAATGCGAATCCACCTACTACTTCTACATCTCCTTCGACAATATTTACTTTCTTGATTTCATTTGACCATTTTCTAAATCATAATGTCTTATTTCATAAATGCCCTTTATGTGTTCAATCCTTTTAGAGTAATAACATTTGAATTTAATTATCTTATATACATTTTAGGAATCTTGTATTTTTATTTGTTTTGAATTAAACACTCTATAAATTATGAATACAATTCTTTAATTTTATCTTGATTCATTTCCTTATATTGAAAATATCAATAGCTTCTCAATATTAAATATTTTTGAATATCCAAAAAGGGATGAAATGGATGAAAAAATGAATCAAAGGATGTTCAAAGGATATCAAATGAAAACAAATGTTGTTAAACTCACCAGGGAAGAGGATTGATGTGAACACTTCACCATCATCCCATGAAAGTGCATGTTGCAGTGAAAGAGTTGTGGAATTCTCTCATCACCCTGATCACACCAGAGACCAACAGAGAAGGTATAACAAGTATTATTATTCCACAGTTCATTTTGATTATAAGAATGTTCCTAATCATGGTCGTAAATAATGGCATCAAAAAATTTGTCATTTTTTTAGTTTACATAACCATGTTATTGATGAGTGTTGGAAAAGAATGACAACACAAAGGAGGATGAGGCATGGAAAGCCTTCTCCACAACAGAATAAGAAACTAGTTAAGAAGGTCTGGAGGACGAAGACCTTTTGCAACCATTGGAACCAAATTGGCCATCAAAGAGCCATGTGTTCGAGGCTCCATCCATAGCAACACCATAAGGACGAATCGCTGGCACATGAATAGGTTGAGACATTTATTCCACAAGCTAGTATGCCACCGAGAGATGATCCATTCACTTTGATAAGTGAGAGATGGTTTTTCTAGGTGTGGTAGTGTGTCATGGCCATGTTTTTAAATCATATGTTGCATTTTTTACTATAAAAGAGATGATGTGTTTTCCATCGCTTGTTAAGAAACCATGATATTTTGGCCTTGTTTTATAAGTTGTGTGATGCATTCTTTTATGTAAAAGTGATGATGTGTTTTCCATCACTTAAAAATTTGATAATGATGTTGGTATTTTAATTATATCCGGGGTTTGATTTCCATTTTTATGTAAGCCTTACCATCGAGTACATGTTACAAATGTGTGGCAAGTATGGAAATGTTTAGGTCATAGTTGATCAATGTGAGCATGTAATTTGTAGGAGATTGTACGACAGTTTTGCAGAAGATGTAGGTGTGATCTCATTGCTTAAGGCTTCGAAGAACAAAGGTGAAGGAGATTTAATGATGAACTTTCTCAGGACACTTGTGGTGGAAACATAGTACACAATAGTTGCAGATTATTGTTGATGCTCTTGGAGGACCAAAAGCTCCTAAGTGGGGAACAATGATATAGGTGGCTCCAGAGAGACACAAAGGATAAAGTGGGATGATGAAATATAAAAAATGAAAGTGTTCATATTTCTCCCAAACTAGGTTCAGGTTGAAGAGTTCATCTTCCTAATCGCAATGGTGCAAACAACACATTAATCTGAGCTAGTATAAGAAAGTTAGCGCAATTTGATTTTTTTCGAGGAAAGCGAAGTGAAGCCCACAACATGCCACATGGCATCCCAATAAGCACATGGAACCCACATGGAAATATCATCAGCTGTTGACACATGGAACTCCTCCTTTGGCCCCTTGCCCCTGCAGAAAAGACAAAACAAAATGATATTTAATTTCCCACATAAAAACAAAAACAAAGGTCATTAATATATATATATATATATATATTAAATATAGTTATTAAACAATAAAAATAAATTAAATATGGTAAATTGTTATGTAACACAAATCATATCAAATATGGTTAAATTTGATATTAAACAAAACCTCAATTTTTGTTTTGGGGAGTCGTTACAATTTGGAGATACGAATTCCATATATTATATAGTTTGAAAAACTATTTAAAACTAAAATTGTGTTTTAAAACAATATTTGGAATCAATGGGATTTGAACTGAAAACATCCCAAAAACAACATTCTTCACATGATCATGGAAACCAATGTGCTAGCCTGACACTTTCTCTTATTCATTTTCACACTTTGTTATAAAATGACATTCAAATGGTTCAAGGAAACGATGGAGAATGATGGTGAATACATGAGATATGAGGGCACATGGAGGCCAATGGAGCCATGAGCAAAGAGAAGGCGAGTCAAACCACACACAAACACGCAGTTTGAGGCATGATGGTGCATGAATTTCGAGGGAGAATTCTTTGTGATGCCTGGAGAATCTATTTGATTCCAGGGAGGTAAAATTTTCCTGTGTCAGAATGTATTAAAATTTATATGCATTTTCATTAGAATTTCATAGGGAGCACGATGGTGCACCTAAAGTTTCCATTTGAGCAGTAGTTTTGTAGATTCCCTATGGAGGAGAATCTTCAAGAATATTTAGGGAATCTTTTAGATTCCTTGGAGGCCGAAATTCGCTGGTGTCATAATAAGGTCAACTTTATACTCGTTCTTCTCAAAATTTCCCAAGGATCTCAATGGTGAGATCAGATTCCTCTTTTGAGTTACATATTTCTAGATTCCCTAAGGCCCATATTTTCACTTTGTCATAATTCAGAAAACTGAATATTGATCCTACACCTCTTGGCAACACGAGTTCGATGGTGCAATGAAATTTTCCATCTGATCCTTATGTATTTTAGCCACTTTTCAAAGTGGAGTTGCAAGTGTCAGCATTCAATGTGTAAGCAGTCATTTTCATGAGATCCAATGTCATGAGATTGATGGTACGACCAGATCCAACAGTTTATCATCCTTTTCTTTAGATGGCTCTAGGATGTGAGGTATAAGCAATGTGATCATGTACTTCTTTGTCTCTTTTCTATGATATACATTGTGTCGTATAGATCCCTACTGATGTTTGATGTGGAATCTTTTCTTGTTCTTGATGTACGATGTAATTTCTATCATGGATTTGTTTTATGTTTGAGATCCCTCTGTTTCCATGTTGGTAGGACACTCATTGTCACATGTATGATTGATTGAGATCCCTTTGCTTCCATGCTGGCGGGATACTCATAGTCATTATCTGTGTCTTATTTTCATACTCATATCAGTCCTTTAATAGTGAGAGGTCCTATAGAGGGACATCTCATGGAGAGATCCAACCACTCCTATGTGAGGGAATTTTTCTTTTGTGACAAAGAAAATACCATTCATGTACATCATCACTCTTTCTAGCACTTAATGCAGCAGCCTACACCATCTTCACACCGAGGCCCAGAGATGTAGTCCCTCCTAGACGAACTCCGTTACCAATCTCTTATATTGCTAATGCTTGTTACGTTCATCTTCATTTGGCAGGTTTTTAGTTCAAATCCCATTGAGTCCAAATATTGTGTTAAACCCTTCAAACTATATAATATATGGAATTCATATCTCCATATTATAACGACTCCCAAAAAAAAAATGGAGGTTTCGTTTAATATGGTATTTAACCATATTTAATATGATTTTTGTTACATAACAATTTACCATATTTAAATTGATTTGGATTGTTTATTAACTATATTTAATATAGAGTTATTTTTTAAATTTTTTTTTGTTTTTATGTGGGAAATTAAATATCATTTTGTTTTTATTTTCTGTAGGGGCAAGGGGCCAATGGAGGAGTGCCATGTGTCAACATCTGAGGGGCTTGCCATGTGGGATGATGTGGGCCACACTTCCCTTGCCTTAACAAAACTTCAAAATACTCTGACTTTCTTATACGAGCTCAAATTGATGCATCGTTCACACGGTTGTGATTAGGGCGATGAACTCTTCAACTTGAACCTAGTTCGAGAGAAATCTGAACACCTTTATTTTTGAGCTTTCATCATCCCTCTTTGTCTTGTGTGTGTCTCTAGAGAAACCTGCATTAAAAGGGTGAAGTAAAATTCACATCACCAAAATAACCATATCTTAAACATCTACTATTTTCTTAATGGTCCACTATTAATCACTAAGATCATTCAAATACAATACATATTTAGAGATTTATGCTTCTGGAAACTTAATGAAAAAAAAGATATTTTAGTCGATGATTGATAGTTGTTATTGGAATTTGTTCGCAACATAGATGTTATAATGAAAATTTTATTTTTCAAACTAATATATCTACACATAGCAATCTAATTTACTTTCTAGAAAATGTTTTCTCCGAAATAGTGGATTGTTTCCTTCGATTACAGTTTGTGGCCAAGACATTGCCTATAATGCCACATAAGGGCAAACACCACAACAATTGAATTCACTAGCTCCAAATATGGAATTGCATTAGCATATGACATCTCTAAGAAGCTACTATTCCCAAGTCTATAATAGATAATAGATATAACCTATTATGTTAGTGCAACAAATTTTTTTAGTTTCACTGTTGAGTCTTTAATTTATTAGTATTTGTCGAGACAATACTTTGGTAATTAATTTTCCTCTTGACCAATAATATTTTGGAATTTACTAGTACAAATTCTAATGTGTAATTTTATAAATAATTTAAATAATTTTTTTTAATTTAAAAAATATTGTGTTGGAATTTCATTGGCTAAACATTTTTGTTTTATTTGAGAGTTTCTGATATTTGTTCCATATTTCCCATGAAATTTGATTGCCCTGCAATCTCCTTAGTTTTCACGTGGTCATCACTGGGTGAATGGTGCATACATGATAAATTAAGCCTCATGGTGTTTTAGCTAAGGACTAAAAAGATATTCTTAAACTATACACATTCATATAAAAAAGCGTTTAAAATATTTTCTAGTGAAATTTTCCTCGTGGTTTCTTTTGAAATTCCATAAGACTCTCAAATTCCATTAGACAAATATACCAATTTTCAAGAATCCTTTCATCTTCTTTTAATTTTTTATCTTCTTCTAATAATTTATGTTTAGAATTTTCTTTGGATGCTCTTTGGAAGATCAAATATCCATGAAACAAAGCTATACCTTGCTCCATAGAGTAAGATCATTTGCTTCAGTATATAAGTAGGAGTGAAACTTTTTTTTAGTGAAATTAAAGTGAAATTTTTTTATGTTATAAGGTCCTTAGCAAGATTTATCGAAGAAAAGTTGGTCAGATATTCCAAGACTTTGCTCCTAATGTAGAAGATGTGATTGGGGCATATTTTCTAGAACTTTATATTTTGGATTTGTTGGCCAACTACTTCGCTAAGGGTTATGGTCTCGAATTTTAACAGACATTGTAGTCCAATAGTCCAAGAGACCTTTGGAATATGAATCCAACGGTCATAAAAATGTATTATAAATGTATATCTTGTGAATAATAAAGTTAACTCATGATTATCTTATCCGTTATCCATTTTATGTTCATGTTTAATATGGTATTAGCTGATCTCATGCCTTGCTCAAGTGTGAGACACCTGCTTTTGTGGCCTTTTTAAACATGCACTCTCCTCATTGTTGATTATGTGCCTTTTTGAGCATTTATAAAAGTAAAGACTGATCATATGTAAATTTTGAACCTATCTGTAATCTTCAACTCTTGCCTCTCGTTAATTTTATTTATGCCATTATCTGTTTTTTTCTTTCACCCCTACTACATGTTGTTTTGAAAATTAATTCAAAAGCAACCACTCGTCACATGATTTTCTCTCTCTTTCAGTGAGTCGAGTCAATCACTTCTATTTTTTGGGAAAGTGACCACTACAAGAACAAGATTCTGATGGAACAAAGGAATCGAATCTTTCATCTTTTTTGAAATCCGTGAATGTATAAGAGAGCGCAAGTTAGTGAGTCCAGTGTTGAATGCTAAATGATACCTATGATGAAAGTCGTTCCTATGGATGATAATGTGCAATAGTGAAGGTATCCATTAAATTTTATGCATTGAAATCATTGAATGCCGAAAGTAATAGTGTGGAATTATTTCTGCATTGTTGATTTACAAGCATTGGAATTTTTCTAAAAAAATGTGAGCAGAATTCCTGTTGAGTTGAGACTTTGTGAACCATGACTTAAACTCCATCAAACCATGGAAATCAGTGAATTGAAATCGTTGGTAATTTTTGGTCGGTGTGCATGTTTGGTATCTAATATGTATTGAATTGTAAGCTTATATGGTGATATTTCTAGGTTGACTATTTTTTGAAAGGATGTGTTACATATGTTAGGTTCGTGGTATATATATGTTGCCTTGAATAGTTTTTGAATGACAGGATAAATATTTTTTTTAAAACATTAAAAGGTATGAAGATGCGTTGATTTGGGATATGTGGTATCAATTTTGTGCGTTGTATTTTATATGTGCATTGGCCCTTTATGTAATGTGAGCTCTGTGTAAAAACTATGTGCCATAAGACCATAGGTATGACATAAAATTTTATGGGAGGTTCAATTAATTCATATATGAAGTGTTGGTGAATGGGTATAAGATTTCCATGTAACTCGTTGGTTATGTTGACCAACCATATAACTCATTGGTGAATGTGTATAATATTTCCATAAAGTGTGTGTGTTTTGAGTGGAGCCATAATATATATTACATGTAAGCTATGAAAGTGAATATGGCATATAAAATTCGTTGATTGAATTGGTTTATGTGCATTAAACTCTTTTTTTAAAGGCCAGATGTTATGTGGTATAAAATAGAGTATGGTATATGGCATATTTATTTAGAAGACCATGTATGGTATGTGATGAAATATATATAGTTTGGTGCATTTGATTAATAAGTGTTGGTCTGTATATATATGGGTCAATATTGAGAGTCTACATTATTATTTGAAGACAAAGTTGTATTATTAGATTTTTTTGTAGTAACATTGTTGTGAAATGCATCGAATGGGTAACGTATTAGAGTTACTTAAAATTTTGATACATTTTATTGTTCATTGCACAGTAAAAATCAATAAGGAAACTATTTTTGACATTCAAACTTACTTTAAAAACGTACAAGAGAAGATTTATTTTTTTTAACTTCAGTCAGTCTTTCAGTATGATGAGTTACAATAGAATAGACATCATTCTGAACATGTTTTTGTTGAGAACAAACCTCTATTTGAGATTGAAACAAACACCCATTAGCATCTAACAAATGATCAAGTCAGTAAAGTTGACGTTGATCACCATCCTGTGTCAATTTCAAGAGTAGTTTTGTGCAAAGATGGATAAGTTCATGTTCCACTTCCCAAACCCATAACTAAACCTTTGAAAAAACTTTTCAAGAACATGAACAGAACTTGTCTTGGATATAACAAAGATGTGTCCTTTCATATTACATATTAATCAAAGTCTATTTAGTGTCAAACTGTTAGATTCCTTCAATATGATTCATATTGATCTGTTCCTACTCAAGATTCACAACAGATTGTCAGGTGCCAACATTTTCACAAAGTTGGCCATGTGAAAAATCATTGTTTTGATCTTCATATGTGTAAGAATTGTGGTCAACACACTCATTATTCAAATATATGCTTAAAAAAAAATGCCTTTTGGAAGAATGAATATTCACCTTAAACATATTACTTCTTGGAAATGGCCTTCAACAACCAAGAACATATTTTTCTCATATCACAGAATTTTTTCACGAGTACTAAAAAGTCTTGCAATTGATTTTTCTTCATTTTCTCAGCTTGTATTACACAAAGGGGTAATTTATGGTCATATACAAGCTTAAAAGATACATCAAGTGAGCCTAAGCCACAACCTAAACCTGCTGTCTGATCATATAATTAAGACTTGTTGCCAGAAAGAGAGAAGCCCTAAGAATTTCTTTGATTGGTGGTATTCCTTAAACCACTGTAGGTTGAAGACCTCACCTTTTCTAGGTTGAGGGTCTCCCTCCTAAAAACATTAAGGACCAATTCCTCTAGCAGAAGCCTTCAAATTCTTACAATATTTGGAAAATCTTTGGGAATCATGCTAAGCATTCCAGGTTCAAACCCAAAGCTCTCCATTTCCACAACATTAGGGAACACTTACTCTAGCAGAAGACTTCAACATCTCGGCATATTTGGAAGAGTTTAGTGAAATTCACTAAGTGTTCCATTGTTGGTGGCAATCCTTAAGCAATTAATCATTGAGAACTCTAGGTATTCCACCTTATACCTTCATTTGAGAGGGAACATTCAACCTATTTCTATCATGCATTGTCGTATTTTTGTATTATAGCTCTCTCCTTGGACTTGTATATACCCTTCTAGATTAAGGAGGAATGTTGAACACCTAATCTCCTAAGGGCTATGGTGTGAAATTTAAATGGTCATTAGAGTCCAAGATACCTTTTCAATCTAAATCTAATAGTTATAATAATGTATTAGAAATATATATCTTGTGAATAATAAAGGTAACTCACGATTATCTTATTTCCTATCCAATTTTTGGGATCAGGTATCAAAGTAGCCTAGGTAATTTAAGAAAGGAAATAATGGCCTTTGTTATTTGTTGAAGGAGGTGTCGTGGAATAAGCTATGCACTATTTATTGATGTTCCTAAGATTCAAACAACTTTGCTACGAGAAGATTTTGGCTAGTTTCAAAGATTTTTGATTCTAACAATTTCTTCATTTAATATTTAACTTCTGGAAAATAAAAATGGTTATTTTAAAGACTTTGATAAATTAATATTTTTTTTGTACTGAATTTTACTATTCTAGAAGTGCTTTTACCATGCATTTTAAAGATTTCTTTCACAAAGATTTGATGTTGCGCTAAAGCTTTTGCACCACATTCATAAGTTTTGGAGCTATTTTTCTTGTTTTTCGTATCATATCTCAATATTAACCGACTTGAATTATTTAGGATTTTGAACTGGCTCAAACAACTCATTCAACCAAAAATCCTAAGAATTATGAAATTTCTTGAAACTATAATGTTTACATTACCTATATTAGACAATTTTCCTAGTCTCTTTGCACCGGCTATAATTATGGATCTCAAAGAATTTCGTGAACTTGCAGACCTTCTTCATCTCATATGTATAGATCCTTTTGAAATTATTTTATCGTAGTTAGGATCTTTGATCTTTCATGATATACACTATGTTTCCACACACACACACACACACACACACACACACACACACACACACACACACACACACACACACAGATATATATATATATATATATATACACACATACATATATATATATATAGATATTTTTACCATATGATGACAATTTCCATACTCGAACCTACGGTTTAGAGAGCATGTAATACGTTTATGAATCCTTAATGATTATTCATGAAGACCACTATTAAAAATTAGGCCATAATTTTTCATTTATTATGCTAATAGTTTATCATGCAAACTTTTTCCAAAATCATACTTTATTCATTCGTTTATTATCTTAACACCCACTTTTCTGCTTTATTCATTTTCAAAATTTCAAGGAACATTGGTTTGGTTTACGGTGGAGGCAACATGGGACTCATCATGGGTGTTTCGCAAGCCATTCATGAAGGTGTTAACCATGTACTTGGTTATGTAATATTATGTCTTTAATTTCAGCCTCTTCCCATTCTTAAATGATGAATTGAAGCAAAATATTGTCTAGTCTAGATTTCAAGAAAAATATAAAACTTATATAATTTTCAATAAGTATTTTTTTCACTCTGCTAATTCTAACCTCTCAGTTTTCAAACTAGTTCCCAATTCCCTTACTCCTCGAGAGGAAAAATAAAAGGAAGAAAAAGAACTTTCTGTTGTCTCTCATTCAATTAAAAAAAATATAAATAAATCATTTTCATGCACGCAAAACTAAGAATTTATTCCATGAAAATCCATGACATGTAATTGCATTGTTTTGAAGACAATTATATGTACACACTACAAGATAATTACTATAAACCTTCGAAGTTTTACCTGATAAGTTGTTTCTTTTTACTGCATATTTGCAAGACACACGAGATTGAAAAAAAACTCAACAATATCTTAATGAATGTCTCAAAGAATGTTTTACAATAACGTACATTGAAATATGTTAAGAAATTATTGAATCGGTTCTCGGGGTTTCTTGGACTCTAATAACCAATTACCTAACAGAAACTAACATGAGCATTAGTTGTTTAACATTCCCCACTTAATCAAAAGGGAATATGAAATTCCAAGAATGAGAGCTCAAAATGCAGTAATGCATCTCAACCAAGAGTTGAATTTATCTCAGAAATGGTTTTTAAGGACGACCACAAACAAAAGATCTGATAACTCGATGTATCAAGCAACACCAATTTTGGAACCTACATAACAGTTCTCAGAACAACAATTGAACAATTATGAATATGGAAGTAATCGCTCACAAAAATCTCAATCAAATGTAGTATCACAACTCTCGTATAGGTTGTGGCTCAGGATGTGGATCTCTAACTCAGGCTTTCTTGACATTTCGAACTCAAACCTGTAGTTGACCAACAACAAATTCCCCCCTTTTCGAATACTGAGTGAAAATTATTCTTCAACACTACAAGCTTCGTCAACACTCTCGAACAAATCCTATGATATGATCTATATATCTTCTCGGATGCTTTTGACCAATCCCAAGAATCAATCCATCCAAAAATTTTCTTATCTCTTGCAATACTCTTATTTTTGGAACATCTCTCTGAATGGTGAGTAAACTTTCCACAATGCTCATAGGGGTGAATATCAAAACACTAATCTTTCATATGTCCAACTTTATTACACTATTGACATTTAAAAACTTTTTCTGGAACCATACTATCCAAAAATCTCATAATTCAAAATTTTATAGGTTTAGCAAAATATGGAATGTGAAAATATATATCATTGTTATAACCCAAACTAGTTCTATGTTTAGTGTGTGTAATCTCTTCCCATGGTCTTATAACAGGTTTCACATCAACACTTATAACTGCATATAAATTTTCACCTGAAATAAATTCATTTCTATGACCATTATCTCGTTGATGATTAGGCTTAAACAAAAAAAATTCTGAACAAGAACATTTTCAGAATTCTTCTTCTAGAATTCATGTAATTCATCTCGCTAAAACTGCGACTCTAGCTCCAAGAAATCAATTTCTCTTTTAACATTTTGCAAACATGATTGGATGTCAGAGAGCATTTTTTTCTGACTTGGACTTCATTATGGACAGTATATAGCAATAAATTTATTAATAACTGTACTAAATCATTTAGTTTGGCTATTTTCTCCAGTGCAATATGAAAGTAAACTTACAATAAACTCAGAAAAAGGGGTGTTGGTTACCACCGAAAATGCTCCCAATACCAAAAAAATTTCAATGATCTAACCAGGTGCCAGGTTCAATCGATCATACACCCATCAACAATACAAATTCAAGTAAAAAAATGATCATTGCAACTACGTAAGTAGCAATTTTTTATATATTTTCTCCATACAATGAATGCTAAAGGAATCTGCAAACTCAAATATGTGACAGAGCTCATCAAATATTGACAGCAAATAGTGACATGTTCAGGGTCGCCAACCCATAGAAACCAAAATTATTTTGTCTTCTTCTTGTCCAACAAAAATATCACAACCTCCAACAAAAATGTCACAAACCTCCAAAGTTCCTCCAAAAATTTTCTTCTTTTTTAAAAATAAAATTACTAAACATATGGATTTGAACTTGCGACCTCAAATATGACATCTAACTATATGATCTTTTCTAACCAACAAAAATGTCAAAAACCTCCAAAATTCCTCCAAAATTATCTTCTTTCGTTCAAATAAAATTACCAAACATATGGATTTGAACTTGTGAAGTCAAATTCTTCTTGAAGTAAATAACCTTCGTAAATTCTTAAATGTGTATATTAAATAGTGATACCAGTATGTGAAGATAAAAAAGATATCACCCTTTCTGAAAATAATTACCACTTTCCCAACTAATTAATTCACCACCATATTTTGAACTTCATCCATTTAATATATTTCGTATTAAAAATACCTTTTCATTCCAAATTCCCTCTTTAATCTTCCTTTTAATACCTTTTCATTTCAAATTTTGACAATGAAATATTTTTTTCCTGTGTACAATGTTATGATTCTTTGAATTCCTCTTTTTTCAAATTAAGTTGTCTTAGTGATCTAATGGTATGTTTCAAAATAATCTTGGTTTAAATGTCAGCACTCATGCCCCTTTAAAAGATTTAATAAAAAATTCTTTCACAATTTTATTTATTATAAATCACCCTCATAAAAATATCTTTCATTTTCACAATAAATTTCACAATTCCATACTAATGTAACTTCCACTTTATTATTAAAAATTTGAATTATAAATAACATAACTTCTCATTCACTACAGTAAATTTGATAATTGATGAGGCTTCTTCCAAAATTAAAACTTGAGCTCACCAAGCAATAAATATTCACCAACAAAGTTTATGATTCACCAACACAATATGGCCTCCAACGAAATTAATTCCACGTAAGAGAGTTTATTATTCGCCAACACAATATGGCCTCCAAAGAAATTAATTCCACTGATAAAAATTCACCAACAACAATAAATCACAATATAGCCTCCAAAAATCTTATTCGACCATGATACTATCGATCAATATTTACAACATAAACAACTTAACCTAGTAAGTGAGCAAATTAACCATGCTCTCATTCAATAAAGAATCCCACCCATTTGATACTACTATAAGACACAAAATATTGGAAACAAACTCAACAATACATTAATGAATTTATCAAAGAATGTAATGTACATATAAAAAACCATTGAATCAGTTCTCAGTTTTCTTGGACTCTAATAACCAATTACAAGGTGAAAATATAAATGAACGAAAAGTGGTATATATTAATGAATGTCTCAAAGAATTCAATGTAAATCTAAAAAACCATATATAATGTACATATAAAAGAAAATTAAGATATTATAAGGAGGTCATCAACCCCACCCTAGAATATCAAAAGTATCTATATTTTTTAACTGGATCAATCAAGAAAATTAATATAGCCAAGAATAGAACGAACTCTCATGAGCTCCATAGTGAAACAGGTAGTTGGAAAACTCCTAAAACACCATGGATGGAAAGGGTCTGCCATCTCTGTGAGAATATGAACATCAAGGATGAAAATCACTTCCTCTCAGAGTGCCTGGCATACAACCACATTAGAGCTCAATTTCATAATCTTTGTTGCAATACTGACCTTCCTAGACTTTTAAGATGTCAAAATTATAGTGAGCTTCGAAGGCTTCCCTCCAAGATTTTTGAGCATAGGAATAAAATCTTAAATAAAACTAAATAACTCTTTTCTTCAAGTCTGATAGACCAAAGATTTGTCTCAGTGGACGTTAACCATCATAATCATCATTATCAAAAAACTCTTGAATATGTTATCAATTTTCATAGACTCTAATAATAAATTAAAAAGTGAAAATCTAAATGAGGTGAAAGCGGTTGCTCACATGAACCAAAGAAAGGGTGAAATGGCCGGGAAATTTGAGGCTTTCGTAGCCTTAAGAAGTAGGGAAAAATCTCAAAAATAAAGGAAATTTTATTCGTTTGCGATAATGAAATAATGGGATGTTAGGTCCCTATATTACTAGTATATTCCATTATTGTTGTTAGTGTAACCACCTTATTGTTATTATTGTATCCCTATAACCCTCATATTATTATTATTGTTCCCTTAAATTATTATTGTTAGGTCGGCTAGGATTACATTGTGGCCCCATGGACTCCTATATATAGAAACGAGGTTTTGTAATTTGAATCATCCAAGAATTGTTCACTCATGTAATGTATTCGAGTTTGCCCCCTCGAAGTGGCTAATTTATAAGGAATTGATATCTCTTTTCTTCTATTTTTGGAGCTGGATTAACAACATTTGGTATCGGATATTTGGATTTTAGGGTTTCGGTGCTCCAAACAGGCCAGCGTGGAATTTTCGCTACAAATTTTTTCTATGAAGGTTCAGAAACTGAAATTTTGAGGGTACGAAGCCGAAATCTTGAGGAAAATTGTCGTAAAATTTCAAAGCTTCATTTGCAATATTTTTGGAGATATGATATGTGGAAGTTAGGGCTTTTTGCAGGCTGCTAAATTTCACTTAAAAAATTCATCGCGTAATTTTCGCTATAATGTTTTTTCAACAAAAGTTCAGAAGCTAAAAAATTTAGAGCATGAAGCTGAGATTTTGATTAACATCTTCACAAAATTTTAGAGCTTGGTTCAAAATAATTTCGAAGATATGATCTATGGAAGTTAGGTCTTTTTTAAGATCTCTAATTTCATCTCAAAGAGGTGATCATGGGAAAATATTCATAACTCTCTCTCTGAGCATCTGATTGGAATTTTGTAAAAATTGACTAGAAGTACACAGATTGTAGTTTCCTATCTATAAATTTTAGAGCCAAAGGAGAAAACAGTGAAACGTGGCAAGTCATACAAGTTTGCTCTACGGAACCAGTCCATAATTAGATCATTATGCGACATTGGACATAACTTTGACTTGAAGAATCCAAATCAAGTTAGACCTGTGGCATTTGAAAGAAGATTCAGAGGAATACTACAGGGCCAAATTTCAGATATTGAGGTTCTGCAATTATAGATATAATTCAATTTCATTATAGAGCTCTGCAAAAGAAAGTAAAAGGTGTGTATTTTTTTTCCCAAACTGCATAAGTCTTGTTTAAAGAATCAAGTTGAGTTAATTCCAAGTGAATATTGTAGAATATATATTAGTATTGGTTTCTAAAATGGCCCCTAAAAATAATTCAACACCCATTAATCCTTTAGAAGGCTCTACTATAACTCATGGAGACGAAGAATGGCAACATGACATATCAAAATTACAAGAGCAAGTGCAACAAATTTCTCTTTCGCAAAGAGAAACAAAAAATGACATGGAATTTCCAAAGAAAGATGTGGAAACTAAGATGGATGGCTTGAAGAAAATCATGGAATCTAAGATAGATGGCATAGAAGCTGGCAGGGAATCTAAGATTGTTTTGAAACCAGCTCCAAAAATAGAAGAAAAGAGATATCAACGCCTTAGAAATAAGCCACTTCGAGGGGGAAACCTCCAATACATTACATGAATGAAAAATTATTGGATGATACAAATGAAAATACCTCCTTTCTATATATAGGAGTCCATGGGGCCACAATGTAATCTTAGTGGGGCCATAATGTAATCCTAGCCGACCTAACAATAATAATGTAAGGGCACAATAATAAAAATATTGGGGTTACAGGGGTACAACAATAATAATAAGGGGGCCTACACTAACATAATAAGGGACTACATTATTTATATAGGGACTTATCACGCCCCTCTCCTTCAAACAAATGTTGTCCTCAATGCTTGATTATTTCATGATGCTTCTGTAGAAAATTATCATCGTCCCATGTGGAATCTTCTATAGGAAAGTTCTTCCACTTGATGCGATACTCTGAAATTGATCGTACCTGACGGGTTCTTGTTTTTGTGACTGCATCAAAACTTCTTTTGATGTGATGTTGATCTTACTGTTGTTTCATTAGATTCTGCACCAAAGTTAGGTTATCCTTTGAGAGTTGGAGAACTTGTTGTTGATGCTCGATGTGATATTTCACTAATTTTTCATCCATATTAATTATTATTTGATCCTTCAAACCATCCATCTTAGCTTCCATTTCTGATTTTAAACCATCTATGTCATCTTCGGTTGCTCTTTGTAAGATCGAAATTTGTTGCACTTGGTACCGTAATTTTGATATCTCATACTGCAATTATTCCTCTTGATGTGTCATAGTATAGATTTTAGAGGGCTTAATGGGTATGGAATTATTTTTTGGAGGCATTATAGAACCCAATAATGATACAAATTCTAAAATATGCCCTTGGGATCACTTTAGACTGCTTTTTCAAGCAAATGTTATGCGATTTTAAAAATCAAATACACAACTTTTTCTTGATTTTGAGGAGCTCGATATTGAAACTGAATTATCATTGTGATTTCAAATCTTCAATATCTGAAATTTGGTAGTGAGGTAGCTCTCTGAATTCTCTTTCGAATGCCACAGGTCTAACCTAATTTCAATTCTTGATGTCAAAGTTGTACCCAATCTCCTACGATGACCTAATTATGGAATGGTTCAGTAGAGAAAACTTGTAAGACTTTCCACATATCACTATTTCCTCCTTCGGCTCTAAAATTTATAGACAAGGAGATACATTTCATGTACTTGTGACCAATTTTTACATAATTCCAATTCGATGTTGAGAGAGAGAGTTATGAAGATTTTCCCATGATCACCTATTTGAGATGAAATTTAGGATCCTGCAAAAGACCTAAATTCCATAGACCATATCTTCAAAAATATTGTGAACCAAAATATGTAATTTTGTGACACTGTTCCTCAAGATTTCTAATTTGTACTCTAAAAATTTCAGCTTTTGAACCCTCGTAGAAAACAAGTTATAGTGAAACTTATTTGATGACCTGTTTAGGTTAAATTTAGGAGCCTTCAAAATGACCTAAATTCCACCAATCATATCTCAAAAAATATTGCGAACGAAGCCCTAAAATGTTGCGATGATGTTCCTCAGGATTTCTGCTTTGTACCCTAAAAATTTCAGCTTCTGAACCTTCTTAGAAGAAAATTTATAGCGAAAAATGCCACGATGACCTATTTGGAGCAATGAAGCCCTAAAATCCAAAGCTCTGATACCAAATGTTGTAAAACCAACTCCAAAAATAGAAAAAAAGAGATATCAACGCCTTAGAAATAAGCCACTTAGAGGGGGCAACCTCCAATACATTACATGAATGAACAATTCTTTCATGATACAAATGAAAAAACCTCCTTTCTATATATAGGAGTCCATGGGGCCATAATGTAATCTTAGTAGGCCCACAATGTAATCCTGGCCGACTTAACAATAATAATGTAAGGGCACAATAATAAAAATATGGGGGTTACAGGGATACAACAATAACAATAAGGGGGCCTACACTAACATAATAAGGGACTACATTATTTATATAGGGACTTATCAAAGATGGATGACATGGAAGCTAAGATCGACGAAAAAATGGAAAACATGAAGAATGTTCTAAAAGAAGACATAGAAGGTTTTAAAAAGTTGAGACAAGAAATGTTTCGTAATGGTGAAAAGATAGTAGAGGAAATTGATGATGAGAACAACATAAATGTTAATCGTGATTTCATAAACTCTAACATTGGTGGGAAGAACCACCATATTCCAAAAATGGATATGAGGAAGTTTGATGGAAAGGATCCTGTAACATGGATACTACAGATGGAGCAATATTTTGATCTCCATAACGTGAAAAACACACAAAAGGTACGCATTGCGACTTTACATTTAGAAAAAAATACATTTGTATGGTATCGATGGCTTTTCTCTAGTAAAAAAATTGTCACTTGGTCAGTTTTTACAGAGGAAATGATAGCACATTATGAGGATAAAAAGAGAAACGCCTTCTTTAGCCAATTGAAAAATCTCAAACAAAAGGGTTTAGTGGGGGAGCACATTGAGTACTTCCAAAAATTGAATATAAGGGTAACTGATGTTATAGAGGAACACAAGATTGATCTCTTAATAGGTACTTTAAAGGATAACATCCAACATGAAGTTCATGTTCTGGAACCTAATTTATTGGAGAAGGCATTCAGGTTGGCAAGAAAAATTGAATGTAGAATTATGGCAACAAGGAAGCCTACCACTCACTTCTATAGAGAAGGAATTGTTGCTATGCCTAGATTTCCACAACCTACAAAGTTGACACCACAACAATTGGAAGAAAAAAGAGAAAAATGGCTTTTCTACAGTTTTGATAGCAAATACACTAAAGGTCATAAGTGTGCTGAGAAGAAATTATTTTACATAGATTGTGAAGAGGAAGAAGAAAATGAACAAGAAGAGGATATACACCAGGAACCAACCCTAGAAGAGGAAGAAATGAGTCTGACCATATCTTGTAATGCATTAGTAGGAATTACCATGTAACACCCATAGTTTTATGTTTTTATTTCAAGCTAGACATTTGAACTTAAATCCAAAGGGGAGTGGACCCCAATGGATAAGTATTGTGTGGATGTAATTAATTATTTAATTATGAAAAATGAATAAAATAATTTTGTGCATATTGACCAAATGAGAATTATGAGATCACTTGCCAAATCCATGAGGTATGGAAAGAGGCTAAGACTTTCCCCAAAAATCTTTCGAAAAATCCTTGAAAGAATTTATTTCTAATCTAGATTTTGAGGAAAAATCTAGATTTCCCGAATGAGGTGGAGAGTAGTCGGGAAGAGGTAAAAAACTGGAAAAGCAGAAAGCAGCTTTAAAATTCCCTAAATAAGGGAAGCCTAGGAAAACAAGAATAAAAGCATCATGTAATTCTGGACGGAGAATTACAAATAGGCTTTGGGGAGAATAAGCTTAAAGAAGCTACTCCAGAACAGATTGGGTTTGGTCTGTCATGGGGAAGGATCTCAGCTTGGGGGTGAGTTCTGTGGATAAAATAACTCTAAGATTGGGAGGACTGGTCATCACAGAAGTGGTATGCATACAAACTTTATAAATAATTAAACTAGATGTTGTTAGACAATGCTGAAAAGTGTCGTAGTGATTATGTTGAGTAGTTGTTGTGTGATGAAATTCCGTACTTTTAACATAATTAAATAGAAGAGACAATTCTTCTAAATTTCTGTATGGTAGTAGGAACAAATATAGGGAACACTATCAACCAGAATCTCTAAACCATGGGGTGGAATAAATCTTGAGAGAGTATATATGATTCCCTAGAATAGTTGTAGGGTAACTTTAATCTACTTCAACAAAAAAAAAAAAAAATAGTACATAAGAAGAAAAAAAAAATTAGATTCATGTATTAATAATTGGTGGTTGTGGTAAGCTTACACCTTACAGATGTAGATATATGCCAATGAAAATTTAGTACAGGCTCCAAAAAGGAGTGGATTTTATTGCACTACAAATTAAACCTGGAAAGATTTATTTTTTTTGAAATAAACATCAATTATGATATTAATGATATCCTTTGCTTATAATATGTTTGGTTTGAATAATAAACAGGAAATTACATATAATAAATTTAAGATAAATTTCAGACAGAACTCATAAGCTGCTTGGAATAACAGAAATACACTAGCAAAGCATTAATAAATTCTGGTTAGGGGTGCTTACCAGAAACTAGGGTTATTAACTATCTTATACCAATGCTTTAAAAAAAATAAAAAAACTCCAGAGCCTCATGTTGCTGATATAAAGTAATTAAAGGTGACAATTCTAAAATGAGATATAGAAAAAAAAATTAAACAAGTGTAAGTATAACTGATTGCAAGGTACAGATAGCATCTAAATAGCGATGATAATGTAAATAAATTTTACAGTTGCTATGAGTAGGCCACGAAAGTAGACTGTAGTGTATTAAACAGTTAAAAATTCCTCTAGAGATATGCACACACACACACACACACACACACACATATTGTGAAAGTCTGCAAATTAAAATTTAAAATTTAATGTTAACAGGTATATTTCATATCTGTACTATGGACAAAAGACTGAAAGTAAGATGCTTGACAAATTCATAACTAGTAAAGCAGTCTATTCTCATACATAGCGTTTCATCATGTTATAGACCGATATGCAGATTGGACACACAAAAAACTAGCCCTTATAAAATTATATTGGAACAGAATTAAAATTCTGTGGTTGAGAAGTCAACATAGTCTCGATAATCTATCCATGGACAGGTATTTATAATGGTCAAACGTGAGGATTCTTACATATTACTTGACATAATTGTATTTTCAGAAATATTTAAAAATATGGTAAGTAACGAAGGAAATTTTAACTAACTGGAGATTTCCAAAAATATATATATAGATATATATATATATATATATATATATATATATATTAAAAATACAATATTCTACTTATCGAATGAATTCGATAAAATTGACATAATTTCACTTACTGGTTTATATGCTCTATACTGAGCCATGATCATGCATGGAATTAATAGAATCAAATAAACCAAACCCAGGTTTGTACATTCACGTAGACATGAAATAAATTAGTATAGAGGAACGTATATATATATATATATATATACCGACTGCTACGATAATGTATATACATCTATGAGTTAACGAAAATCTCAGCTAATACAACGTAAAACAAGTCGTACAGCAGAGAATAGAAAGAAACTAGAACATCCAATCGACAGGGTTCCATGAGCGAATTAAATATTAAACAGTTTGAGTCGAAACTCTATTACGGGGAATGAGAAAGTTAATATATGTTCCCGTTACACAATAAAATAGAATAGCCGAGTAGACTAGCCCTCATAACAATAGCAGGCAAATTCAAGCAACATAAGATCTTCAGAGTCGATAGTTGAAGAGCAATATTTTTACCAACCTGAAAAGGAAGAATGTAACCCGGAATTAGTAAGGAAATACAAATCGAGCTATAAACCATAGCTAATGACAATTCGACAAAAGAACTATGTTAGCTGCAATCAAAACAATTACAAATTTAAATTAGTGATAGGGAATGTCAAACTTAGAACGTGTCCATAAGTTCGATAAAAAAACTCAGCGTAATGATGTTGCGTATGGGTCGAATGGTGACACTTACCATTCAGGACTTGCGGCGCTGAGACGAAAAGAACCAAAGTAGTCATTCTAACCGAGACAAAATGAAAACCAAGTTAATTTTTGTGGGTTGCAACGAAGCAATACCCTCTGTTCAAGAATTAAAAATGTCAAACTATGCAAATGATACCTATAAATTGATAATGTTCCCTAAAAGCCACATAAATTTCTGAGCAGAAGAAAATAAAAATTACCAGGGCATGGAAGTTGTAATTAACCAAAAATGTCTATGCACTATTGTCCAGAATGAATCTCGTTTCCACCTACGAGGTAGGGTAAGGATGGTCAGGGAAACTCGAAGCAAAAGCAAACTTTAAATTCATAGATATCATAAAAAAAACTATGAAGAGCAACCAAGGAGTTACCTGGGTGAGGGAAATGCTTTGCGTCCAAGTAGAAAAACACTGGAATTCATTTGGATAACGCCTCACTGCCAGAGTAGCCAAGAAACGATGCCTGGAAGGGAACAGTCCTCGGAGAATAATGAACAAGAAATTCAAAGAGGTTTAATAGAAAACGTAGGTGATAAACCCTAAACGTCTTAGACACTACACTTGTCAACCATCGGGTGATCGTCACAAGGATCGACAGCGAAAATCCATGAGTCAGAAACCCTAAATCTGATGGGATGACGGAGTAAACATACAGATAAGAAAATTAACTCAAGGCACGAGGATGTCTTGTATGAGAATAACCACAAGATATTTTTTGAGGCTCAAGGAGAAGTATTCTCCATTTCATCAATGCTACACGTATTGTGTGGATTTGGCATGGTACACAAAAACATTCAGAATTAATGCTACCAATAGTATCATTGAGTCAATGATAAAGCCAAACGAGAAGCTAAATTCTGGTAAGGGAACAACATTATATGTCAATTCCACGAGATGAATAACCAAATTAAAACATTTTAACAATAATGTTATGTATGACATGGCATGGTCTTAGAGCCATGAAACCAATTACAAGGATCTTCAATTTCAACGTAAGATCGTATATGTATGGGTTGACATACGAGTGGATAGTTTAAAATTGGGAGTTTATTAAGTGTAATCATGGGATACATATTTTATGTTATCAAAGTATAAGGCTTCTATGGGAGGTATAAGGCTTGAAGTATAATGATTGCATAATAATGTATATGGATAGGTATATATGGATATATATATAGATGGGAAAGTATGTTAGTGGAATTATGATCTGAAAAAAAAAACAAGGTGGTGTTATATATATGGTTATATGTATATGCTTAACACCTGAAAAAAAAAAATTGGAATGAGGATGTGTGACAAATGGTAACAGAGCCCATGTTAGAAAACTGGGATGTTGTTGTGCTCACTGTATAAATTATTGCTTGTTGAAAAAAAAAATTATTTTTTTTACTGATGTTGTTTTGTTAGTGTACAGTGGTACTGGAACTGAAAAGACAATGGCTGAAGGAGATGAAATTAATGTTGATCTGCGTGATTAAGATAACATGCTAGATCCCAACGCTCCTTTTATGGCTATGTTGCACAGGTTGCAATGGGAGATGGCTGAGTTAAGAAGCCAAAATGACAGGTTTTCATTAGCTAGTGAGGGGCAGGAAAAGGTCTTAAGAGAACTGACTTCGTGGAACAGCCAAGAAGGCGAAGGTTCCGGAAAAAGGAAAAAAGGAACAAGAAGAGGATATACACCAGGAACCATCCCTAGAAGAGGAAGAAATGAGTCTGACCATATCGTGTAATGCATTGGTATGAATTACCATGTAACACCCCTAGTTTTATGTTTTTCTTTGAAGCTAGACATTTGAACTTAAATCCAAAGGGGATTGGACCCCAATGGATAAGTATTGTGTGGATGTAATTAATTATTTAATTATGAAAAAGGAATAAAATAATTGTGTGCATATTGACCAAATGAGAATTATGATATCACTTGCCAAATCCATAAGGTATGGAAAGAGGCTAAGACTTTCCCCAAAAATCTTTCAAAAAATCCTTCAAAGAATTTATTTCTAATCTAGATTTTGAGGAAAAATTTAGATTTCCCCAATGAGGTGGAGAGTAGTTGGGAAGAGGTAAAAAGATAGAAAAGCATAAAGTAGCTTTAAAAATCCCTAAATAAGGGAAGCCTAGCCAAACAAGAATAAAATCATCCTGTAATTCTGGACGCAGAATTAGAAACAGGCTCTAGGGAGAATAAGCTTAAAGAAGCTACTCCAGAACATATTGGAGTTGGTCTGTCCTGGGGAAGGATCTCAGCTCGGGGGTGAGTTCTATGGATAAAATAACTCTAAGTTTGGGAGGACTGGTCATCACAGAAGTGGTATGCATACAAACTTTATAAATAATTAAATTAGATGTTGTTAGATAATGCTGAAAAGTGTTATAGTGATTATGTTGAGTAGTTCTTGTGTGATGAAATTCCATACTTTTAACAGAATTAAATGGAAGAGAAAATTCTTCTAAATTTCTGTATGGTAGTAGGAACAAATCCAAGGAACACTGTCAGCCAGAATCTCTAAACCATGGGGTGGTTTAAATCTAGAGAGAGTATATATGATTCCCTAGAATAGTTGTAGGGTAACTTTAATATGCTTCTACCAAAAAAAAAATAGTACATTAGCAGAAAAAAAAAAAATTAGATTCATGTATTAATAACTGTTGGTTGTGGTAAGTCTACACCTTACAGATGTAGATACATGCCAATGAAAATTTATTACAGGCTCGAAAGGAGTGGGCTTAATTGCACTACAAATTAGACCTGGAAAGAATTGTGTTTTATGAAATAAACATGAATTATGATATTAATGATATCCTCTGCTTATAACATGTTGAGTTTGAATAATCAGTAGTAAAATACATATAATAAATTTAAGATAAATTTCAGACATAACTCATAAGTTGCTTGGAATAACAGAGATACACTAGCAAATCATTAATAAATTCTAGCTAGGGGTGCTTACTAGAAACTAAATTTATTGACTATCTTATACCAGTTCTTTTCAAAATAATAAAAAAACTCTAGAGCCTCATGTTTCTGATATAAAGTAATTAAATGTGACAATTCTAAACTAAGATATAGGAAAAGAAATTAAATGGGTGTAAGTATAACTGATTGCAGGGTACAAATAGCACCTAAATATCGATGATAATGTAAATAACTTTTACAGTTGCTATGAGTAGGCCATGAAGGCAGACTGTAGGATATTAAACAGTTAAAAATTTCTTTAGAGATATGCATATATATATATATATATATATATATATATATATTGTCAAAGTCTGCAAATTAAAATTTAAAATTTAATGTTAACAGGTATATTTTATATATGTACTATGGACAGAAGACTTAAATTACGATGCTTGACAAATTCATAACTAGTAAATCAGTCTGTTCTCATACGTAGAATTTCATCATGTTATAGACTGATATGCAGATTGGACACACAGAAAACTAGCCCTTATAAAATTATATTGGAACAGAATTAAAATTATGTGGTTGAGAAGTCAACATAGTCTCGATAATCTATCTATGCACAGGTATTTATAATGGTCAAACGTGAGGATTCTTACATATTACTTGACATAATTGTATTTTTGGAAATATTTAGAAATCTGGTAGTAAACGAAGGAAATTTTAATTGACAGGAGATTTCAAAAAAAAAAAAAATTATATTAAAAATACAATATTCTACTTATCGAATGAATTCGATAAAATTGACATAATTTCACTTACTGGTTTATATGCTCTATACTGAGCCACGATCCTGCATGGAATTAATATATTCAACTAAATCAAACCCAGATTTGTACATTCACGTAGTCATGAAATAAATCAGTATAGAGGAACGTATATATATATATATATATATATATATATATATATATATATATATATATATATATATATATCGACTGCTACGATAATGTATATACAGCTATGAGTTAACGAAAATCTTAGCTAATATAACGTAAACCAAGTCATATAGTAGAGAATAGAAAGAAACCGGAACATCCATTCAACATGGTTCTGTGAGCAAATTAAATATTAAATAGTTTGAGTCGAAACTCTATTACGGAGAATGAGAAAGTTAATATATGTTCTCGTTACGCAATAAAATAGAATAGCCGAGTAGGCTAGCCCTCATAACAATATCAGACATATTCAAGCAACATAAGATCTTCAGAGTAGACAGTTGAAGAGAAATATTTTTACCAACCTGTAAAGAAAGAATGTAACCCTGAATTAGTAAGGAAATACAAATCGAGCTATAAACCATATATAATGACAATTCGACGGAAGAACTATGTTACCTGCAATCAAAACAATTATGAATTTAAATTAGTGACAGGGAATGTCAAACGTAGAACATATCCATAAGTTCAATAAAGAAACTCAGCATAATTATGTTGCGTATGGATCGAACGGTGACACTTACGATTCACGACTTGCGGTGCTGAGATGAAACGAACCAAAGTAGTCATTCTAACCGAGACAAAACAAAAACCAAGTTAAGTTTTGTGGGTTGCAACGAAGCAATACTCTCTATTCAAGAATTAAAAATTTCGAACTATGCAAACAATACCTATAAATTCATAATGTTCCCTAAAAGCCACATAAATTTCTGAGTGGAAGAAAACAAAAATTACTAGGGCATGGCAGTTGTAATTAACCAAAAATTTCTATGCATTATTGTCCAGAACGAATCTCGTTTCCACCTACAAGGTAGGGCAAGGACATTCAGGGAAACTCGAAGCAGAAGCCAGCTTTAAATTCATAGATAGCATAAAAAAAATTATGAAGAGCAACCAAGGAGTTACCTGCGGGAGGGAAACGCTTTGCGTCCAAGTAGAAAAATGTTGGAATTTGTTTGGATAGCGCCTCACCACCGGAGTTTGAGCCAAGAAACGATGCCTGGAAGGGAACAGACCTTGGAGAAGAATGATCAAGAAATTCAAAGAGGTTTAATAGAAAACTTAGGTGATAAACCCTAAATGTCTCAGACGCTACACTTGTCAACCATCAGGCGATCGTCACAAGGATTGACAACAAAAATCCATGAGTCAGAAACCCCAAATATGATCGCATGATGGAGTACACATACAGATAAGAAAATTAACTCAAGGCACGAGGACGTCTTGTCTGAGATTAACCACAAGCTATCTTATGAGGCTCGAGGAGAATTATTCTCCATTTCATCAATGCTATACGTACTGTGTGGATTTGGCATGGTACACAAAAACATTCAGAATTAATGGCACCAACAGTATTGTTGAGCCAATGATAAAGCAAAATGAGAAGTTAAATTCTGGTAAGGGAACAATATTATATGTCAATTCCATGAGATGAATAACCAAATTAAATTTTTTTAACAATAACGTTATGTATGACGTGGCATTGTCTTAGCTCCATGAAACCAATTACAAGGATCTTCAATTTCAACGTAAGATCATATATGTATGGATTCACATATGAGTGGATAGTTTAAAAGTGGGATTTTATTAAGTGTAATCATGGGATACATCTTTTATGTTATCATAGTATAAGTATTTTATGGGAGGTATAAGGCTTGAAGTATAATGATTGCATAATAATATATATGGATATATATATAGATGGGAAAGTATGTTAGTGGAATTATGATCTAAAAAAAAAACAAGGTGGTGTTATATATATAGTTATATGTATATGCTTAACACTTGGAAAAAAAAAAAAATTGGAATGAGGAGGTGTGACATACCACTCCTCAAAATCTCAAGATAGAAGGACATATCAAGAAGAAAAAGGTAATAGTGTTGATTGATTCAGGCAGTACCCATAATTTTATTCATTGTAAGGTAGCCAAGGAATTGAACTGTTTCCTATACCCAGTACCAGAATGTCAAGTGATGGTTGAAAATGGAGGAATGATAAATTTCTCTAGAAAATGTCAGAATATCAAGCTAACCATGGGGGAATATGTATTGAATAGTCCAATGCTTTCCATTCCTATGGGAGGTGCTCATGTTGTATTAGGAGTACAATGGTTACAATCTTTGGGGACGGTAGCTTTTAATTTCCAAGAACTTTTCTTGAATTTTTTTTCAAAAGGAAAGGAAGTCAAATCAGGGCATATTGCAGGGAATTTGAGAAAGATAATAAGCTCTAATGTCATGAAAAATCTTCTAAAGAAATAACAATGAGGCGCAATTGCACAATTATGCTCACTAGAAGTTCGAACATCAAAATCATCTATTTCTGCAGATCTCCAAAATGTCTTGCAAAATCATTCCAAGGTGTTTGAAACTCCCAAAGGACTCCCACCTATTCGTGATCATGATCATGCTATTCATTTGATTCCAAGAAGTGTTCCTCCAAACATCAGTGCTTATAGATATCCTTATTTCCAAAAGAGAAAAATTGAACGTATGATTGCAGAAGTGTTCGAGGCATGTATAATTCAAGCTATTCAAAGTTCTTTATTTGGTCTCGTAGTATTGGTACACAAGAAGGATCGATCATGGTGCATGTGTATCGATTATAGGGAGCTTAGTAAGCTCACCATCAAAGATAAATTTCCCATTCTTGAGACTAATGAATTACTGGATGAATTACATGAAGAAATTTATTTTACCAAGTTGGATCCTCGTTAAGGATATCATCAAATTAGAATGAATACTTAAGATATTTTGAAAACAACATTTCGAACTCATGAAGATCATTATGAATTTTTGGTCATGCCTTTTGGAGTTACCAATGCACCTTCTACATTTCAAGGGTTGATGAATTCCATTTTCAAACCCTTTCTTAGAAACTTTGTGCTAGTATCTTTTGATGATATACTAATCTACAGCAGGTCTTGGAAGGATCATGTTCAACATGTTGACAAGGTGCTCAAACTATTGCAAGAGAAACAATTATATGCAAAAACATCCAAATGTTTCTTTCGAGTACAAGAGGTGGAATATCTGAGTCATATTGTATCTGACAAAGGTGTTAAGGTAGACCCTAACAAAATTAAAGCCATTAAGGAATGGAAAGGCCCCACAACCATAAAGCAGTTGCAAGGATTTCTTGGGTTAACAGGGTATTATCTCAATTTTGTTAAGAATAATGGGAGAATAGCAACACCTCTAATAACATTATTGAATAAAGATGCATTTTCATGGATTCCTGAAGAATATAAGGCCTTTGAACATATTAAAGAGGAAATACCTATGCCAGACTTCAAAAAAACCTTTATTGTAGAATGTGATGCCTCAAGAAATTGAATTGGTGTTGTTTTAATGCAAGAAGGAAGACCCATTACTTTTGAAAGTTTTCCAATTAATGGAAAGTATTTAGAGAAACCTATTTATGAGAAGGAAATGTTAGCAATGCTTCATGCACTAAAGAAATGGCGAGCTTACCCAATGGGAAGACACTTTAAGGTAAAAACTGATCATGATAGTCTTAAACAATTTTTGGAACAAAGACTATCTTTAGAAGAGCAGCAAAAATGGGTCACAAAGATGCTGGGTTATCCACTCTCAAGAAAGAATGAAAATTTGGAAGCATTTCTTTGTGCCATTTCTATTATCCAACAAGATTGGATAACCAAAGCAAGAGATGAATGGAAGAAGGAGGAAGAAGTGTGGACACTCGTTCAAAAGTTGTCGCAATATCCCAGTACACCTGGTACATTTAGTTGGAAAAAGGATTCCTTATGGTAAAAATATCGCTTATATCTTTGTAAGAATTCCCAACTAAAACAAAAGATTCTTTTGGAATTGCACACTTCTCCTTGAGGAGGACACTCAAGATTTTTAAAAACATACCACAGGGTGAAGAAATAATTTTTTTGGGATGGAATTAAATCTGATATTCAAAAGTTTGTGGTGGAATGTTTGGTTTTCCAGTATAATAAAGTTGAGAAAATTAGGACCCCGGCTCCTCTACAACCTTGATCCATTCCAAGTCAATGTTGGGGGAGATTTAAATGGATTTTATCACATGTTTACCTAGGTCTGAAGGAAAGAGTGCCATCATGGTGATAGCTGATAGACTTACCAAGTATGTACACTTTTGTGCATTGTCTCATCCATTTAAAGCAAGTACAGTTGTTACTACTTTTATGGACACAATTCAAAAGCTCCATGGAAACCCAAAGGTCATTGTGAGCGACAAAGATCCCATTTTTACTGGAAATTTTTGGACAGAGTTATTTTCTTGTTTGAATACTCAATTAGCTCATAGCTCATCTTATCATCCTTAATCTTATGGTCAAACTGAGATATTAAATAAATGTTTGGAAGGATATATTCGTTGTTTTGAATCCGATAAACAAACACAATGGGTCAAGTGGCTACCTCTCGCAAAATGGTGATATAACACTTCCTTCCATACTGCAGCAAAAATAACTCCATTTATGGCACTTTATGGATATCATCCACCATCCATCACATCATATTTAAGAGAAAATTCAAAGGTTCAAGTAGTGGAAGATCACATTGAGCATGAACAAGAAGTTCTCCAACTCTTAAAGGATAACCTGAATTTGGAAAAAAATTGAATGAAAAAACAGACAAATCAACATCGTAGCGAGAGAAGTTTCAATGTAGGAGACTAAGTATTTCTATGGCTACAACCATACAAAAAAATGTCCCTCAAGCAAGCTAAGAAGGATAATAAATTATGGCCAAAGTACTATGTTCCTTACAAGGTGTTTCAAAACATTGGTACTATGGCATATAAATTGGAGGTTCCTACTTCTTCATGAGTGCATCCAGTTTTCCATGTTCCATGCTTAAAGAAGGTTATAGGTGAAAATCTTCCAGTTCAAACAATATTTCAAAAACTTGATGAGGAAGGAAAAATCATATTGGAACCTGAAGCGGTCATAAAAACAAGAACTCGACAGCTACGGAATTGATCAATTTTATAGTATCTCATCAAGTGGAAGAACTTACCCATTGAAGATTCTACATGGGAGAACGAGAATTTTATACAGAAGCACCCAGAGCTACTCAAGCATTGAGGCTAACACTTTATAGAAGAATAGGGGCATGTTAGGTCCCTATATTACTAGTATAGTCCCTTATTGTTGTTAGTGTAACCCCCTTATTGTTATTATTTTACCCCTGTAATCCCCATATTGTTATTATTGTTCCCTCAAATTATTATTGTTAGGTTGGCTAGGATTACATTGTGGCCCCATGGACTTCTATATATAGAAAGGAGGTTTTGTAATTTGAATCATCCAAGCATTGTTCATTCATGTAATGTATTGGAGGTTTCCCCTTCGAAGTGGCTTATTTATAAGGCATTGATATCTCTTTTCTTCTATTTCTGGAGTTGGTTTCACAACAAGGGAGCTTAAATCAAGACTATAAAAAATTCTTCTGCGAGGTGGTTAGGGAACTTTGGCAGAATCATTATAGGTGATAACCTGGGAACGTTCTATTGGTAGAGTCCAGATAACTTCTCTCACATACCGCATCCACATGGTGAAGCGCGCCGAAGGTGACTCCTATTTCCCAGGTATTTAGTCACCCTCATAAGATGTTATTCCCGAAACTATCGAGAATGGATGAGGTTTAAGTAATGCTTTTGTTTCTTAAATGGATATTAGGGCATTTTGAAATATCTAATCATATAAATGGTGGAGTCATTAATTAGAAAATATATATATTAAATACACTTAAAAATTATCATGAATACAAAAATATCATAAACATACCAAAGTACATGCATTCTGGCATGTATATATTACATATGATCGTTAAAAATTAAGATATCAAGTTCAATTACTAAAATACATATGGCGATATAATGCACACATTAAAAATAAGGATATCATTTCCAATTACTAAAATACATATGACCATATAATGCAGGCATTAAAAATTAGGATATCATGTTCAACTACTAAAATACATATGACCATATAATGCACTCATTAAAAATTATGATATCGTGTTCAATTACTAAAATGGAAAAGGAAAGAATATGGTAGACCATATCATCTTCACTAATGTCATGTTCTGAAAATCGATCATGGGTATTTATATATAGGACTATAATATGTTTATCAAAACTATAAATAAAAATTTTCAATTATTTTCTTTATATATAAATTAACAAATCTAAATAACAATATATATGCAATAATTTAGATGATGATGATGATGGTGGTTAACGTTCACTTAAACAAATCTTTGGTCTATCAGACCTAAAGAAAAGAGTTATTTAGTTTGATTTAAGATTTCATTCCTATGCTCAAAAAACTTGGAAAGAAGCCTCCCAAACCTACTATAATTTTGACATCTTAAAAGGCTAGGAAGGTCAGTATTGCAACAAATATTATGAAATTGAGCTCTAATGTGATTGTACTCAGGGCACTCTAAGAAAAAGTGATTTTCATCCTCGATGTTCATATTCTCACAAAGATGGAAGATCCTTTCCATCCAATATATACAAGAGTTATTATGAATGCATAAAAAGAATTTAATATTTGGTTATTAGAAAATTCCTTCATTATTTATATTCCGATGTAAAATTACTAGGATTTTGGAATCCTAATGATACAAATCCGTTAGCTAAACACTATACTTAGAAGCAACACTAGTGTATGTAACTATGGTGAGTATAATTGAACGTTAATTGAACGTTAAGGGGTTACACCTACTAGTGTGTGCAATTACCAAGCATTAAATTACGTAGATGCATGATTGGATAATCTAAAAAATTAGCATACATAAATAATAATTTTAATATATTTGGAATATTTAGGAGTAAAAGAAAAGATTGTGACTATAATATATTAATCATAGAAAATGTATTCTAAATATATCTCGAAGAAAATGCTAGCTATAGGGATATGATAATAGGAAACAACATTACAATGTATAGATGCATTACAAGAGCCATGCATAAGAGGAATACTAATATACACTATTTAAAAGATAAATGGTTTAAATTTAAGATAAATGGTTTAAAATAAGCTACGTCAAAGGAAATCTATTACATGCACATATCAACCATTACTTTAAAATCAACTTAAAGTATTAATTGACATGATTTATTTCAATAATTACAACTATGTGAGTTGTAACCACAAAATGGCATGTTGATCATTTAGTTGAAATCATTTTGGGGAATGATGATATCATATACTAAGATGGGCTATGGGGATGCCATAGTGGTCTCTACAACAAAATGTCACAATATGCATCATGTGATATGGATTAATTTAAGAAATGCATGTGATATGGATCAATTTAATCAACGACCATGAAAGGGTTATACATTATGGAATATATTTTGAACTATTGTTGTGAACATTGAAACATTTATTTTTTGTACTATTGTGTGATAGTGGTTGCATGTTTACCATGGACTAAATTACCTACAAACATACCATTAGAATTCTCTCGTATACTTACATATCTATAATAAACATATTTCAATTAATAAACCATCTAAAAAATTACCTTTGCGGTGATAGTAGTTGGGGAAGGGTGAGGTGAATGAATGGGTTTTGAAGAGAAGATCAACATTTTATGCTTGTAGTGGAGCTTATAACTATCAATATAAAAATTATTTATTAGCAATAGATATATATAATAAGAAAAGAAGTTAACAAAATTATTCAACTATTTATAAATCAAGTATTAGCTAACCCTTATATCAATGCACATATATTACTTAAAATATAAATCAATAAATAATCTCTCATGGACTATGAAAAATCCAAGTGCAAAAGCTTCATGGATGCGACTACCACGTGCCATCACTAGTAAATGATTGCGTGCCTCCATTGCTTGATGGTGGCCCATGCCCACCATTAGATGACGAACCTTTCTCAGTGGGACATGATGTCCTTGTTAGATTAGATTCTTGATAAACTTGGCTACAACACCCATCTCAATTATGGTGCTGTTTCTTATGTTTATGGAAGCAATTTCTCCACAAGCTAGAAATATTCTCTAAGGACATAAGGGGATCAAGGGATTAAGTGGATTATAGCTAGGTGGCTTAGATTGGGCATATATTGTGGCATATTGAAGTGAACCCCTAAAACATTAAGAAATGAAAAAAATCAATATGTTTTCCTAAAACAACTCTACATATATTTTTCTTAAAATATACTCTGGAATTTCTCGATTTTCATGAGGTGGCACATGGAAAGCCATGTACCACATTTCCATTATATAAATGGATACAAAACTTATGGAATTTTCTTATATTTTGCATCTACAAGGATTTATGAAAGTGATGAATACATTATCTTAGTTATTCTTCAATCGTTTGTTTCATTATAACCAAATCCATATGGATAATCAATAAGATTCCATTCTTCATAAAATATAATATTATATAATGTCATATTTAATTAGGCAATTGTATTAGGGTGAATGTATGAAGGTGGGTTACATTTTTGTGAGAAACTCTCCCAAAAATTTCACTGTCCCACAAGTTCGGTCAAAATTTTGAAATTACTTGGGCCGAACTTTTTTTGTCGTTAATCGAACTTATTCTGTCATTTACGTTGACGACAATGGTAACTGGATTTTTGGCCAGAGGCAGAGAAACCAACGTTAATTTTTTTTTTGAACTAACAGTTAGGCCGAAATTTTTTGTTATAAATGTAGAAGTCAACAGAACATAAGAATATTTCTATCATTTTCTGGTTTATGATCGTTGGTGGGTTATGTTCATTCCACTTTATTTTTGTGCTTGTCTACTATGTGGATTTTCTTGTCCGCTATGCATTCGTGCTCGACCATTCTGCGTCTATGATGTTCCTGCATCTAGGTATTCTTCGAAACAAAGTTTTTATTTACTCAATGTTTGCCATGATGTTGTTGTTCATGTTTTACATGCTACTATTGTTCATGTTTTCCAAATTTCTATCATTTTCTAGTTTATGACCATTTTTGGGTTATTCTCGTTTTGTTCTACTTCAGTGTTCGCCCACTCCATGTCTTTCTTCGTTCATGTTATGGCCTAAATCTATCTCAGGCTGAAGGAAGGCAGAGTTTAGGGTAACATCAAACCACGCTTAATCTGGTAGCTAGCCCTACCAGATTAGGAGAGGGCTCTCTCCGGGTCAATCTCAGAAAAAATCTAGGTATATAAGTAAAAGAGTTTGATTTTGATTTTGGGGGTTTTTTTGGAATCAAAGGGAACGACAGTTTTGGGTCCAAGGATGAGGCCTAGTTTTGGCAGAGTTCTAAATGGGGCAAGGAAGGGAATTGTTTTGATGATTTGGATTAAGTGAATGAATAACTCAGACCAGTGAGGAGATGAAAAGGGAAATAAGCTTTCAATAATCCTCTTCAAAAATATGAAAACATGGAAAATTAAACAAAACTCAAGGCAAAGCAAAGCAATCTAATGAATTCCACCTTTATAACTTGTTTGTTTAATTTGAGAAGAAAGGAGAAGGAAAATGATACACGTGAAACTTCAATAAACTTACAATCACAGACAGAAACACACCATCAAAACATAGAGCCACATGGATCCCAAAGAGTGCTGCAAACCCTGGTCTATTCCTTTTCCAAAATTGTAGAGATGAAATGTACAATGAAGTGCCAAGCAATCCCAAGTGTCCAACCCTGAAAATGACTGAAGAAATACAAGATATAGACAAGCATAACTCATCCCCATGCCTCTAGGGGTCTAGCTTACCATTCTAGGAGTTGTTTCAACAAGATCTAAACTAAGAACTGGAAAATAGGTAGTGAAACAGCTTGCCTCTATAAGATAGGAAACTGATTCATTCAGTTACATTTCACTTTATGGTGAATGAATCTACTTGGATGAATAAAAATGTGCCAAAATTACATCAAAGTCATGAAATTACATCAAGTTACATCGAAATCTATACATATGAGGATAAAAAATTCAAACTGGCCAAAACTAGGCAAAAATCTGAACTACTGAGTGAAAATTAGGCCAAATTTCCCAATGCGCCGCGCCTGAAATCTCTATGCGTAGCTCCACTTTGAGGCTGATTTTGAGAGCCTTCCCAAAGTTCAAATTGAGTAGAGGATAGGTCTTTGGAAAGCTCTACCTGTCTACTTTCCAGCTCAGGTGGAATTTTGGAATTTAGTTTCCATTTGCCCCTCCAAAAATCAAATCTCCCAACATTACTTCCTGTGTGTCCAAAAAGTGGCAGAAAGGCCATTTTTAGCGTGTTTTGGACCCTTCAAACAACCCAAAACTTGTCAAAATCCTTAGGTAATCGGTAGGCATGCATAAATTTTAATGAAAAATCCAAAAATTCAATTTCTTTCTCAAAAAGAGCTGCCAATTATAAGCGTGCGCCAAGTGGCGCTACGCGTCGGGCAGGAAAATCTGTGTTAAGGCCAAAAAAATCAAAATTGACAAAAAGTTTCCCAAATTTCTTGAAATTTGGGCTGAATGTCCACCATCAAGTGCTATGCTGAGCCAAAGAAGCTTCGGCCAAAATTTGGAGCCTATCATGCCTTTTGTGACGCTTTAACGCCCTCTTTAGCTTTTCCTTCAGAATCTTGATTCGCGCCTTGCAAACATGATTTTGCACCCAATAATGGTTCTTCATGTGACTTAACATGATATTTTACTTGTTTTCCTTTTCCAACAACTTCTCAAGATGAATATTGACCCTCTCAAGCCAAGTCTCTCTATTAGCCTCAATCTCCCGCTCAATGGATGTCATCTCGGTTTCGCTTCTTTGGGCAGCTTGCCGGCTCTCACGGATGCTTTGCAACTCCATGATTGTTTGTTGATCTTCTAATTTTTTTTTCGCTGCTCTAGGTAGTTTATGATCCATTTAGCTCTCTGCAATTTGATGGTCAATGTATCTATCTCTGCCTTCTGCTCCTGAATGGTCTCTCTCAACTTTGAGCTTGGAGAGCTCAAATCCTCATCAATTTGTATGAAACCTGTGTCTTGGCCTCCTGAAGGGCCCTCATCCTACATAGGCCTCTTACCTCTATCCTGTAACTATACCTGTGTTGCTGATGATGGCAACGAGACCCCTTCCACCCTAGGTAGAGATAGTACTCGCCAGGCTGCCACAAATAATCCTCTAGTGCCTCTCTGATAAGTGACATATGTTGGCACACTAGTAGTCTCTACCTCCTGACCTCCATACTAATGTGAAGGTTCACCTGCATCATGGAAAACCTCCAGAGGAACCTGAGGAGCTATGAAGAAATCATGGGAAACGAAATCCTCCCATGAAATACCCTGCAATCGAAGCTGATGTGCAACCACAATATTGATGAGTGCATAGTGATAAATATTGTTGTACTGCTGCTCAGGAGTTTTCCTCTGCATAAGAGTGGTCATTCTCTCGATGTTCCGGCACATGAAATAAGGGATGTTCATCATCCTCACCCTGGTGAAATGCATCAATAACCTCATATGGTAGGCATAGAAGCGTGAAAACTAGCCCTCACAACTAAAGTATCTGATAATGAGTTTCATCAAAGGCGCATAGGATTCCTTTAGGAACTAGAATGGGAGCACTCTGCTAAGCTGTCTCACAAAGCTAGGCCTGATATATGGTTCATAATGCACTCTTTCCACCTACTATCTTTTGTTCCAACGTTCACCCACATTTGGTATTTTGGTTGCTTCAGAGATAGTTTCCGGTGTCAAAATGAAATTTACACCAGAAAGAGTTACCTGACTATCATGTAAATGCAACACAAATAAACAAGCCAACTCCTGATGATAATGGATCCTAGCAATCATTTCACAAAACTGATAGCATGATTATTGTTGGAAACATGTCATGGCAAGTGGGCAAGCCTGCAATTCAGTCAATCAGGTGGGCTCCTCTCTCACATCTCTTCCACCTTTACGAGGCCTTCTAGGTGCACGTATCTCAGTGGTAGAATCACTATCTCGGTCATATGATGTGTCAGTATCTATCTCCATGATGTCCAAGGTCTATGCAAGGTATATGTTGGCTTGTATGAGATGAAAATTAGAATTTGGTGCTTTTGTTTTAGTGCCAAATATGTGTCAAATGGGAGGGATTGTAGAGGAATATGGAAGTGGGGACAATGGGGTTTAATCAAGTGGAATTTTCTATTTGAAAACTTGTGATTTGACAAATTTAGGGACAAGGGACAGCCACTTGATTGTTTGGGATAAACTTGGGATTTGGAGAAATTTTTCAAATGGGATAGGGATAGTGGAAATGAGATGGGTATGAGTGGCTTTAGGGATGTAAGGGAATAGGGGATGAACTATAGTAATGAGATAATAGTGAGGGGGAGGAAAAACAAGGTGGGGAATAGAGCATTTGGCACAAAATTATTTTTAAAACACCAACTTCAAAACCCTAAGAAAGAAATTCTCAACAAGATGATAGGGTTTGAGTTTTTGCGTATCAAATTCTCATAAAAAATCATATAATGAACACCAAGCATGAGTTTATGGACAGTATAAGATCACATGAACTTACTTGAGCAAAAACAACTGAGTCGATTAGGAGTTTTTTGGAAGCAATGGAAAATTTTTTTGTTTCAGTTCAATGCACCGCGACCACTGCTCAGTGCGCCACGCCCCTTTAATGTGCCATGCTGGTTCAAATTTACACAGAGAAGAGTGGCCCTATGCACCATGCTCAGCCTATGCACCGCAACCACTGCCCAGTGCGTCGTGCTCTGGAATTTCTAAACAATCTGCCCCCAAATCACATTTTCGCCCTCCACGATTTCTTTGCTTCTCAATGCTATCTCTTGACATGCAAATGGAGTTTTTAAATTTGGAAATATCTTATGTATATCAAGGATTTCGATTTTTGATTTGAAAACCCACTTTATTATGTTTGAACACTTTGGCACTTTTTCAAAAGAGCTTTGTCTTACTTGGTTTTGATTTTTGAACTGAATGATGAGTTTCTTGTCTGATTTGCAGGGATGGATGGCATGAAGTTTTGGCAAAGGGGACTAGGGCTGAGAATGGAGCATTATTACAACTGAATAAATTAAAAATTACATTGCATTTGTTACAAAAAGATAAAATAGACAATTTTTCTTCAAAACAGAGTTTTGAAGAAAAATCATTATCAAGCATTATGATGATGAAATTTTCATAGTGAAACCTTATTTTCAGTTTCCTCATGTGCCTGCTGACATTATTAGACATTTTGAAGACCAAATTGATAAAACCGTAGACCTAATGAGACTAAAACCCTAAAATGAGTCTTTGCCAACCAGGAGACCAAACATGATTTTAAATGATTTCGATGAATTGAACTAGACCAGCAGGTACATGACATGAGGGATATGAATGACAAGACCCTTCCGTCAGATGATCCATGATCTTAATGGAATGCAGCTGACTGACCTGAATGGGACACCTAAAATGAAATGCAACAAGATAAATTTGATCTCTGACGGAGGGATGAAGATACTGACTCTAACAGTTCACACTACTTTTGTTTTCATTCGATTGACGTCAGTGCACTTCTTGCATCGAGGTATTCTTAGAAACCTAGTTTTGATTTACTCTGTGTTTTCCATGCTGATTCTTTTCATGTTTTCCACGATTTTTTTGTTCATGTTTACCTGATTTTCATCATTTTCTGGTTTTTCAACGTCGGTGGTGTTGAGAATTTGGAGGGTTAGATATTAATAAAAATTCTCTTCTTGATAATTACTTGTGAGATCGCTTGAATTTCTTATGTCTCTCTTTCTGTATTTCAGTTAGTCTTTCATCAAGTTAATTATCAAAATGCATGAGACACAAAATTAGGCTCCTAGAGCTAGGGCAAAACCTGTCCCTCTTGGAGAGGAAAACCCGTAAAGAATTCTTGTTATATATCTTCAAATGACAAGAACCATGACCCTGAATTATACCCTTGACCTAGATATCCTTCGAAGACCTTGATACAACTTCTTTAGATAATCCAAAACTTGGCTCTTCTCCTTTATAACAATCTACATTATTTTGTGCTTGACCTAGAGAACTCGATCTCTTTTCACACCTTTCAAATTGATCTCTTTGTGTGAGTGAACTTACTTTAGAAAATTTGTACTTTGAGTGTTGTACTTTACCTCTTCTTCTATGTTAAGCTATCTCATAATTTCACATACTTCCTTTTTTATATAAACATTATATACAATAGCTCCTTGACCATCTACATTATTATTTATTTCTGAAATATATTATATAGTTAAGTGAAAATACGCAAATGATATCCCTATAGGTTTTCCACACTTACATCCACATTTTATTCTATTGCATATCCAAAAATTATTATATCTTTCATTTGCACCTTTTCCTATCTCATATTCATACCTTTATCATCTCAGAGATCCACAATCCTTCAGAGAACTATCTACAAATTTGTCACTGTGTTTTACACATAATTTCCCTTAATATTCAAGCTTGCTTATACCTGAAGTCTGCACTGAAAATTCACACTTAATATTTTTCTTCTATCCGCATTTTTCCACAGGAAAATATGAAAATCGTGTTATCCACATTGGCCGTAGAATAGGCGGTATATATATAGCGCCAAGATTGGATTTTAGGCTGACCCTTCAACCAACACTTAGGCCGACTTTAAGAAATATTGTAGGTTGTATTTAACACATTATTTTCCAGAATTAAATAAGGCAATCTTGATGGTTGTTAGGAGAATGTGTTAAACGTTGTTAGAGGCTTGTTAGGTGCCCTTCTTCCACAAGGTCTTGAAGCACATATATAGCTAGACTAGGTCCTTTAGGAAGATGGCACTTAATTATATTTTATGCCTAGAAGACTCAAACCTAATAGAGATCAAGAATAATTCCATCTACTTAATAAATATTTCTCATGAAACCCATGAAGAAAGTACAACAAAAATACATCTTATTATTTTGACTTCTTCTTTTCATAAGTACATAATTACGTAGTCAACATGAAGACTGACCTAGTTACATTTTTCAACACTCCCTCTTAACTAGGGAGGTATTCAAAGATGTACATGGCCAATTTCAAACTGAAGAATCTCATAAGAAGAATCAGGTTGGTAATCACATATGTATAGCATCATATCAACCAACATTTTCCTAGCGCAAGGCCTTGACTAATAGCCCCATATCTCAATAAGACAATGGGCTGCAATGCTAGCAAGACACGTGAGTAATAGAAACCATAGTCATTGTCTCTCCAAGGTACACACCCCAGCTAGGTGTTCCCAAAGTATGAACTTCTTGGACTATTCTTCTCTTGGGTACCCATCCCTCAAAGAATATCAGTGAAGGACTACTCTTATCTTGAATGCCCTATCTCATTATCAAAGAGTATCAAATGCCAGATTCATCCATTTTGTCTTCCAAGTGAAGAATATAATGATGTGTCTATCCATTCTCTTCACATGGCCTTTACTAATACTTACGGTTGTTAGTACTGGTCTAGTGTATGACACATGTAATAGAGAATTACATACATATCTTCATCTTAATACATGAGGGACATAATTAAAGTTTATTCCAAGTAAGAAACTTACCACTAGGCTCCCTCTCAACCAGGGTCCTATAGCAGCAATCTAGCTACTCATGAAGAATTCCTTCCCTAGATGTCATGGATTTCGATATTGAGGAATCTTCAACTTTCGGCTTCATAGGGCATAGATCATCCATCACCTCCAGTCACGAGTCATGTCTAGTATTAGAAAGTGATTCAACAATATTTCTCATATGGTTCACCATTATTCCATGCTACTTTTCTTCGAATCATCTCCAAGGATCACACATCATTTCTCATGATTAACAGCCCTCCACAAATTCATCCAGATAAACATATACATATCAATTTTTTAAAGAATAAAAAGTTATCTCAGTGATGATATTTCACCATGAAATCTTCCTATAACATCGAAATCCTTTATTTATATTGACACATCTCATAATGATATGTTTTTCCAAGGGTATTCTTCTTTACCTGACTTCCGTCAGAGTCTACATATCTTCCCAGGAGATCCCTTTGTCACATATTCTTGGTTTCTAGATGATGACTGCCTGTTGACATGGTCACATTTCATGATCTCTTCCTTTCTGCACATTCTCCATTCCCAGGAACTTGCAAATTTTCTAGTTTCTTGTTCTTATACAACCACCTCATATTCCATGAGGAAATATAATGTTGATTTCATTTGTTAGTGGGCCGAGAGATCCTTATTCATAGATCATACCTCTAAACATGAAATTCTATCACTTGCACCCATATCACATGACTTCATAACATCCCATGTCAAAATATAAATATATGCATACCTCATACCTCATACATCATTCAATAGTTCAATAGTTTTACTAGAATGAAGAGCTTCATTCCCTTGGCCTATTCCATCAATATGTCATCATATCCCAGAATTATTTTTTTCATGATCACCCTTGATCTTGATGACTGCCTTCCATAAGTATTTTTATCAGAGAGGTTTTCCAAGAGTTGTTATACCAATAACTCCTACCATGCTTTGATTAGGATGCCTCACTACTTCCTATCATATAACCAACATAAATCACTTAAAGGAGAATATGATTTGAATCATATTGGATATCCATTGCTTCCTCTTTCTTAGATTTCTTTGCATGAGGTTCTTCTCCCATTTCTGAGATATGGGCTTCTTCCCTTATTTCTCTTGTCCTTTTCGGACTTAGGAAAATCTCTTTTATAATTCCTGAGTTCATCACATCCAAAGCATCATGCTTTGTCCATACTATACTAAGGACTAAACTTACCGAATATTTCTTTCTTCCTTGACGTGGCTACCAAGGCTTTATTCCATTCACTTGATCCTATAACACCTTTGGATTTCAATCTTGTTTCCTCTATTTTACATAGAGAGCCTAAATCATGGAATGGTGTCGCTTCCTTCTTCCCGTATAAACTGGAAGTAAATTTTTCCCATTCATCTAGTAGAGCTTCCACCACTTTAGTCATCTCAGTGTCACATGTTACTTCTCCCACTTCCTGCAAATGATTTTAGATAGATTTCTTCTCCTGCAGTACTCACAGACAATAAATCCACCAATTTCTCATATATTTCTTTTGATGATTCTAGATTTCGTACATCAGAGATAAAAGAGTCTTTTATGGATTTTGTAAGAATCCTTTGGGCTCTTATATCTCTCTTCATGTATTTTTCATGACTTCATTGTCCTTTTATTCTAGGAAAGTCTGAAGCCCTAACCAGTTTGTTGTTTTATTTGCAAAGAAAACATTTCGATAGATTCATATGAATTCATAGAGATACTTACTTGACTAAATTTTTTTCTTGTTCTATCAGCTTCCTCATTGAAGATGATAGCAAGAACTCCCTTTTAGATTGATTTCAAAGTTGATGATCTTGGATCCTTGATGTTCAAGGATTACTTCATAATGAAAAATTATTCAATAGAATTGAATGATGCTTAATGATGTGTCTTCCAACAACGTCTTCAATATCAAGAATATTTGATGGTAATGATTACCTCCTCGATGTGTGGATTTCTTGAATAAGGGTGAGAGTCTTCTTAAAATGGGTTGAGGATTTCCTTGCAAATTGATTTGAACTTACAATGTAGATTTTGATTTTTTCCTTGATTATTTCCAGAAAACTAAATTTTTATCCTTGAGTGTCTTCTTGTCAACTAGCCCTTTGTCTTTAGCACCTTAGCTCTGAAAGCATGTTGAGAATTTGGAGGGCAAAAAATTAATAAAAATTATCTTCTACCAATAATTACTTGTGAAATTGATTTAGTTGCTCATGTCTTTGATTATTTAGTTTAGTTAATCTTTCATCAATTCAATTATCAAAATGCATGAGACACAAACTAGGCTCCTAGAGCCAGGCAAAACTTCTCCCTCTTGGAGAGGAAAACCCGCAATGAATTACTCTTTTAGATCTTCAAATGAAAAGTGCCATCACCCAAACTCATACCCTCGACCTAGATATGGATCCAAGACCTTCATATAGCTTCTTCAGATAATCCAAAACTCAACTCCTCTCCTTTATAACAATCCGCATTGTTTTGGACTTGACCTAGAGAAGTCGTTTTCTTTTCACACCTTTCAAATTGATCTCTTTATGGGAGTGAACTTACTTCAGAAAATCTGTAATTTGAATGTTGTACTCTAGTTCTTCTTCTATATCAAGTTTTCTCATAATTCCACAAACTTCCTTTCTTATATAAACATTATATATAATAGCTCCTTGACCATCCGCATTTTATTTCTTCCAGAAATCTATTATACAGTTCAATGCAAATCCACAAATGATATCACTTTAGGTTGCCCACACTTACATCCACCTTTTCTCTGTTTCAAATCCAAGACTGAATATATCTTTCATATGCACCTTTTCATGCCTTATATCTGCACCCTTATCATTAAAAAAATCTGCAATTCTTCACAGAATTGTCCACAAATCTTTCACTGTGTTTACACTTAATTTCCCTTGATCTCTGAGCTTGCTTTTGCTTGTATTCTACACTGAAATTTTCACTTACTCGTATTATTCTATCCACATTTTTCCAGAGGAAAATCCACAAATTCTATTTTCCACATTGGCCATGGAATAAGTGGTATATATATAGTGCCAATATTGGATTTTAGACCAACCCTTAAACCAACACTTAGGTCGACTTTAATAAATATTGTAGGTTGTCTTTAACAAATTATTTCCAGTGTTGAATAAGGTTGTCTGTAGGTTTGTTAGGAGAATGTCTTCAACATTGTTGGAGGGTTGTTAGGTGTGAAAAATCCTATATCTAAATTCCTACTGCAACAAATTTAAATTATTTCTTCTATTATGTTTCATAATTATTTCATTACTGTGAAATATCAAAGTAATTTATGAAGCAATCTACACAAATAATGCTGCAGAAATAAATATAAGTGCTAAAACAATATGAACAAAATGTAATGAAAAACATCCACATGTGACAGAGGTTTTGTTGGAAAAAGTGCCCAAAAAAATTGAACTTGGGAAAAATGATCCAGCAGATCTGATGGTTTTTAGTATTAAGAACATAATCTTGAATACAACTAGGGTGACAACATCCAACAAACCCTTTAGAGAAATCTAGACATCAAATATAATTGTGAGATATACCTCACTCTCCAAGTCTCCCACTGATCTAAAACAATGCTGGTGAAGCCCTCACTACCTCTCCATGACTTCTTACGCTGAATCTATGTAAGCCAACATGGGCAAGCTTGAGGAACTATGTCACCCCATAGTACAACTGATCTTCCTAATCTGAGACTAGATTTTGGCCCTCTTGGCTCAGAAACCCCAGCCTCTATCTATCTCTGGGCTGACTCCAAGAGACACTGCGATGTTTCTGCATGATTTCCTGCAGAGTCTGTGTCACCTCTTCAGAAAACTACTATATCCCTTTCTGCAACACTTCTTCCTTTGTCTGAAATGCACTCTTGGTCCTCCAGACCAATCTCTGCTTCTTTGTCTCTCTAGATCTGATCACTGAACCACAATCACTTAGAAAACACTGCCCTAGTGATTTGATCCTTGATCAAAAGTTGTGTCTCCTCACACAAATTCAAAAATTCTAAATGGCTCAAGTGTCACAATGTTTTCTCCATATGCCCCTCACCATCCTTCTTATATTCTTTTATTGAACCTTCAACGACCAAGATTAAAACACAATCACAGGATAAGATTAACTTGGCCATGATCCATGACTTTATCTAGAATATTCAGACTTAGTTTAACTAATACCCTTTAATTAATCAGTTTCCCTAAGTTTAGACTTAGGAAAACATTAAAAAATTCTTAATTAATTTAATTAAAGTATCTCTAAGTGGAATTTTCCAAAAACATTTCTGGGTTTTGTGGAATACATGTGCCCTAGCCTATATGCAAAGTTACAAGGCTAGAGCGTATCCGATGCTACCATAAATCAACACTCACTCTTAATGATGAAAGTGCTATCACACAACATCTTAATGTGTTGCTTCTCACTTCTAGAGCATATGTTGTTGTGCTATTTATGTTGCTCACCAACACATCACAAAATTTTTTCATCTGTACTGCTGTTGACTCTGCATGTTGCCGCCAACTACTACTGTACTACAACACCTTGTGAATTCTGCAAGCATGCTGCTGCACTGCGTGAGAACTACTCTGCACTACGTTTCCTCTCTGTGCACTTCGATTCTACTTCTCATCTACTACTGTCAGTACTCAACTACTATTGTTGCTTCATTTTTGCACTGTTGCTACTTGAAATAGAAAAAAGATCCAAAGTTGGACAAGTAGATCTGAAAATGAAATATAAGACTAACTACAACTAGCTTATTTATTAGTTCTCTAAAGATACTGCATTGTTCCTGATTTTCACTGTGTGAGCACTACATTACACTACGTTGCACCCGTGTGCACTGCACTGCTACTGCTCATCTGCTGATGTTTTTGCTCCCTCTCTACGCTGATCAGGCTCTAGTGCTCCTAGCCATTGCATTGTATTCTCATTTTCAACTGCAACTGTCCATACTGCTACAGTCTTTAGGTTGTCGTAGCCCACATGTTATCCAAGAGTTTGGAAATAATCAGGGATCTAGCCTCCTTGTAGATTCTGGATCTAAAATTCCAAGTCAACCCACTTTTCCCCCTTTGGAATGTGAGCTAACATAGAAAAATATTTTTCTGCCTCAATCTTGGCAGCTCCTACTTGTGGATCTTCCTTCTCCTCTTTATCCTTTTTCTTAAGAGGACATTGTGTGGAATAATGCCCCATTTCCCCACACCGGAAGCACTTGATCTTGGAAATATCTTCCTTCTTCTTCTTCTATTGCCCTTTTGATGCAAGGGTAGTTTTATCTTCTTCTTCCTTCTTGAATTTTGAACTGCTAATTCCATCTTCCAAGTGAATTTTTAAGAGATATCTCCTTAACTCTTCTTTTTGTAAGGCATCCCACATTTCTTCCCATCCTGGAAGTCTTTCTATTCCCAATATACTTTGGAAAAATACTTGATAGTCCTCTAAAACAGAGTTTAGAGTGAGTCTTAGTAGCTCTGAGTCTCTTAGAGAAGATCCTACTAGAGACAGTTGATCTCGGTTTTCCTGAATCTGAGACAAAGGAGTCAAAATGCTCTCCCTTCCTCATCCTGATATTCCACATCTTCTCTTAAAGGTAGATCTTCCACTGCTCGGAAGATCCTTGGTACATATTTTCCAGCCCTACCCACATTTCTCTAACAGTGGTATTTGCTGCTATGTGGGGTACGATATGGTCCTTCACACCATCTAGGATCAATCGCTTGGCTCTTTCCATATTATTCTAGAATTTCCTAAAGTGTGTTACATCAAGAGGTTCTGCAACTGTGTTTTCTATGAGGGCCTTCAGATCATGCTCATCAAGGAGAAATTATATCCTTGATTTCCAAATAACATAGTTGAAGGAACCCTCCAATATATATTGGTCACAAAGTACGTTGCTGGCCATCTCCTCAACTTGTTGAAATCTTCCTCTAACCCTCTATTCAGCTAGACTTATGCACTCCTTGAGGAGTAAACCACTGCTTTTGCTGCTGCACAAGAAACAATTGAGTTTGTTTGATTAAGAAACCCTTTGAGGTCAAAAAATCCTTGACTATGTTTTTCAGAATTTTTTTGACACTTATACACCAGTTATTACTATTGTGAAGTAGTTGTGTCCTTCAGCTATGTTGCCTCTTCTGTAACTAAAAAATCTTACCCCTCTATCAACTCTCTCAAAGGGAGCCTTTTCTGTGCTGGAATGCCCTCTTATCCTAGACAACGTAATTTCTCGGAGGGCATGTTGCTACTTATGTAGATCTAGACTCTTCAGCATTGATCTGCTGGTTCACTTGTGTTTCACCTACAATTCAGCTTGAATAAGTTCTGATACCATGTTAAAACTCCTAGATTCAGATTCCTATTGCAACAAATTTGAATTACTTCTTCTATTATGTTTCATAATTATTTCATTACTATGAAATATCAAAGTAATTTCTAAAGTAGTCTACACAAATAATGTTGTGGAAATAAATCTAAGTGCTCAAGAAATCTGAACAAAATGTAATGGAAAACATCTACATGTGACACAGTTGTTTTTTGACTAAGTCCCCAAAAAAACCCAGCTTGGGGAAACCGTTGCAATAGATATGAGGGTTTGTATTATTAAGCAGCAAAATTTTGAATACAACTAGAGTGCTAATATTCGGCAAACCCTTCAGAGAAATCTAGTTAAAAAATATAATTGTGAGATATACCTCACTCTGCAAGTCTCCAGCTGATATAAAACAACATTCGTGAAGCCCTCTCTACCTCTACATGACTGCCTACCCTGAATCTACGTAAGCCTGCACGTGCAAGCTTGAGGAATTGCATCACCCCTTACTACAACTGATCTGGCTAATATGAGACTAGATTTTAGCCTTCTTGCATCAGAAACCCCAACCTCTAGCTATCTCCAGACTAAATCCAAGAGACACTATGTTGTTTTTCCATGATTTCCTGCAGATTCTACGTCACCTCTTCGGAAAATTGCATTGTCCCTCTCTACGTCACTTCAGCCTTTCTTTGAAATGCAGTCTTCATCCTCTGGACCAATCTCTACTTCTGCCCCTCTCTAGAAATGATCACTGAATCACAATCACATAGAAAACCCTGACCTAGTGATTTGATCCTTTATCAAAAGTTGTGTCTCCTCACACAAATTCGAAAATTCTCAATGGCTCAAGTGTCACAAATTATTTTACATAGGCCTCTCACTCTCATACTTATATTATTCTGTTGAACCTTCAATGGCCAAGATTAAAATGTAATGAAGGGCTAATATTAACTTGGAGGTGATCCATGAATTCATCTAGAATATTCACACTTAGTTTAATTAATACCCTTTAATTAATCAGATTCAATAAGTTTAGACTTAGGAAAAGATTAAAAAATGATTAATTAATTTCATTAAACCATCTCTAAGTGGAATTTTCTGAAACCATTTCTGGGTTTTATGGAATACATGTTTCCTAGCCTATATAAAAAGTTACAAGTCTAGAGCACATCCCATGATACCATAAAGCAAAATTAAGTGTCCTTCTTCCACAAGGTATTATTACATATATATAGCTAGACAAGGTCCTTCAGGAATATGACATTTAATTATATTTTATTCCTATAAGACTCAAACCTAATAGACATAAAGAAGAAGTTGATCTACTTAATAAATATTTCTCATGAAACCCATGAAGAAAGTACAATAAAAATACATCTTATCATTTTGACTTCTTCTTTTCATAAGTACATAATTACATAGTCAACATGAAGACTGGCCTAGTTACACTTTTCAGCACTCCCTTTTAACTACGGAGGTATTCATATAGGTACATGGTCACTTTCAAACTGAAGAATCTCATAAGAAGAATCGTATTGGTAATTGCATCTATATAACATCATATCAACCAGCACTGTCCTAGTGCAAGGATTTGCCTAACAACCCCATCTCTCAATGAGACAATGGGCTACAATTTTGGTGAGACACATGAATAATAGACAACATGACTAATAGACACCATAGTCATTGTCTCTCCAAGGTACATACCCCACCTAGGTGTTCCCAGAGTATGACGTTATTGGAGTATTCTTCTCCTGGGTTGCTAGCCCTAAAAGAATATCGATCAATGACTAATATTATCTTAAATTCCCTATCTCATTCTCAAAGATAAAATAATGCCAGATGATTACCCAATAATCCATTCTATCTTTGAGGTGAAGACTAGAATGATGTGTCTATCCATTCTCTTTAGATGGCCTTTACTAAGACTTACGTGTTGGCAATATGATGCTGAGTGTTGTCCTTGATGGCAACCCACTTGATGAAGATGATGGAAACCTACTTGATGAAGTTGTCCTTGATGGAATATGTCTTGATGAACTTTTTAATGATGTGAATCTGATGTATCTAAAATCAGTATAGAAGTTAATGATGAAAGGAATTTCAGTATGTGCTAGAAAAATGATGAAAAGTGTATGTCTCAAGGAATACGCGGGTTTTCCTAGTCGAAGTAGCGTATTCACGCGAGAAATAATGTGCCAAGTCGCGTATGGTCAAAAGCGCTCTAAATATGTAAAACCAGGGGTAAATACCATGGTATTGACCCATTGTATTGAGCGCTGGGTTGTCTATGTGGTCCCGTTCAGGAATACCATCGGAAGTAATGTGGTTTTGGCTCATGGTATTGAAAAAAGGGTAAACCTATATAAGGAGAAGAAATTCATTGTGCAAAGGAGGAGGATGTGTGCATGTGTATGGGTTTGAATGGAGACTTCACTCTGAAGTATGTCTGTATGGAAAGGGTAACAGTTTGATGATAGATCTGAATCTGTGATGCACCTTTGAAGAAAATGATGAAGAAGGTTATCTAGATCTGAAATGTATTTGTATCTTCTAGATCTATTTATGGAATGTTTAGATCTGAGATGAGGCGAACATCTGTCTGAAGTAAAGGGTTAAATCTGAACGGAATACCTGATCTGAAGAAGTATGCTGCCCTATAATATCTGAAGATCTATACGGAAGTTTGCTGCAGCGGAAGCGCGTATGTGTTGTAAAGTTAGTTCTGAAATGTGCAGACATATACGCGGGTTTATGTGATTGGAAGAGCATATATACGCGGGATCAGTGAAAGGAAAGTTCGTATGAAATATAGGGTTTGCTTAAGGATGAAGCATGAAATGTCTGATCTGTTCTGATGTGTTACTGCTATCTGATCTAGGTTGTCTGAATTGATAAGTTTCAGTCTTAATGTATTATTGAGCTTAAGTGTGTGGAGTGGGTCCAGTATGAAAATATGATGAAACATGGCCTGCAAGTTGTGTTCTAAAGGAAGCTTTAGATCCAGTGTGAAAATTGATGAAACGTGGTCCATGGTGGTGCTGAGGGTGGTAGCCTTCAGTCAGGGGGTTGTAGCTCCCTTCCAGAGGGCCGAAATGAGAGCACGGGGTCGTAGCCTTCTTCCAGAGCCTCTGCAATTCGCGCAAGAGCAAAATCGAGCTCCCTTCCAGAGAGGTTGGCAAACGAGCGCAGGTTGCCTTCGTGTCACGATTCCCATACATGGTTGTAAGGTGTTTTCTCTATAATAAAATATTGAAGGCTGAGACAACGACAGCGGTGGTTTTCTCCCGACTTGGGTTTCCACCTAAAATCCTGGTGTTCATGTGTGATGCTTATGTGTGATGATTTACTCTGTTATTACTGCACATGTCTGTTGCTATAAACATCTGATGAATGAATAAATGCATGGATCTAAGTAATGAATTAATTGCATATTAAGATCTCTCAGACACACGCGATGTTTTGAAGGGCATCCTCACAGATATATGTAGTTTGATCATAAAGTAGCTTATGGTTTTAGACATGAAAAAGCAAAAATTTTGAGTATACACTTAAATATCGATTCACCCCCCCCCTCTCTTAGTATTTTTCCCAACAATCACTGAAAGGTGTCCTTCATGTACTTGATCATTGAGTAAAAGACCATTAAGGCCGATTCATGAACTGACAATGTTCATAAGTCCACACCTCTATTCAATGGAAGCAATCTGATATTCTGGAAGGTACGAACAAAAGCATATCTGCAAAGTCTTGGTGCAGATGTATGGGCAATCGTGGAAGAAGGCTATCAATATCCGGCAAGTATTCCTACTGATGCAGCTGAAAGGAAGAAGTATGAAATCAATGCCAAAGCAGTGAATGTCTTATTAGGAAGCATGTCTAAACCAGAATTTGCTAAAGTGATGCAGCTAAATTTAGCAAAAGAAATATGGGACAAAATCATTCTGAGCTATGAAGGAGATACAAAGGTAAAAAGTGCAAAACTCCAAACTCTCCGAATTGAATATGAAAATTTAAGGATGCATAGTGATGAGAGTATTGCCAGTTTATTTTTATGTCTAGATGATATTGTAAATCGTATGAGAAGTTTGGGTGAAACCATAACCGATACTACTCTGGTGGAAAAAGCCTTAAGATCTTTGACTTCAAAATTTGAGTCAAAAGTATCAGCTATTGAAGAAAGGCAAGATCTGCAAACTCTTACTATTGTTCAACTACATGGTATTATGACTGCTTATGAAATGAGACAAGGAGGTCCCTCTCAAACCAAAGAAGTTGCTTTCAAGGCATGTGCAAAAAGAAAATACAAGGAATATGTCAAGGAATCAGATTATATATCAGAAGAAGAAGAAGCAAATTTTGTGAGAAAACTCTAAGTAGGAACTGGAAGATTCAAAGGTAAGCTCGCCTTCAAATGTTTTGCTTGTGGAAAAGTCGGTCATTATGCCACTAAATGTCCTTATGAAGATAATAATGGTAAAGGGAAACAATTTGAAAAGAAAAAGAGTTATTATACACATGAAGTATCCGATGAGGAAGAAGAAGATTCTGAACAAGATCTACAAGTGCTTATGGAAAAGAAGCAAAAGAAGAAGGCTACTCAAAAGAAGACATCTCAGAAGACATGTGCAGCAGAAAATGAAGAAGACAAAGCAGGTACTGATTATTGTTCTTGTGATTCACTTTCTTGTGCAAGAAATGGTGAAGATAGTGAACATAACAGTATAAGTCTAGAAGCAAATCTCAAAATCAATGATGAAAGCAATGATTGGAATCAATTTCATAAGAGAGAATCTGTCTACAAAGATATGATCTCTAGAATGAATGAACAGAAAGAAATACTAAATGAACAGATAGACAAGTATCAAAAGTTTTATGTTTTTGCAACCAATCAAAGTGAAAGACTTGAAGCAGAAATCATCTCTCTCAAAGAAGATCTGGAAAAATCAAATAAGAAGAATGAAGAACCCCTATCATTTGAAAAGGAATGAATTGAAGCAGAAATCATCTCTCTCAAAAAAGGTCTGGAAAAATCAAATAAGAAGAATGAAGAGCTGCTACAAACATGTGAAGAAAATGAAAATTGGTTGAAGGAAGAAATTTTAACATTGAATGATCAAGTAGAAGGAAAAAGGGTCGAAGAAAGCATGAAGAAGCAATGCTAACAATTGGAGGTTGAGGTAAACATTATCAAAGGTAAATTAGAAGAAAAGGATAAACTCTTGAGGTTTCAAGATAGTACTAAGATTCTGGATAATATTCTTAGTAATCAAAGGTTTCCTTCTATTAAACTTGGTCTTGGTTTTCACGAAACTGTTAAAGGAGAATCTAGTTTGCAAGGAAGTGCTAAAGATTCAAAGGATGTCAAAGCAAAACCTAAAGTATTGAAAGAAACAAAAGGTCAACCAACAGTTATGAATTCTCAAAAGAAATCTTTTGCTGCAAACTATAAAAGTATCAATAATGTTGAATGCTTTAAATGTCATAATTATGGGCATGTTGCAGCCAATTGCAGAAGCAAGATGTTTTAGGCACATACAAACAGATTCTACATAGAAAGGTACTCTGTTTTCTTCAAGGGATATTGTTTTTCATGGAACAAGTATGGTCATAAAGCAGTTGATTGCAATAGAAGGAAGAACAGAGAAACACACTATGATCCTTATGCTTAGTTCTATGGTCATATAAGATGTTATTCTTGTAACAAGTATTGACATGTGGAAAAAGAATGTAGGATGAACAGATCTGAGAAATTGAATAATTTTCAGCACACAATTAGAAATTGCAAGAAAAGCTGGAATAGGAAGGAAGACCAGTCAGAAACGTAGGGAATACTGACCCTACAACAGTCATCCGCTTTTAAAGCTTACTTCTCTGAATGACTGTAGGAGAAATGTGAGATACATTATAGGGATAAGTAATGTATCATCATAGGGGGAGCAATGTATGATGATTCTCTAATTGGTTTGGTTATTCTGGTTATGATTATTTCTGACTGATCATCTGATGTGAAGAAGACAGGTACAGGTGGTACAACTTCAGGGGGAGATGAAGGAATGTGAAGTTTTCAATGTTTCATTTTCCATATGCAGGTTCAATGAACAAGAACCGTGTATACACGCGAGTTACAGTGGAGACAGTCGCGTAGGCACTTATGATAAAAGAATTTTGCATGATAGCTGAAGATCAGGAATAAGGGTTCAGGGGGAGCATCAGTCTGACTATTAATAATTGTATTACTAGCACTATATCAGTTTATTTCTCAGTTCTAAATGATGACGACATGTTACATGGTTTCCTATGATGAGATTGTGGATGAGCCCTGTTTGTTTTTTGCTGAAAAGTTCTCTTTGCTTTTGAATGAGATGGAACTATTATGATTTAGAGATAAGGACAGATCATGCAGAGATTGTAGCTGATGACTTGCTGTTGAAAGTGTTCAGGATGCACAAGCTAAGGAGGAGCCTTGGTCATATGAAAAAGATGCTTGAATGTACATTTTTCAAGGGGAGCATTAGACTTGCTGAGTATAATGCATTGTTGGCATTAAGATGGTTCTGAAACATGATTTTTCTTGAGGTCTTTCTGGTATTGGTCATGAAAAGTCATATTTTTAATTAGATGAAAAGGTCATGATGAGACCTATGATGTAAAATTGTAATATTCAGTCATGTAAGGACTTGTTCAAATTTGTAAACCCACTTGGTTGGGTAGCTGAGTCAAAATGTGTAAACCCACTTGGTTGGGTAGTTGAGTCAAAATGTGTAAACCCTTTTGGTTGGGTATTTGAGTCTCATATGTCAATCCATTTGGTTGGATATTTGATGTAAGTATGAGTCGTTGGTGATAGGAAGGTCATAGAGTCATGTACTTCATTGAAAAATATGTTTGAACATTCAGCATGAGCTCAGGGGGAGCATGATATCTTCAGTGCACATCAGATCTACATCGCTCTTCTATCTAGATGAGGAGAAAAACCTTGTGTTGTTGTTGATCCGCCCTTTGCCCTTGATGTCAAAGGGGGAGAGTGACATGGTGTTTGAATAAGGGGAAAGAATGTCATTATATTTGAATAATGGTTATGCTTAATGTATCTATCTGTTGTAGTGATCAAACACCATCGTGGTTGCCATCAAGTCCAAAGGGGGAGATTGTTGGCAATATGATGCTGAGTGTTGTCCTTGATGGCAACCCACTTGATGAAGATGATGGCAACCTACTTGATGAAGTTTTCCTTGATGGAATATGTCTTGATGAACTTGTTATTGATGTGAATCTGATGTATCTACAATTAGTACAGAAGCTAATGATGAAAGGAATTTCAGTATGTGCTAGAACAATGATTAAAAGTGTATGTCTCAAGGCATACGTGGGTTTGCCTAGTCGAAGTAGCGTATGCACGCGGGAAATAACGTGCCAAGTTGCGTATGGTCAAAAGTGCTCTAAATATGTAAAACCAAGGGTAACTACCATGGTATTGACCCATTGTATTGAGCGCTGGGTTGTCTATGTGGTCCCGTCCAGGAATACCATCGGAAGTAATGTGGTTTTGGCTCATGGTATTGAAAAAAGGGTAAACCTATATAAGGAGAAGAAATTCATTGTGCAAAGGAGGAGGATGTGTGCATGTGTCTAGGTTTGAATGGAGACTTCACTCTGAAGTATGTCTGTATGGAAAGGGTAACAGTTTGATGATAGATCTGAATCTGTGATGCACCTATGAAGAAAATCATGAAGAAGGTTATCTAGATCTGAAATGTATTTGTATCTTCTAGACCTGTTTATGGAATGTTTAGATCTGAGATGAGGTGAACATCTGTCTGAAGTAAAGGGTTAAATCTGAACTGAATACCTGATCTGAAGAAGTATGCTGCCCTATAATATCTGAAGATCTATACGCAAGTTTGCTGCAGCGGAAGCGCGTATATACGCGAGTTTGATGAAGAGAAAGCGCGTATGTGTTGTAAAGTCAGTTCTGTAATGTGCAGAAATATACGCGGGTTTATGTGACTGGAAGCGTGTATATACGCGGGATCAGTGAAAGGAAAGTGTGTATGAAATCTAGGGTTTGCTGAAGGATGAAGCATGAAATGCCTGATCTATTCTGCTGTGTTACTACTATCTGATCTGGGTTGTCTGAATTGATAAGTTTCAGGCTTAATGTATTATTGAGCTTAAGTGTGTGGAGTGGGTCCAATCTGAAAATATGATGAAATGTGGCCTGCAAGTTGTGTTCTAAAGGAAGCTTTGGATCCAGTGTGAAAATTGATGAAACGTGGTCCATGGTGGTGCTGAGGGTGGTAGCCTTCAGTCAGGGGGTCGTAGCTCCCTTCCAGGAGAGGCTGGTAAATGAGAGCAGGGGGTCGTAGCTCCCTTCCAGGAGAGGCTACTAAACGAGAGCAGGGGGTCGTAGCTCCCTTCTAGGAGAGGCTGGTAAGCGAGCGCAGGTGGGTGCCTGCGTATTGGTATGAGTCTGCACCAGCACATAGTTGTAAGATGTTTTCTCTATAATAAAATATTGAAGGCAGAGACAATGGCAGTGGTGGTTTTCTCCCGACTTGGGTTTCCACCTAAAATCCTAGTGTTCATGTGTGATGCTTATGTGTGATGATTTACTCTATTATTACTGCACATGTCTATTGCTATATAAACATCTGATGAATGAATAAATGCAAGGATCTAAGTAATGAATTAATTGCATATTAATATCTCTGCATATACGCGAGTTTTGTGAAGGGTATCCGTGTATATACGTGATTCTGATCAAGTAAAGTAGCGTATGGGTTTTAGAGCATGAAAAAGTAAAAAATTTTGAGTATATCTAAATGCGGATTCCCCCCCCCCTCTCAGTATTTTTCCCAACATTACGAATGTTGGTCGTAGTCTAGTGCATGACAAATGTAATAGAGAATTACAGACATCTCTACCTCTTAATATAGGAGGGACATACTTGAAGTTTCTTCCAAGTAAGAAACTTACCACAGGACTCTCTCTCAACTAGGGTCCTGCAGCAGCAATCTAGCTACACATAAAGAATTCCTTCTCTAGATTTCATGGATTTCGATATTGAGGAATCTTCAACTTTTGGCTTCATACGGCTATCATCCATCACTTTCAGTCACAAGTCATGTCCACTATCACAAAGTGATTCATAATTATTTCTCATCTGTTTCACCATTATGCCATGCTTCTTTCCTTCGAATCATCTCCAAGGATCATACATCCTTTATCATGATTAGTAGCCCTACACAAATTCATCCAGATAAACATATACATATGAAATTTTTAAAACAACAGTTACCTCAATGATGATGTTTCACCATGACATCTTCTTGTCGGAATCGACATCCTTTATTCATATTAACACATATCGTAATAATATTTTTTGCTAGTGGTCTTCTTCTTTACCAGACTTCTGTCAGAGTCTGCATATTTTCCCAGGAGATCACTCAATCACATCTTCTTGGCTTCTGGATGATAACTTCCTCTTGACATGGTTTCATTTCATGATCTCTTCCTTTCTTCACATTCTCCATTCCCAGGAACTTACACATTTTCCAGTTTCTCATTCTTATAAAACCACCTCATATTCCATCAGGACATATTTCATTTATTTCGTCTATTACTGCACCAAGAGATCCTTATTCCTAGATCAACCTTCTAAATATGGAAGTTTATTACCTACAACCATATGACATGACTTGACATCATAAAGTGTCAACATATAAATCTATACATACCTCATATCTCATAGCTCAACATATAAGTTATCCTTCAATAGTTTTACTAGAATGAAGAGATTCATTCCCTTGGCATGTTCCATAAATATGTCATCACATCCAAAAATTATGTTTTACATGATTACCCTTGATATTGATGACTTCCTTCCATAAGTATTGTTATCAGAGACGTTTTATAGGAGTTGTTTGACAAAGAACTCCTACCATGCCTTGATAAGGATGCTACACTGCTTCCTATCATATAACTAAAATAATCAGTTAAAGGAGAAGATGATGTCAATCATATTATAAATCCCTAGCTTCCTCTTTCTTATATTTTTTTGGATGAGGTTCTTCTCTCATTTTTGAGATATGGGTTTCTTCACTTATTTCTCTTATCCTTTCCAGATTTAGGAAAATCCATTTTATAATGCCTGAGTTCATCACATCGAAAGCATCGTGCTTTGTCCATACTATACTAAGGACCAAACTTACCGAATCTTCCTTGTTTCCTTGACGTGGCTTCCAAGGCTTTACTTCCTTCACTTGATCCTATAACCCCTTTCGCTTTCAATCTTGTTTCATCTATTTTACATAGATACCCTAGATCATGGAATGGTGTCCCTTCCTTATTCCTCTATAAACCAGAAGTGAATTTTCCCCATTCATCTAGCAGATCTTCCACCACTTCAGTCATCTTAGTGTTAGACATTACTTCTCCCACTTCCTGTAGATGATCTTAGAGAGATTTCTTCTCCTGCAATACTCGCCGAGAATATCTCCACCAATTTCTCATATATTTCTTCTAATGATTCTAGATTTTGTACATTAAACATAAGATATTATTTTATAAATTATGTAAGAATCCTTTGGGCTCTTATATCTCTCTTCATGTATTTGGCATGAATTCATCGTCCTTGTCTTCTCGGAAAGTCTGAAACCCTAACCAATTTGTTTCTTTCTTTGCAAAGAAAACATTTTGATAGATTCATAAGAAGTGATATAAATACTTACTTGAGTAGATGTTTTTCTTGTTCTAACAGCTTCCTTGTTGAAGATGATGGCAAGAACTCCCTCTTAGATTGATTTCAAAGTAGCTGATGTTGGATCCTTGATGGTCAAGGATTACTTCATAATTAAGATGTCTTCAATACTGTTGAGTAATTCTTAATGATGTGTCTTCCAACAATGTCTTCAATATCAAGAATCTTTGATGTTAAAGATTACCTCCTAGATATGTGGATTCCTTGAATAAGGGTTATAGTCTTCTATAGATGGATTGAGGATTTTCTTGCAAACTGATTTGAAATTAGAATGTATACTTTGACTTTATCCTTGATGCTTTCCAGAAAACTGAATTTTTATCCTTGAGTGTTGTCTTGTCAAATAACCCTCTGTCTTTAGCACATTAGCTCTGAAACCATGTTGAGAATTTTGAGGGATAGAGATTAATACAAACTATCTTCTTGATAATTAGTTGTGAGTTGGCTTGAGTTGCTTATGTATTTTTTTCTTCAGTTAAGTTAGTCTTTCATCTAGTCAATTATCAAAATGCACGAGACACAAAACTAGGTGCCTATAGAGAGGGCAAAACCTATCCCTCTTGGAGAGGAAAACACGTGAAGAATTATTTCTATATATATCCAAATGACAGGTACCATGACTCGACTCAAACCCCTCACCTATATATGCTTCCAAGACCTTGATAAAACTTCTTCAGATAATCCAAAACTTGACTCTTGTCATTTATAACAATTTTCATTGTTCTGTGCTTGACCTAGAGAACTCTGTCTCTTTTCACACCTTTCAATTTGATCTCTTTGTGTGAGTGAAATTACTTCAGCAAATATGTACTTTGAATGTTGTACTTTAGTTATTCTTCTATATCAAGTTGTCTCTAAATTATGTATACTTCCTTTCTTATATAAACAATATATATAATATCTCCCTGACCATCCACATTATTATTTCTTCCTGAAACTTATTTTATGGTTTAGTGCAAATCTGAAAATGATATCCCTTTAGGTTGTCTTCACTTACATCCACATTTTTTTCTGTTTCAAATTTGAGACTAATTTTTTCTTTCATCAGCACCTTTTCCTGTCTTATATATGTATCTTTATCATTAGAGAGATCCACAATTCTTCACAGAACTATCTGCAAATCTGTCACTGTGTTTTACACTTCATTTCCCCTGATCTCTAAGCTTGCTTTTGCCTAAGTTTAGCACTGAAACTTCGCACTTATTCCTATTCTTCCATCCTCATTTTTCAACAGGAAAATCAAAAAATCTTTTTGTCCAAATTGGCTGCAGAACAAGTGGTATATATACAGTTCCAAGATTGGCTTTTAGGCCAACCCTTCAACCAACACTTAGGCAGAATTTAATAAAATATTGTAGGTTGTATTTAACACATTTTTTTCCAGCATTGAATAAGGTTGTATTGAGTGTTGTTAGGAGAATGTCTTCAATGTTTTTAGAGGGTTGTTAGGTGCCTTTATTACACAAGGTCTTGGAGAATATATATAGCTAGACTAGGTCCTTCAGGAATATGACACTTAATTATATTTTATGCCTAGAAGACTCAAACCTACTAGACATCAAGAAGAATTACATCTACTTAATAAATTTTTCTCATTAAACCCATGAATAAAGTACAACAAAAATACATCTTATTATTTTGCCTTCTTATTTTTATAATTACATAACTACATAGACAACATGAAGACCGACCTAGTTACACTTTTCAACAGGTGGGATATGATCATTTCTCTCTGCATCTATGCTCATACACTCTACATATGTGCTCGTCCGCTCTGCGTATGTGCTTGATCGCTTTGCGTATGTGCTCTTACTGCATCTAGGTATTCTTTGAAGTAAATTTTTTCTTTACTCAATATTTCCCATGTTGTTGTTGTTCATATTTTCCATGTCGCTTTTGTTCATGTTTTCCATGTTGTTCTATGAACAATTATATTATGATTTCCATATCTACTTTCATAATATTCATAGATGTAGCAAAAGAGAATTTTTGTTACCGAAATTTACTTCTGGATATGGCCAATAGATTAATCCAGAGGACATAAATGGGAATGTTTGGATAGATAAATAATTTGAAAAAAAACCTTTCCATAGCTTTGTTTGGAAATAATTTCTCGAAATTCATGGTTGAAATCATCCGCATTGGAATTTTCAATCTCCCACTTTACAAGGTTGATCTAATTCCATTCTGCAAGAGGTAAAAAATTCTTTTGTATCTCCATCCAAATCATAACTAAAAAAGAGGAGTTCGATGTTGAATATAATTCAAAAGTGTATAAACTTTTTGTTGAATATTGTTAAATTTTGTATAGTTGTATTATTAATAACATATGGTAACATGTCTTCGAAATCGTGTCCCCAATATGTTCGCTCTATCCTTGCTTATTAGGGATGATTCCATGTCAAAAAATAATTGTTCATATTTTTATACATTTTAGTTTTCGAAAAAGGTACCTTCAAAATATATATAATTCAAAAGCTTGTAACCTTCTTATTGAATATTTTAAACAAAAAAATTATGATTGTGTTAAGAACGGACATTAACATTAATAGGTCTACAAAAAAAAAAATATTTATATGTTATACCCTCTTTTTGTTTCTTTTGTCTCCTTTTGTTATGAGAAGAGAAGAAGAAAGGCTCACTGACAGATCACTCCACCTCCTATAGCTACTCGTAGTGGCATCCTTCTCTTCTACTGGTTGTTGTTGTTTTTCATGGTTTCCTTGTTGTTCTATGCAAAGTTATATTGCACTTTCCATATGTGCACTCCTATTCTATATGGTTGTTGTTGTTGTTGTTAATGTTTTCCATGATATTATATGCACAATTACATTTTACTTTCCATATTCACAGTCCTATTCTATATGGTACCGTGCATAGTATTATATATCATGGTATTGATCAATAAAATTCCATTGATATGTACACAATGATTATTTTATCAATCTAGCTTCAACAATTATTTTCTATTCATATCTCTTTTGATCATTTGTACTATGTCCTCACTAATCTGAAGTGATAGCCTTTTCTTCTTTATACATGTTTAATATTAACTCTTCTCTCAATTTATGAATTTCCATGCCATTAAATGTGTCATAATTATTATAATTATGTTGTTGTTGTTCATGTTTTCCATGTTGTTCTTGATCGGGAGTATGTGGTGGTGATTCTCTCCACAGTCAACTTCTTTAGCATTGTTGTGACCAGTCTCTTCTTATTTCTTATGGATGTCTTCTTCTTTCTTATGGTTGTCACTCTCTTCTTCTTGTGTCTTGTTACTTGTGCTTTGTCCCACAATATTCTCGGTTTCATCACTCTGTCCACCTTCGAATTCTTGCATGTTATTCTAATTAGTTTTTTCCTCTTCTTGTTTGTTGTTGTTGGTCTCTTTTTATTGAGCATTTTTGTCATCACTCCAGCTCCTGCAACTACTTGTAGTGGCCTCCTCCTATTCTTCTCGTTCTATATGGTATCATGCATAGGATTATATACCATGGTATTGATCAATAAAATGCCATTTAGATATATACAGGCTGAGAACAATAAAATTCCATTTCTTTTGTATACTAATTTATTATTTTAAATGATTATTATATCTATCTATACTAATTGGATTTATTTCAGATTTCATTTAATTTAATTATTTTTCTTAAATTCTAATATTATTTTAGAATGATAAATTTTATATAATAATTTATTAGTTTCAATGATTATTAGATCTAGTTGTAATAATTGGATTTACTTATTGAGAATAATTTTTTTCCTGAATTTAAATACTATTTTAGAATGAGAACTTTTGTATAATAATTTATCAGTTTAAATGATTATTAGATCTAGTTGTAAGAATTGGACTCATCTATTGAGAAGAAGTATGTGAGTAAAATAAATTTTACAGATTCATTTACCCACTATGATATAAAATTCTTTCAAGAGATATATGAAGAGGTAGCATTGGATCGACCCGTAGTTTTTTTTTTATCAGCTCATCAACTTATATGTCATTATACAAGCATTAGCTAAAAAATTTAGTTGTCAAGCCTCAAAAAAAATATAAAAACAAAAATTTGGTAGGAATTCCGAATTATCTTGATGGTCGTACACAAAGATAGTTTGTTTAGTATTTATGTAATTTTATTCTAAATTCTAGGATGTTTAAAAATTTTGATGTACAAGTGAAGTTAAATAAATAGTTAAAAAATTTTAATGTTTATGAGATTCCTAAAATATTTTAAAATCTACACAAAACTACCTTTACAAAAGAGTGTTTTGTCTTCCTTCGAAATCCTATTGCTTCAGCCATGAAGAGCATGGGAAGGCATTCTATTCATTGTTTCATGAATTTTAGGCACCTATAGAGTCTTACTGCCAATTCATCACACTAGCAGCCTCTAGTCACTCAATAGCTCATTGAAACCAAGGCATATCCGAGGGTTCTAGTGTCATCATAGTAGCATTCTCCTCATGCTTCCTAGATTATAGCAGTCATTGTCTATCCATACTATACATATACATCATCTCTCCAATATCATAAACCTAAAGTCACCAAGAGATGTTCAAATAAAAAATTGAAATCTATATAATTTAGAAACCATATTGAACAACTATGATATTATTATCATAATGTTTTCCGCTTGTATATTCATTATGGGATTACATATCCAGTCAATTTCTACCTGCAATTCTTCCTCACTCATAGAATTTTCATTTAGCCAAACAACTATGAGTATTCAAGCATATAAAATTTTATTTCCATATTTGTAGTAGCTTTTGAAATAATCTTAGAATTATGACATACCGACATTTTTCGCATAAACATTAAGGAATTTACAATAAATGTTCATTTAATAATTTATTGAAATTTTTTTTTTCAGGGATAAAAATTCCCACTAAACATGGTTAAAAAATGGACATTATGCATAGATGTTTCATGTTATCCCAATCAAAGCAAAACATTGATTACATATGTGATATTCAATATTGTGACTAATAATGTTCTCCAAAGGAAAATGAATATACCTGGAATAACAACAAACATTGCAGCATATTATAATGCATTGATATAAGGCTTGTGAACTATGAGGAAGTATGGATCAAATGGAATTGTAGTTTTCACCAATTCTGAACTTGTGTGCAACTAGATGAAAGGCGTGTACCAAGTTAATAAGGAGATGCTAAAAAAACCACATGGAAAAGAAAACAATATTGTTATACCATTTCAATCATTTAGTATAAGATACTATGAAAATGTTGATAACATGTCTGATGATCTATTGTATGGGGCAATGCCAAATCAAGATTCATCAGTCAAAGGTAATTTAGTATTGTATAGGGCAATACCAATTAAAAATTCTTCTGTCAAATATGAATTAGTGTTGAGACACTCTTCTTCAAAATTCAAAGATGAATTAGTGTTGAGACGTTTTCCTTCAAAATTCAAAGATGAAGAAGAATTAGTGTTGAGACACTCTCCTTCAACATTTATTGATGGAAATTATAAGATATCTTTGATATGTGTGTGTTTTTTAATTATAAATGCATCATTTTTAATGAATATGTGTTTTTTTCTATTATATACTGAGTGTGCTCCCACCATGTAAGCACAACTTGCTGAAATTCATGTTTTAGAAAATTTTGTATTTAATTTTCAAAATGTGTAGGACTTCAACAAATTTTTGTTTAAAAAAAGTGAGTTTTACACATTAATTTGTACTTTGAAGGTTTTATTTTTTACATAATTTGTGTTTAGATAAAGTGAGTTTTACGCATCAATTTGTGCTTTGAAAGTTTTTTATTCGACATAATTTTTGTTCACGTTGTGCTCTAACTACTTTGAAATTTTCATACTTTACATAATTTGTGTCCAAGTTGTGGTCCGAAATTTGTGTATCATGAATTTCTTAAATTCTTTTGAAAATTTTTTAAATAGTAATTTTAAAAATTATTGTAAATGCACGAGGTAAATTTTTAAACATCATGTATATGTGTATTTGTAGATAGGTCCATATATATCATGGATGATCATTTTCTACATGACTCTTAAAGGATTTAAAGATTATGTGTATCTATGTAACCATAAATATCCACTGTAGATATCCATATATATATCATGGAGGATGATCATTTTGCATGTGATTCTTTGAGGTGAACATCAATAGAGTCTCGCGCCTCTATGGGCGAGGGGGATCATGGATCGAGCGATGTTTATGGTATTTATATTAAATGTGCATGCTATTAAATTAAATTTGAATATATAATCTTATCCCCCTACATACATGTGGAATTTTTTTTTTATTGAATATATAGTTTTTTCCCCATGTACATACATGTATACACATGGAATTGACTTTTTATCAAATTTGTGAGTTAAGTTAATTTTTCATAATTCCATTTTTTAGGAGTTTGGAGGAAAATAGTATCTACTCAATCAATGGATCTTGGCCATGGTTTACATTATCGTGGTATGGTTCCCACAATCTAATCAATCATACATGTATGTATTTATATGTATGTATGAAATTTTGAATTGATTAGAAATTCATATTTTTTTATGAAGCTTCCCTCTCGTCGCATGAGGGTAGTGGTACTACACATTCCCCTGGTGGCCAATCGTGTGAGGGTGGTGGTATGCATTCCACCAGTGGCCAATCAATGGGTGGTCATGTTGTTTCTCAACCAATGGGTGGTTGCTAATCAATGGGTGTTCATGTTGGTTCTCAACCATATTAGGGTGGGAATGATGCTTCTCAGCCATCTCAAGGTGGCCATCAATTTGAATATTATTTTCATTCAATTATTAAATTGATAAATTATTTATATCATTCTTTTATGGTTATAAAAAAAATTGTACAATTTTTTTCGCATTTCTTTTTATTTATACATAATTTTATATATTGATGTAGAGGGTGAAAATGTTGCTCAAAAACGATGTAGGCTGGACCTCCTTATTCAAGAAGAAGGTTGTACACCAACCACGACTAATCCTTTTGAAATTTTCGATTTACCTTGGGAAACAAACATCCAAGAATGCACATTACAAAGGTGTGAACATATTTATTCAAAATTGAAGAAATATCTTTTGTCTTTGAAACTCCCTGATGAGAGTCGACAAAGCTTAGAAATAGTTATGCATTCTTTAAGCACACTTGTAGATGCTTACAAAATTATTGTTCCAACCACTAATACATTTGTAGAAGTGATGAGGGAAAGAAAGGAAATAGTAATGGGTCTCGATACATGGGATGATGTAAAAAACAGAGTTACAAAAGAAATGGAAAATTATATGTTTAATTTCAAAGAAGGGCCGAAAAGAAAGATTCCAAAGGTGAAATATTTCAAGAACCCTAATATATATTTCCATTTGTATGATAGGCACCTTGCAACCTATGGAATAATACTATGGAGCAACGACTTTCCTCTTTATTTTGCAAAATTATTTTATGCAAAATTATTTTTGAGAATGAAACCCAATTATAATGACCTTCCCTCTGATTTTTTTGGTCCTCGGAAAGGTCGATTATGTGACCACAGGGGCGCTAAGCATGATGCTGAGTTGCCTCTCCCTGAGCAACCATTGGTATTCGACCTCTTCGTGTGGAAAATTTGTGGTCAGAGATGGATGCCACTTCTCAAATTAGTCGAAGCAAGGGATGCCACCATAGACAATTTCTAGACTGGACTTGGTGGAATTGATATTGGTCTGAATAGAAAAAGAGAATGAGAAAATGGATGTTGTAATTTTGTGTATATTACAGATGGTGAGTTAGACAACGAGTATTGAAGAGCTTATAACATATGCAAAGCATCGTCACAGTGGTTGGCAGGACTTAATTATTCATGGGGAAGAGGGCATGGGATCGGTATGTGTTAATGGTTAGGGTGAATATTTTAATTTAATTTTTTTATTTACATATACATGTTTATTTGTATTTTTTAATCTAACAAAAAAGTATCATATGTTCACCATTTTCACTTAACACATTGGATGAACGAAAATTTTGAAAATATCACGGTCGAAGGTTGAGGTTCTCACATTCAAGATGATATGTTGGGAAATGTTAGTGTTTTTTAAGTGTTCATGACGTTGATGTACAATTATGATTCTATTATTATATCGGTATCATGATGACATATTTTTTAAAATAAATAATTTTGTATGTATGTATGTATTTAATTAAATGTTAACAAATTCTAATTCCATCTGATGTTTTTGCAATGGAGCCACCCTCTTCTTCCTTGTTAGAAGATGTGCCAAATCCACTGTAACAAGTATTAAATTTTTCACTTATGTTTAACTTATAAATTTAAGTAAAATTTTCATTAAAAAATGATATCTAGAACTTGAGTTATTTTACAGTTTTAAATTTTTTTAGTTTTAGCTTTGTGGAGATGATTTTTGTTCTCCAAGGATTTTTTTCGCAATGAAGCCACCCTCTTCTTCCCTGTTATGATATGTTCCAAATACACTCTCAAAAGTATTAAATTTTTTACTTATGTTTATGTTATAAATTGAAGTGAAAGTTTCATTAAAAAATGAGATCTATAACTTGAATTATTTTACAGTTTTAAAATTTTTGAATTTTAGGTTTTTGGAGATGATCTCATTCTCTGATGACTATTTTTGCAATGTATCCACCATAATCCCCATCATAATCAATGTAACTAAAATATAACAACAAAGAGTTAAAATATAACATACACGTCAATAACATATAACATAATCATATAGCTAACTAAAAGTTATCATATAACATACTTATCAATAACATATAGCATATTCATCAAATTAATACCATGTCTAACTAACCAACGCATATACATCTGATTACACTAATTAAGTAACATGTATCATGTAGGTAACAATAACATAAATATAGTGAAAGACATACACATAACCATAATGCATATGACTACACTAATCAACTAGAATTTATCACATATATAACCATGATATAATAGAATGACAAACATATAAGTAACCATAATTATTACAACAACCATCAACCACATACTAGTATTCCAAGCATACAAAATTGTATGACAATCTTCTATTACCCAAAATTACATTATTGCAATGCCACTTTAGTAATATGCACCTTCTTCCCTATCTAAACCAACACATTAGTATCATAACACACCAATAGCATCACAATGACCTAATATGCATACAATGACCTTATGTACAAAAACCTCAATCAAACCAATGCAAACTTCACCATATGCACCCACTTGACATGTATAATCAATCATGAATATTGACCAATTCCTGTTCAACATATGAGATCACACAAGAGAGCATACATGTATAACACTGAAAACTGACCAATATGTAACCCTAGCATAAGAAAGTAATTCATTTGAAATATATAACAATGTGTAACCAAGCGTGCACGGACAATACACATGCATGAAAAACACATAACAAGTTATGCACTCATGAGAACATGATGAAAACACCACCATAAACACTTCCATGGTGATACCATTGCCACCATGGCCAACACAAAATAGATGCAATAAGCACGTACACCATAGGTATGAGAAAAATATATTCAACTGACTTGAATGCATGACCAACACACCTCCCATCCAATCTGAGGGTTGAAACATGCTCTAATACCACTATGTAACACCCCCTTCCCACACCTACCCAAGTAATTGGCCAACTGGGGTAAATATGCAACCTGAGACTATTATATAGAGATTCAACCTCATAAGTTACCTTAGAGAAGTGGAACCTATGGAAACCTGACATACAATCCTTATACAACAATGAAAACACCCCCACGAGGTAGCCAAAACATCCAAGCCTCTTACACATGGGTCACACTCACATTTTCACCTATTTGAGCCATATCGAGAGGCATAATACTACATTCCAAGGAAAAAGAGGCTATGGTCATAGGCATAACACTGCATGCCATGTCCGAGGGTACCAAATACTCATTTATGTGCCAGTGACCTCAACATTTCAGCCTCCTCTTCAGACCCATAACCTAGAGCTCTACCTAGAACCTCATGAAAAGTTTAGAGATGATAAATAAGAACAAACAATGATACAAAAGAAATCAAATCAATAAGATCTCATCTAGACTTCTCCTAGCCATGACAGGCATTTGGTAAAATATGCCACAAACATGAAAGATATAGGTATAAAGAATAAAAATGAGCATAAGGGTCTCATACTTATCTAATAATCACTAAGAATAATTTCACCCCTACATGATTACCTTCCATACAATCTATTTGACCATAGATACATTTTACATTGATTTACAAGTGAAAACATTGATAGAGTGATACACCATCATTGATAAAATACATTATTATAACTAGAATAAAAATTAAAAAAATACCATGGATACAACAAAAATAGAATTCACATAATAATCAATGCAATTATACACCAAATACCAAAGGAATGATCATGTCACTAATAAGTGTAAAAAAAAACTAGGGATGGTACTTCCACATTGCAACTGAACATAGCTTGGATGAGCCAAATATCTCTTTAGCCAATCCCACTGTGCCATATTACAAGCATGAATGTGGGACTCAAACTAAAAGAACCAACCAAGGAATCCTGAGGCTAAACCACCTCACCCTCATCAATAGAAATCTGGCTTTACCGTGATCCATCCCAAATCACTAGGCCAAAACAATACATGTCATTATTGGCTTTAATATGATATACACTGAATTATAGTATAGCACAATAATCGATATCATCGGATTCTCTCAGCAAAAACTGCGAGGAATTTTCCTATGTCCTAGTATATATGACTTTACCGCAACCCACACTTTGAATCATGGGTCACTAGACCATAAACCATGACATACTCTCCAGTCTTTATAGTACATCCCACCATTCATCGGTCGATGATTCCTACCCTACCAAGGCAACAGACTATCTAGATTTACCACAACCCATAGTCTAGTTAATGGGTTATTAGGCCATGTAGTATATCAATTTATAGATCCACCCCACTAAGCTTCGAATGCATTTGGAAATCCAGCTAAAACAAAAGATTAGAACTCCACAACAACATGGATATCTGGAAATGTAAAGGCTAGGCTAAAAACATTGTCACACCTAGAAAAAACCCCAGCCAAGATGTAAAAGAACCACATCAAATACCGTGCATGAAATATCTAGCAAGGAAAACACATTTGCAAATCAATACCTACGAAGAATCGTATTGTAGTTTCTTGATTTTTACTCCTCATTGAATGCTTCCTCCTTCTTCCCACTTTCTTTCCCTTCTTGGTCCAATGTAAAAAATATCCAAGAAACTCCCAGTGTCCAAGAATGAGAGAGAGAGAGAGATAAAAATGAGCAAGCCCCAAAAAAAATCTCAAAAATGTACCAACTGATCCTCGGAAGCCTTTTTACATAAGAGCCCTTTATTTTCTTCATTTTCCATTATTTTCCTTCAATTTCCTCCTCACGTGCAAATTTTGACCTTTCATCTCCATTTTCTCCTAATTTCCATTATTTTTATAAATAAATGTGCTGAATATGGCATCTTACCTTTCCATAGCCTTTTCCTTTTCCAATTTCCTTTAGTCATAATAACCAAAATGAAAACCCACTGGGATTTTTTTCCCGACATTCATCTTGGAATAAGCATTCGATCTATCGTGGTTATTATTTTAACTTTACTACATGGAATTTTCACAAGGGTTGTTACACGCCAAAATGATTCACTTTCACACTCCTATAGTAAAAGCCTTTAGAAGACACCAATGGTTAGGTTTCTTTGAGCTATTAAAGGGGTACTATGATTACCTTCCTCATAATTTTTCCATGGAATTTCACTCCAAAGGATAGGATAGTTCCAACACTTTTATAAGAGATTTATTCATCTCTCTCATCCCTAAAAAAATTAGTAGAGTAACTACCCTACCTCCATGGATTAGATGGAGCAAAGAATACAAGGGAATGAGTGTCACAACAAGAAAACAATTATTCATTTCTAAAGAGAAGCGTGTTGAATATAAGAATGCAGTCAGAAGCGAAATACTACCTTATCGTTGGTATGAGGTGGCTTACCATATCCTCAATTATATCTCTTTTGAAGGGAGAATGAGTGTGGTATATCATTACCATTTCATATTATTGCATGAGTTTAGATTCAAGGCATAATTTTCTCTCCCTCAAAGACTTAGTATCCCCCAATTTCTCCTACAATCAATCAAAAAGATGGGTCAAAAGGCCAGGAAGGGAAAACACCAACATTTTCCCACCATGGTCTCATAAAATTGATAGTGGTGGATGCTTTATGAGACTTTAGGCTCCCTATCATATGAACTAATTTTTTGGATATGGATAGGAAGACCTTCATAAAAACACAATCCATTACCCCTGGGGAAACACAAAGTTCCTCTAGTGGGGGTAAAGAGGGGAAAAGAAAGGAGGAAGCGATAAACAATACATAAGAAGGAGAGATAAAAACATAGGAAAAAGAGACATTAGGAATAAAATAAGGAGAAGCAAAAAGTGAAATAGAAAAAGGGAAGAAACAAGATGGAGAATAAATAAGCCTAAGAAAAATTATAAACCCCGAGAAGTAGAGGAATAAACACCTCAAAAAGTATATCACTAGGGGTTAGTAAACAAGTAGTCGCCACATTAGCTACATTAGGTATACTTTTCAAGCCCAAATGGAAGCAACCAAGACATAGTACCCTATATTTCAAGACTATAAAAAGCACCAAAATCAAAAGAGGGAAACCACAAACTCCCACAAGTATCCAATCATCATTGGAGAATCACCAAGAAAGAAAAAACAGGTAGGGCCAGCTGAAGGAAAAATTGAAGAGGTAACCTATCATAAAACTAAAACAAAGACACCTGTAACATCTGTGAGGAGGCCCATCACGAAGTCAACAACCTTCAAGAAGTTGAAGACACAAGGTTCACTTGAAGAAGTAGAAAAAGGGAAGCTACAGGAGGGGTAGGGTTTGCTACAGGAGGGACAGGGATTGCTACAGAAGGGAGAAATTGTGCGATAGGAGGGAAAAAGGGAGCTACAATAGACGAAAAAGGAACAACATGAAGCAATAGCTTCCCTAAAAACATTTTAAAGGGACTTCCCAGAGCTCCAAGAGCCTAGTCCACAACGTGGTCTGTGATATTACTTTAAATTCATTAAAGGAGTGATGATCATCCCTAAAAATGTTTCCACTCCAATCCTCTACGAACTAGAAATAGAGAGGGGAAGGACCCAAAATGGGATGAAAATTTTTAAATCTAAGAATGTGGTAGATGTGGGACTTATGAAAGAAATTTTTATTGAGATGGGAAAATATTTGTATAATTTGTGACTCAGGGAGTCTATGATGAAATAGAAACTACGTGTATAGAACATTAGGTTGAAAGAGAGGCTACAAGAGAAAGAAACCCAAATTTCCACCATGGCCAGTCCCTCTATGGAGGTCATGCAATCCAGGAAAACTTTAAAGTATTATGATCTCTTTGTCAAACAACATTTGTTACAGTACCAAATTAAGGCACTGGCACAATATGGCTCTATGCCCTTCCAATACTATGAGAATTTTATTGATTTTTTCAAAACAATAATATGGAGGATAGGGTGAAGGTAGTTGAATTTTTCATGCCATCTTCGTTTTTACTCATTTCATTTCCTGGGAACCCAATTCTAGATTGGGAGACATGCAACTCATGGCTTGGGCATCCTAGCTAGTTCATGAAGAGAAAATGGCTAAGGAGTAGAAAAGGTAAATTCCACAAGAGGAGAAGGAACCTTTGTACATCAGGGCAAAGATGGTGAGCCCTAAGGTTGTCATTACTAATCATAACCTTATCTCTTATAATTTAACCTTAGCACCCAAATATATTACAATCTAGGATCAATCCATCCTGCACTTTAACAATACCCTTGGATTTTTGGGAATAGAAAACCTGTTATCTTTCCAGAAAATATGGCATTCCTTACCCCACAGTCTACAATTAAAGGAATACCACTCACCTAAAAGGATAAGAAAGGCCTTGGAAAAAACACGATTGTAAAAAAGAGCCTTGCAGAGAATGAAATCCAGTGGATAGGACTAAATTTCAATCCACCATTTCTACTATGATAACAGGAAGGAAAGGACCAGACAAAAGACTAGTAGGAACGATCTATGATTAAGAAAAATTTTGGATTTCACTCTGAGGAATGCACACTGTCTAAGGTGCCTTGGGATGTCAAAGAGGCCACGAGGGACTTGAGAGAGCTTCACATGGATGAATGAGTTTCTCATAGGATGAGAAACACCTTCATTGGGGGGTGGTGATGAGGCCCATAAATAGGTATATCATGAGGGTCATGATGCCATCCTCCAACCTTAAAAAAAAAAAAAATTCACATTTTTTCACATTTCTTGTTATATTATGCTTAGTGATAAGTCTAAAAGGTTAGTGATAGTATGTGGCCTAATGTGGTTTAATTGTGGGAAAATGGATCACGTTTTATATAATTTCTATCCAAGGGATCAAAGGAGACATTAATGAGAGAGTCTAGGGAGTTTTTCCATGTCCTTATGTCCCTAAATCAGCTTGGGATCACAACACTCTCTCTCATCAATTCAAGTTCATAGGCATCCAATCCACTACTAGTGAAAGTGAAGCTAAAGGAGGACAATATCCACCATTTTTGAGATGAAGGAGGAAATCAATCTTGTTTTCAAGGGAGATATTGGAGCTACCATTTTTAATAAATAAGGAATAATAAAATCTCATAGGATTCATAGTTTGTTTACAGTTAGGTGTAGCTATTGGGTTTAAGAGTTTGGCATTGTAATTTTGACTTTTATCTAATGTATAGTACTTTTATTTTATGATAATGAGAATTTTGTTATGTAGTTGCATATTAGGTAGATTTAGAGGGCTTAGGAACTTGGTTTTGGGCCAAAAATAGTGGCTTAGGTCCCTATTATGTATTTTTGATTCTATTGGTTCCAAGTACTTCTTATTTTATTGCATTTCATTAGAGATTAGTCTATAAAAACATGTTCTTACAAACTCAACATCACCTCTCTTGTAGGAGAATGAGTGGAAGGATTCACAACCACAGTCCAAAAATATTATGTTTATCATTTCTTGGAATGAGATTAGTGGTAATTGTCCTCTTTTACATTTTTTATGTACCTTATAAGTCATTTTAGTGATTCGATCAGAGTTCTGGCATAAAATAAATGTTATTTAAATTCAACTAATCTTTTCCATCATAACTTGCCTCATTTTTTCAATGATAAATGGATGCATGCATGTGATTGTTTGCATGGTTGTGCTGATCTCCTAGAAATATCACCTTCACCACTTCCATCTAGATCATGTTCACCTTCTCTTTTCAACTCAAATTTTTGTCCTAAAACTTTTTTTCAGAAGTCATTCTACCTAGGTACATCATGAGCACTCATCCTAGTGCAAGACAAGCCTCTTAGAGGTCCTAAGGTTGGCTATGGGTTTACCCCAACCTCCATTAATTTTCTTCAACCTCCATCCACCTTTCCATACCATCAATACATGATTTCCGCCTTCAAAAGCTAGTCAAAATCCCTCTTGTAGCATTACAAGCCCTCCTATAGAAATATAGCCTTCCTGTAGAAGCCACATGTAGCAAACCTGTAGGACCATTTTCTTTCACCAGTTTTGGTCTCCATTACAACTTTGACTTAGACTAGATAAATAATGCCCCCCAGTTATTATTTTTTGATCAAGGGAAGCTCCCAGGCCACTCCAGATCGTCCTTTTGTTCACTGAAAAAACATAGTAGTGTTATTTTCTTTATCACCAATATTATGAAAGTAGGTTACTGATTTACAAGAAATTGTGATCTAGGTAGATGGCACATGAAATTATGATTGGTAGTTCGATAAATTGTGCAAGAGAAATTAAATTATTTTCTGTAAATATATTTGGTAGTTTGGCAAATGTTTCAAGATAAAATAACTTTGCTTCTACAAATAGTTAGCCTTTCTCCTTTTATGAATTAATTATTTATCAATTACAAGGTTAATTCAAAGGATTTTTCCCTTTCATAGTTGTAAGTAGCTTTTAATTGTACCTCCATCAACAATATTTCATTTTAATTCAGTAGGAGGAATGGTCTCTGAGCACTTTTTATATAATTTCGTAGTTAAGGGTGCCATGATTATAAAACCATCTACTGTGCATATAACACTATGAGCTCTAAGTTTGTACAAACCCTGCATTGATAAATAGATTTGAGGATCCCTTCGGAGTGGAAACACTCTTGGTGCAATATCGGAGCTCACCAATTTGAATAAAATTTACTCTAAAATACTATTAAGCCCATGGTGGTATAACATTTTGTTCTCGAGCTGAAGAGAGTGGCTATTATAGGTTATTCTTTATAGGATTCCACTATTATTTATATCACATGGATTTCCATTTTCTACGGTTGTGACTATTTCAGGAGTGCCTATACATGTGTGGGGAAATGTGTATTCCTTGGTAGGGCATACTAGTAGCTAAATGTGGTGGGTTGTATCTACCTAATCTTTATAGAGGAGATTTGTATGACATATTATCAGGAAAATAAGGTGTTCCAGTTACATTCCAATGTGGGGGTTGCATCATATTCATTCGTGCCATATGGGAGGGGTGTTTTCACTACCAATTATGCCTAATGAATTTTATTGTGGAGTTGTTCTTATGAAAACTGTATAGATTCGTCATCATTCACTATACATATTTGGTGGATGGCATTGAATGATATCGAAGATGATAAAAAAAAACATTTAAAACAACTGAACCATTATCTTCCGGTCGTGACCATTTTTTTAAACAAATGTTTGGTTAAAGAGGCTAACGACCCAAAGTAACCTACAATTCATTTCAATTAAATGTTAGACGATACACAAAAATTTTATTGATGCTTGTGAATTTATGTCTGTTCATTACTTTTGTATACAATGTATTTTATATTCTTTTATGACTAATAAAATTTTCAATTTTTATGTTCAAAGTTTTAAATTAATTTTCAGATTAAATTATACAGTTTTATGTTGTATATGGACCTCAAATTATCTGTATGAATCAAATATGTATCAAATCTATTTGGGAACACTTTTTAATGGCACTTCATAATGAAATAAGTGTTGTATTATAGCATTTTATGATATATTTATTGTGGTGATAGTATTTAAGTGTATATATTGTTTTTAATAATAATTTGAATTTTTTTTTTTTTTTGTATAAGATAAAGAATGTATATGCAGGATAAAGAGATTCTTGGAGTTATCTGAACTTGTTATAGACTTTGATGTGATATATTGGCTTCAGTTACCTTTCCAAACCAATATACTAGTAATTTCATAGCCATATATTTCGACATGTGATTATTACCTCTTAATTTAATTATATTATGTTGTATTTTTTTATGCTTTTTAAATAAAATTTGATCATATTTTGTAAATTTATAAGGTTGATCGGGATAATATATATATATATATACATAATATTTATTCAAATTAATACTATTAATTTTTTTTATATTGTGTTATTACTTGTGTTTGTAATAAATGATAGTGGTTTAAGGATTGTATTAGTATATATTGTACTGAGCATTAGATATGAAGTTTGAATAAAAAAAGGCCAATGAAATCAAGGATATATATGGAGGATTTTTTGTAAAACAATACTTTTGGAATGTATCAACCAAATTTACTAATGTAGTTATGCTAGCTAATATGAATTATTGACCCATTCAATCCATCCACTAAAAGCAAAGCCCGTAGTGTTTTTAACTCAAATATTTAGGGGTGGGTGCTATCTAAAATGACTAGATATGAGCACTTGGACTAAGTGTAAGTCAATTCAAATTTTTTAGCTTGGAGTGTATCCTTGTCTTTAGTCTCAATCATTATGGTGAGCAAATATTTGGAAATTAGCTGTAAAATGGATTTCAAGAACCAATCCAAGAGGAGCTTGTCCTTAATTTTGTTTTTTCATAGGTTGTGCCACTGACACCACTCATGGATATGGCATGTTATGTGTGTGTAAGTGGCTAGTTTTAAATTATTAGGGGTTCACATGTTAGTTTCACAATTAACTAATCCCTGGAAAAAAGTTAGGGATGTAAAATTGGAATTTAACCATACGATATCGTTAATGTAAAATTTGTTTGTTGGCCTATTTAGATTTATTTAGAATAGTTGTTAGTATACATAATCATCCATGATGTAAGTGTTAGATGTGATATGTTAGACATTGGAGTATATGTGTAAGTTTTAGATGTGATATGTTAGACGTTAGATGTAAATAATTTTAAAATTCAAATTTTTAATTGTAATTTTGTTTTTATTAATAAAATTATCAACAATGTTTTTAGATAAAATAAAATCGTAGTATATATAACATTAAAATACATAACATATAAATATTACTTATGAATTAACATTCATTTTACCATATAAATTATAATTATTATTCCATAACCATAATTAAATTTAACTAATAATCACATAAAGAATTAATATTTAGACTATAATAAGATTATTAACCATGAATATTGACCCTCCTTTTACCCTAGATATTTTTTACTTCTAAATGGGATATCTTAAAATACCATAGGCCAATACCATCGGTTATCAATCCCACATACTGAAAACCATAACTCAGTTCAAAGAACAAATTATAAATATTTTAGTTGAAATTACTTTTATAACATTTTTTAATATTAAAACATAAAATATAACAAGATTCTTAACCATGCATATTCAATCCCTTTTTTCCACGCATAGTCATAACTTGTAAATAAGCTATGTTACAATACAATGGACCATTTTACCGTGGATGTTCTAGTGTAAATGTTTTAAAAATTTACATGTGGGTGCAGTTAAAAAATAGTAAAAGGTTAAAAGAAATTTCCTACAGAGGTGACCATGTAGAGCTGTTGTAATAACATGTAAACATTTTTACTTATTTAAAATAAAATAAAATAAAATATAAATTACTAATTACAATTATAATTAATAATAAAACCAACATAGATCCATTTTAACTCGAGATCTACCAAGCAACAAAAGGGATCAAATCTTCGGAGATGCAAACCTCATTTAGAAAGAAAGGAGATTTGATCCCTCTCATATATTGGTAGATCCGAAGTTAAGATAGGTCTAGGATGAATAGATATTTGAGGGTAGATAGGTCATCATATATATCTATTCCATATTATGTAAAAATGGACTAATTAATGAGATTCATCAAATTTGAAGGATTCAAACAAACCATATATAATAAGCTTGGCATATGAGTGAGTAATGGGGGTGGTGGGAAAATATTTTCAATTGGGATTTATTTGGGAGATGAATCCTTACAAGGATGAGATTCCATGAGGGATACCATAAATATCTAGGCTTGACAAGGATGAACTAGTTAAGACTAGTTCAGGAAATACTACACTCTACTTGAACACAGTGGTGGTGGTTACACTGGTTCAAAAATAGAAATATTTGTGACACCTCTTAAAACTAGGGAAAGTTGTTCTAAGCATTAAGAATGGTAGGGCGTGAAAGCCTACCCTCCTTGTGATTTGTAACTGGTAGATTATGTGTAAAAAAAAGTAAATGGTTGTTAACTTATGTTTCCCCTTATAATATCCTTAGCAAAATAAAATATATTAATGAGATGAAATCATTTTAGATAATGATGAAAAAATATATGAATTTCACTTCAAATGATATGTGTTTTTATAGGATGAAATTCACAAAAGTGTGAGAAAAAATAGAAAGGATGTGTCTTTAATATTTAATGTGCTTTCCCTAAAAAAATGTTAGGACTTTCAAGAGATCTCAATAATGGGTTTTAGGCCCGTGAACATTACAACTGAATGTTTGAATTAATTATTTATAGTGAGGGGTACGAGGGGCATGTATTGATAGAACTAGAAACACTTTCCAACAAAAAATAGTATCTTCACTAAGTGTAAATATATCCCACAAAGCTTTCCTATCTATAAATCCTAACTTTTGGTCACCATGTTTCCCTTCTCAAGTGTAAGCAAGGGACTCTTAGCTTCAATAAATCATGGTATGATTTCAAACACTACATAGGTGTCTCAAGGAGATTGACATGAAAAAGAAACAATATCATAATACCCCATAGAGAATCTCCTTAGCTTATATTTATGCACACTTGAAAGATTGATATTACAGATCCAAGAGACAACCTATATATTTCTTATTGGAAATGAAATTTATTTGATAATTTGATTCCTATCCATGAAAACATATCCAACAAATGATTCAATTCGTAATATTATAGAGGAGGAATTAACTACATTCATAAATAGATTGGTTTTTAAGGGATCAAACTAGGGTCGTGAGACATTTTATATACACAATAATTATAATTCATGAATATCAGTAATGAGGACACATTTAAGAGTGTATTGAGAAAAAGAGGAGTATTTAGGCCTTTCTTATATGTTCTCCTCATGAGGAAACAGAGAATGTGACACACAACTATAGAAACATTGCTCTAGCTGAATCAAATTATAGCAACAACACAACATGTGACATTTGAACATTAATTACTTTTCCTAATTAATTTATATGTGATGTGTTCCAAACATAAAAGAAAATCTCACAAGATGATTTAGAAAACACCTTCAATATATGTAAACATTTAGGATTCCTCATTCCATTAAATTAATATGGATGATGGTGAATTTTCAGTGGAGATAAGACGATTTTTTTTTTTTTTTGGTTCACCTAGGTAACTAATGATTAAAAGTTGAAGAGAATTATAAAACATAAATTATAAAATCCCTTAAAAAAATGCGATTATTGTGACCTAATATAGATATTAATGTTCCATGAAAACACGATATCCATACACATGGAAAGAAGTGGATACAATTTATTTTCCCTCCTACTTAACTAAATGAGATAATTAGTATCAAATAATGGGAAATGGATAGAATATTGTATGATTGTGGCTTTATAAAAAAGAAATCCTATTTCCTAAACTTAATGATAATTTGAATGAATTAAAAAAAGAAGTTTTAAATAGGATTTTCTAGGTTTGTATGTAGAAAGTTTCTCATATTGTATGAAATACATAGTCATGAGTTATTGTAGGTTGTGGGACTTGTAGGGTTTTGAATTAATAGTCCACAAGTCATGATACCACATAAAATGAAATTGTGCAAGGAAAAATAATAAAACATGATTTTATAAGGTCGTCAAGAGGTTTTTTTGGATACTCGCAACACAATGGAAGTTATAGAGTGGCTATGAAAATACATAGACTAGAGAATTTTGGGTATAATAATTAGTAGGTTTTCCAATATAATTGGGTTTATTTTCAATAGAGGTCAATAAAATCTTATTATTTATAGCTAGGTTACCTAGATATAACACCAACAATCATTAATATGAAAAATGATCACCAAAATTATATTGGACTCCACATAAAATAGAAGTAAATGGATTACATTAAAATGGGAACTAAGCTAAAAATATGAAATTGAAATAATAACGACGTATGAATCACTAATACCCATTTAATACCAGTGGATGGACCTTAAATTTCACATGAGGATGATAGAAAATATTAGGAATGGTATAATACACTCCTTGGGAATTTCCTTTGATCCTTGGCATCCGATTTCTCTCAAGTATTGACTATGAACATGTGTTCTTTCTCTCCGAGTGATCCAACTAAAACCAAAAAGGAAATATTAATTTTATAGTTGAAAAGATAAGATAAATTGTTTTAAGATTCAACCGAATAACAGAACTATTGTAAACTATTGTAATATTCCTCCATTGATGGCACATCTTGATTCCTTTAGATGTGAATGCATCTAATTTTAGTTGTGTTTCTTATGTGATGAAGAGACATCAATATAATTATATGATTTTATCATGAATGTGGATAAATACCTAGGTTTTATTTCATTAATTACATTGTACATGACAATAATTTAGGTTTTTATGGAATTTCATAGCTTTTGAATGAAAATATCAAGGAATTCAATTAAAAGTGGGTACATGTAGACACAAAAGTGCATGAAATACACTTTTATAAGGTATTATCAATCATTTTTGTGGTAAATTCCAATTGAAAAGGGATATATTTGTCATGTTTATTTCTTTTCCATAGATGGTGTTTTATAGTGATTGCATGAATTCCTTTGTGAGTGATATTAGGTGATAAAACATGGCAGCATCATTCCAAATGTTCTTGAAAGTATTGATAAATGTATTTTTCGATGTGGCATGAATATCCCAACATCCTTTAGTATAATAAGTTTAATAAGGAAAGGGATTCATTATGTCTCTTATCTAGGATGAAATTTACATAAAAATATCTTTCAAAATGTATAATGCGAAGATTCACCTAATTCAAAATACCAGGTTTTACATTTGGCTAATTGATTCTGTGATGCGGTAGATGCCAAACTGCCTACTACTTCATTTAATTCATGAATTTTTTCATGTATTAATTTTTTTCCACTTGCCATGTCATGATGGATTTCCTAACAATCTCTCTTGAATTTTCTAGTTTTATTATTGTAATAAAATGAATTTTGATCTCTTGAATGGATTTATATCAATGCTATATTTGATGTTTTCTTTGAATAGGACACCGAATTCACTCTTTATAGTGGATTAAATGTATTATTTAGTTTAATATATATCCCTTCCCCTTCCCAGAATAGATTATAATAGTTTCACAAAATTAAGTGGTTGAGTCAGCCCAAGTAGATATAACAAGTAAAAAAATGAATAAAAAAGAGAAAACAAGATTCACCACACCAAAGAGACAATATGTTCACTATCTACTTGTTTCTCATCAATACATAATTGATCATTAAAATCCTTAGCTATCCATAATATGTAAATATTAATTTCCCTTTCAACTTAGTGTAATACATAATATTTTCATAATATTTTTTAATATAATTCTTACAAAATTTCTAATGAATGATACTTGATTCTAGGAGTTTTACATAATACAAGTGCTATTGTGTCATTTTTTTCCTTTATAACTATTTTTTTATGACTTTTTTTTTGTTTTTTATTATGCTTTTAAGGATAATTTTTTGAACTATATTTTTGATCTAAAATTATTTGATCAATACCTTGTATTTATTCAATAATAGTTAGTATATTATGAATCCATGAATTGTAATACTTTTCGATCAATATTTTGGAGTTTGAAAAGAAAATATTAAATGATGTAAATGAAGAATTTATAACACAAAACAAACATCAATATCACAAAAGGAGTGTGATAAGGAAAACTATAATTTTGTGCATTCTTATAAAAGAGGACAATAGGTTTGAATCTCCACGAAGTGGGAAGAAAATGCTTCCAATCTCTAATTGTTGTAGGTAATCACTCCTTCACACAATGATTACACCATATCACCATAGTGGTTGACCTTTGATTTTTGATGAAATAATATAATATATAAAGGTATTTTGATGAAAGAGTACAAAAGATAAAATACCTTTATCCATTGACTATTAAATTGAGAGAAATTTTCATCTAGATAATTTCTAGTCATGATATATATACAAACATCTTTGAAAAATTGTTCATTACCGTTACCACCACCCTTAAATCCTCTACAACATCAATAAAAAATCATAAAAAATCCAATACCAAGATGAAAAGTGTTCTCACTATTATATTTATCAAAGGAAGCCCTCATCTACCATGCATTGACCATCTCGTTGTTTCAACACACACTCTCACTCTATAACATCCAATGTTGATAGATGCTTAATTTATGCTTCCATAAGATCAAATAAGATGCATGTTACCTAAGAAAAAATAACTCAAATTTTCTCACACTCACACATAGATATAGATGGGTTTCTAACATAGTTGAATAAAGAATATTCCCTACACTAATACTAAGAACATTCTCGAATAATAAATGACAACACGCTTCGCCTAATGGAAATATCCCTTTTATTTGTGATTCACACCTATGATTAATAGTTATGGTGACACTCATTTTTAAAATCCATTTAATCATAGTTATGGTGACACTCAATGTTAAAATCCATTTAATCATAGTTATGGTGACACTCATTTTTAAAATCCATTTAATAAAGATATTAGCTTATTCTCATTCATCCAATATATTTCTCGAATTTATGTCTACAACAAATTAACATTTCTTTATAGGAATAATCTTTCTTGACTTGGAATTTCTTTATATGAAGAGCCTTTCTTGATACATGGATTAATGATATACCAATGTATACTAGTAATGATTTATAGATATGTAGAGGATAAAGAAACAAATAATACACAATTAAATTTAGTGCATTTATAATTTCACCATTTTGAATAAAATAAGATGATTTAGCATCCAATATTTATGAATTTTCCAATGAGAAATTTTCAACATGACGTAATTAAAAAAATCATTTTTTAATTGCAATTGGTTGCAAATTTTTTGTCATTAATATCATATCATATTAAAAAATATAATAATTACAATATTTAGCTAGAAATATTAGCTTTCATTGACTTCAATATAGATTTAGAAGGAATTTTTAACAAAATACAATACTTGAGTTTCTAATAGATAACAACTAGTGTTTTTTTTTTTTAACTCGTAGTTTTCTAAGGAAATAAAATAAGATTATAATTTAATTTAACTTAATGGATTAATATTTTAGACACCATGGAATCCTACATATCGTATTGAAATAATAAATTAGGATATGATCAATGATAGAGGAGTGGTTCTAACCATTGGTTGATTTATTGGTTAAAGGTTTCCATGTTAAATATTTCACTATTATGTGTACTTTCCAAAATTTACATTTCCATTTATAAGTAATCTATGTTTCCATTACTTATTATAAAATGTTGAGATATACATTTTATGTTAGAGATGTCATTGGCTATATCTTGGGTATGTTTTATATTCTTTTATGACTAACTTCACATGTTGTTAAGTTGCGCTATGTGTAGTGGTTGCAGCTACCCTTGTTGGGGGGTGGTAGATGTTATGAAAACATCTCCAAAAATGGAAGAAAAGAGAGATCACCTCTTATAAATAAGCTACTTCAAGCGGGAAACCTCCTTTACATTACATAAATGAACAATTCTTGGATGATACAAAAGGAAAAACCTCCTTCTATATATATGAGTCCATGGGGTCACAATATAATCCTAGTCGACCTAACAATAATAATGTAAAGGCATAATAATAACAATATTGGGGTTACACAGGTATAACAATAAAAATAAGGGGGTTACACTAACAACATTAAGGGGCTACACTAGTAATATAGGGACCTAACATGCCCCTTTCCTTACAAAAAAGTGTTGTCCTCAATGCTTGAGTAGCTTCGGGTGCTTCTGTATAAAATTCTCATCCTCCCATGTAGAATCTTCAATGGCTAAGTTCTTCCCCTTGATGAGATACTCTGAAATTGATCAATTTCGTAGCCATCGAGTTCCTGTTTCCATGACTGCTTCAGGATCCAAAATAATTTTTCCTTCCTCATCAAGTTCTAGAAATATTGTTTGAACTGGAAGTTTTTCACCTATAACCTTCTTTAAGCATGAAACATGGAAAATTGGATGCACAAACGAAGAAGTAGTACCAATATTTTGCAACACCTTGTAATGACCCTGGTAATTTTTCGACCATTTATTATCCTTCCTAGCTTCCTTGAAGGATATTTTTTTTGTATGGTTGTAGCCGTAAAAATACCCAGTCTCCTACATGAAAACTTCTCTCGCTGCAATATTGATCAGCATGTTGTTTCATTTGATTTTGTGCCAAATTTAGGTTATCCTTTAAGAGTTGGAGAACTTCTTGTTGATTCTCGATGTGATCTTCCACTGATTCATCCTTATCATTTTATCTTAAATATGATATGATGGATGGTGGATGGTAGATTCCATCAAGTGCCATAAATGGGATCATTTTTGTTGTAGTATGGAAGGAAGTTCTATACCACCATTCAATGAGAGGTAACCACTTAACCCATTGTGTTTTTTTATCATATAAAAAACAAAAAATATATCCTTCCAAACATTTATTATCTTAGATTGACCATCGGATTGAGGATGATAATATGAGATATGAGCTAGTTGAGTACCCAAATAAGAAAATAATTTCATCCAAAAATTTCTAGTAAAAATGTGATCTCTATCGCTTACAATAATATTTGGGTTTCCATGTATCTTTTGAATTGTTTCCATAAATGTAGTAGCAACCATAATTTCTTTAAATGGATGAGATAATGCACAAATGTGTGCATACTTGGTAAGTCTATAAACTACCACCATGATGATACTCTTTCGTTTGGTCTTAGGTAAACCTATGATAAAATTCATCGAAATCTCCTCCCATCATTGATTTGGAATGGATAAAGGTTGTAGAAGACATGGGGTCTTAATTGTCTCAACTTTATTTTTCTAGCAAACCAAACATTCCGCCACGAAATTTTGAATATCATATTTGAGGCCATCCCAAAAGAATTTTTTTTCACCCTGTGGTAAGTTTTTAAAAATATTGAGTGTGCTCGTAAAGGAGAAGTGTGCAATTACAAAAGAATACTTTGTTTTAGTTGGGAATTCTTACAAAGATATAAGCAATATTTTTACCATAAGGAATCATTTTTCCAACTAAATGTATCAGATGTAGTAGGATCTTGTTACAAATTTTGAATCAATGTCCACACTTCTTCGTCCTTCCTCCATTCATCCATTACTTTGATTATCCAATCTGTTTGTATAATAGAAATGGCAAAAATAAATTATTCCACCTCTTCATTCTTTCTTGAGAGTGCATCTGTAACAACATTTAACTTCTCTTTTTTGTAGATGATTTCAAATTCATAACCCAACATATTTCTGATCCATTTTTCCTTCTCTTCTGAATATTGTATTTTTTCCAAAAAGTGTTTAAGACTATCATGGTCATCTTTTACCTTTAAGTGTCTTCCCATTAGGTAAGGTCACCATTTCTTTAGTGCATGTATTATTGCTAGCATTTCCTTCTCATAAATAGCTTTCTGTAAATACTTTCCTTTGATTCGGTGACTTTCAAAAGCAATAGGTCTTCCTTATTTCATTAAAACATAACCAATTCCATTTCCTGAGGCATCAAATTCTACAATAAAGGTTTTTGTGAAGTCTGGCACAACTAAGACCGGCGTTAAACAGATTTCCTCTTTAATATGTTCAAATTCCTTAGTTTCTTTAGGAGTCCAAGAAAATTCATCTTTCTTCAATAATTTCGTTATAGGTGCTTCTATTCTCCCATCATTCTTAACAAAATTTTGGTAATACCCTGTTAACCAGAGAAATCCTTGCAACTTCTTTATGGTTTTGTGGACTTTCAATTCCTTAATGGCTTTAATTTTTTTAGGGTCTACCTTAACACCCTTTTGAGATACAATATGACCCAGATATTCCACCTCTTGTAATCCAAAGAAATATTTGTATGTTTTTTCATATAATTGTTTCTCCTCCAATAGTTTGAGCACCCTATCAACATGTTGAACACGATCCTTCCAAGGCCTATTGTAGATTAGTATATCAACTAAAAATACTAGCACAAATTTTCTAAGGAAGGGTTTGAAAATGGAATTTATCAACCCTTAAAATGTAGAAGGTGCATTGATAAGGCCAAAGGGCATGAAAAAAAATTCATAATGACCCTCATGCATTCGAAATTTTATTTTCATAATAGCTTCAATCTTCATTCTAGTTTTATGATATATGGAACGAAGATCATACTTGGTAAAATATATTTATCCATGTAATTCATCCAATAATCCATCAATCAGAGGAATGAGAAATTTATCTTTAATAGTGAGCTTATTGAGCTCCCTATAATATATACACATGCACCATGATCCATCCTTCTTGTGCACCAATACTACTAGAGTAGAGAGATAAATTTGACTAGGTTGAATTATACTACCCTCTAACATTTATGCAATCTTACGTTCAATTTATGTCTTTTGGACATAACGATATCTATAAGGCCTGATGTTTGGAGGAACACTTCTTGGAATCAAATGAATAGCATGTTCATGATCACAAATAGGTGGGAGTCCTTTGGGAGTTTCAAACACCTTGGAATGATCGTCCAATACTTTTTGGAGAACTGTAGAAATAGATGATTTTAATGCTGGTATTTCTACTGAGCATAATTGTGAAACTATGCCTCGTGTTTCTTTCTTCAGAAGCTTTTTCATGAAATTAGAGCTTATTATCTAGCTCGACTTCCCTATAATAACCCATAATTTGAATTCCTTTCCTTTCAAAAAAAAATTCATGAAAATTGATTAAAAACTTAAAAGCTACAGTCCTCAAAGATTGTAACCATTGTACTCGTAGTACAACATCAATACCTCCCATTGGAGTGGAAATCATTGGAATTTTCAATACATATTACCCCATGGTTATCTTGATATATGGCATTTTTTAAATAAATTTATAGTTCCTCCATTTGCAACCATCACTTGACATTCCGGTGTTGGGTATTGGAAACAATTTAATTCCTTGGCTACCTTACAATGAGTAAAATTATGGGTACTACCTGAATCAATCAACACTATTACCTTTTTCTTTTTGATATGTCCTTCTATCTTGAGATTTTGATGAGTGGTAATTCCTACCAATGCATTACATGATATGTTCAGACTCATTTCTTATTCTTCTAGGGTTGGTTCCCGGTCTACTCTTCTTTTCAGTTTTGTTGTTCATTTTGTTCCTCCTGTTCAGAATCTATGTAAAATAAATTCTTCTCAGCACACTTATGATGTTTAGTGTATTTTCTATCAAAAGTGTAGAAAATCCCTTTTCCTTTTATTTCTTCCAATTGTTGTGGTGTCAACCTTGCAGTTTGTGGAATTCCAGGAGTAGCAACACTTCCATCTTTATAGATGTGAGTGGTAGGATTTATTGTCGCCATAATTTTACATTCAATATTTATTGCCAACCTGAATTCCTTCTCCAATGAATTAGGTTCCCAAACGCGAACCTCATGTTGGATGTTATTGATGTAGGGGCATTAGGCCCAAGAAAATACTTTGTATTTTAATAGACATAGGGGGGGTCTCATGCTTTTTATTTCTTGTGTAATTATTAATATTTGAGTGATTTTAATTAAATATGGAGAGAAATTGTAAATGTTCTCAATTGATTGGAGAACATGAGAGAATCTAACCAACTGAGAATATGAAGAGAAAATTCAGATTTAGGAATGAAATTAGAGTCAGTTTTAGTAAATTTAGGGATTTATTCTAGATTTAGGACTTTGAGAATTCCAAGAGTTTTGTCGAGCTGTAAGGGAGATGAATCAATTCATTAATATTTTGTATAAATGTAAGCATCAAGGATAGATCTATGGGTTTGGCCGTAGAATATTGGGATTGAGAGCTTTTACCTTTGTTCTAATAATATTTACAATGTTTCATAAAATTTTGTTATGTTGTCAATCCCCAGAGGATTCCACCTTCGTGATTGTTTGATTTTGCATATGATGTGGGGAAATTGATTAAATTGTTTGTGTAAAACCTTAGAGAAAGTTGAAGAGGCTTACTATGTTAATTAGGCATCTGCAATAACAAATATTTATTTTTTAAACATATTAAAGATTTGTACAAAAGGTGTAGCATTGATCCTACTCCTTTGTTGATTGAGATTGATTGAATAAATTTATTTTGTGGGTCATAACAATAAAGAGGTTTGTAGCATTATATACAGAACTAAATGCATTTGAATACATATTCTTTGTTTATAAGTTACCTGAGTGTTAATACTGTATGGAGGGTTCGATAGAAGTTGAACATGTTTTAATATTTTCTGCTATATAATGCAAGCAATACCATAGTATTTGATATTGAATGTGTTGATCAACAATTGTCATTGATGTCAACCCAAGTAGCACCACGGGCTAACCCAATATTGCATGGGAATTTTGACCTACTAAATTAATATATTCTGGATCAATAATGCTTTTTATGATTTCTACTTGTCAAGATGTTTCCATTGATATATGGCATGCCATGTAATTCTTCACGGTTTCAGAGATATTCATGTTCGAAGTTTGTAACCCCAATTAGTCACCTAAAACCCCATGGGGTTGGGGCATGGGTCATTGAAAAGTCATAATTAATATTTTTTATGCTCCTAAAATCCCTCCCACATTCACTTTTTGAAGCCCCTCTCAACTTAAGCATTCATATAAATTGTGATCTTCATTTCCTCCTTATGCAAGGGATTCGGCCATCTGAAACAGGTCATTGTGGAATTTTCACTCTAAATTTTTCTCTACGAAGTTTCAGAAGCTGAAATTTTTATGAGGTGAAGGAAAAATCTTGAGGAAGCTACAGTAAAAATTTTAGATCAAGGTGCACAATATTTTGGGAGATATGATCTGTGGAAGTTAGGGTTTTTGCAGGCTCCTAAATTCATCTCAAACAAGTGACCTTGGTAAAATCGTCATAGCTCTCTTTGAGCATCGGATTGGATTTCCATAAAATGTGGTAGATAGTGCACAGTCTGTACTTTTCTCTCTATCAATTCTAGAGCAAAATGAAGAAACAGTGACACTTGGCACGCCGTATAAGTGCGATCTGCTGAAACAGTCCATAATTAGGGAATTGTGAGAGATCGGGCTTAACTCTTTATTGAAGAATCCAAATTAGGTCAGACCTGTGGTATTGGAAAGAAGACTCAGAGGACTACTATAGGACCAAAAATCGGATATTGAGGATCTGAAATAACAGAGATACACCAGATTCAATATCGAGCTCCTAGAAGGCAAGAAAAAGCTAGATCATGTGTTGTAAAGGGTTGCAAAGGACCATAATTTCTATGGTAGAAAATCAAATCTAGGTGCAGCAGAGAGTAGCATGACAACAGCAGCAACCAAGGTGCATAAGAGCAGCAAGAAGTTCATCTTATGAAGTCTTCAAGTGGGCAGCACTGAATACAATCATTTTAAAGGTATCATTATACTTAGCCATTGTAAATACAATATTTATTAAAATTGTACTAGTATCTACCTGCCAAGGGTTGAAGAGGCAGTTTTGGGAGGTCTAGGATCATCATTAGGTGGTTGTGTCAAAGTTGGGGTTATGGTCTAGTATATATTCTTCTTCTACATCATTCTATATCATTGTAAAGTGGACCATTTTCCCTGGTACGGGCGTCCATTCTTATTTTATTATTGTATAGGGTGGTACGGTGGTGCTAGGGTGAGTTGTAGCTAATTGGGTGTTGGGGCACCCGTTCAGTTGACTACTGAAGAATCTCGGGCGTTGCAGCGTCCATCCAATGGGAGCTGGAGAAGAATGTTTTTCTAGATTCTAGGAAGTTGGAGCTTTATTTTCAATTGGAGTTGACTATTAAAGAATTATTAGAAAAACATTAGGTGGTTTTTGTCCCGGAGTGGGTTTCCACGTTAAAAAATGTGTGCATTTTTTATCCTCTTATTTGCTGCTATAATTGTACAAACACTGATAATAATTGAAGATTAACTAATGCTCTAATTGAAAGGAATACTGATTCACCGCCCTCCCCCCCCCTCCTAGTATTTCCAAAAATCGGTATCATAGCTTGGTTCCTTCAATAGCAGTTTAACAGCTAGAAGGAGGTCATGGAGCATACCAAGAATGTTGTACCTCTATTCAATGAAAATAATTATGCACTTTGGAAAGGAAGAATGGAGGTCTATCTCTTGGTGCAAGGTTACGAAGTATGGGACACTATTCAAAATTGATTTACATTAACCGTGGATGAACAAGGTAAGAAGAATTTGGTAAATGATGCAAAAGCAAAGAATATTATTATCAGTGGACTTATTGAATCTACTTATCATAAGGTTTTGGGTTTTAAAACTGCTGAAAATGTATGGGACAAGCTTGAGAATATATATACAGGTGACTCAAATGTCAAAGAAACAAATCTTCAAATGTATAGAGCAAAATTTGAGCAACTTAGAATGAAAGAAGATTGTAACATTGCTACATACTTTCAATACTTTGATGAAATAACCAATAATTTGGAAGGATTGGGAGAGCCATTTGATGAGAATACTATTATATGGAAGATTCTTAGAACATTACCATGGAGATTCAACCCAAAGGTGTCTCTCTTAGAATACAGTGCAAATCTGGACAAACTCAGCAAGGAAGAATTACATGGAGTTCTCATAGGATATGAAATGTGACTTGATGAAGAAAAGGGTACTTCAAATCTAGAAACTACGTTCATTACATCTAAGAAAACCAATAAGGACAAACAACCTTCAATTTAAATGACATGAACCTGCAAGTGTGAAGAAAAGGGAGATGATGGAGAAGGTCTTTCAGATGAAGAATATGCTTACTTTACGAGAAAATCAAAACCTGGTAAGGGAAAATTTGAAGGTAAAAGTCCATTGATATGTTTTGATTGTGGTGACGTTGGGCATTTCGTAGCAAAATGTCCGAACAAAAGTGATGGAAACTCAAAAGGAAAGAAAGGCTTTAAGAAATTCAACAAGCAAGGAAAAAAGGAAGGATCCAGAAGGAAATTTCTCTCTAAAGAATATAGCTCATCATCCGATGAAGAAAGTGACAGCAAAGAAGAAGCCAATGGGAAAGTATTGTTTATGGCCAAGCACAATAAACAAGAAGTATCAAACAATGAAGAAGAATGGTTGACCATAGAAGAATTTTAGGAGGCAATCAAGCTTATAAAAGAGCTCAATGCTAAGAAGATCCGTTCCAATAATTTTGAAGGAAAAGTTCAAGGTCTCAAAATTGAGGTTGAAGAACACAAATATATTGAAGATTCACTTCAAAAGAAGTTGGAAGAAAGAAAACAAGAAAGGGAGGCATTAGAGGCCGAAGTAGTCTCGCTGCGTAAGGAAGTGAAGAAGGGAAAAAATGTCCAAAAGTATGCCAATAGCTCAAGGGAATGGGAAGAACTCATCAAAAATCAATGATATTACAACGAAAGAGCTAGCCTCGGTTACAAAGAAGAAGCAACAGTACCTTCTACAACAAAATACAATTAACCTATGACATTTGACATACATGAAGACTTCATTGGACAAGATTCACAAGCATATCCTTTGAAGACGATTCCTCGATGAAGATTTTCATTTAGGTACCAACATATTTTTCATGGCTATTGTTATTCATGTGGAAAATTTGGTCATAAAGCTGTAGAATGTCACATGTAACCTAGGAACCAATACAATTCCAAGATATTCTTCAAATATGAACCTCCCAGGGCTCAACGAAACATCAATAGATTTGAATATTTAAGAAATAATATGGAATGCTACAAATGTCAGAACTTTGGAGACATAGCTAGAGACTACACACTTGAAAATCTTCCAGAAGAATCTTCGAAGCAACAGAATGAACGAACATGGAAGAAGAAGAATACTAATAATTGTGCTCTCGCTATCAAGACTAAAAAAAATAAAGATGTGTGGCATGTTGACAGTGGTTGCTCAAAGCATATGACTAGAGATAGAAAGAAATTTGTATCTTTGAAATAGAAGAAGGATGGAACCATATCCTTTGGAAATGATGGATCTTCAAATGTTATAGGATCAGGTACTGTCACTCTCGGAAGCAAAGATTTTATAGCCAAGAATGTTCTATTGGTCAAAAACATGAATCACAATCTGCTCAGTTTTGGAGAAATGTGTGATCAAGGAGACACAATGCTATTCAACTCCACAAAATGTGAAATCAGGAAAGGCAGGTATGGTAAAATTTTGGCTATAGCAAGTCGAGCTCCAAACGACATATATGTTCTGGATAAAGCAACTAAAGAATGTCTACTAGCTAAAGAAGATGAAATTTGGTTATGGCACAAATGAATGGGTCACATAAACTTTGAAAATCTTGTCAGGATAAGAAAAAAGGAAGCAATACAAGAAATGCCGAAAATCTCAAAACCTTCCAACACACTATGTGAGGCATGTCAGCATGGCAAGCAGAAAAAAGTCCAATTTAAAATAAAAGAATACTTTTCATCACATCCATTGGAATTGATACATACTGATCTATGTGGTCCTATGAGAACAAAAGTCTTAGACAAAGAATCATATTTCATGTTAATGATAGATGACTATACCAGGATGATAGCTGTTAGTTTCCGAAAGAAAAAATCTAAAGCCTTTGAGTGCTTTAAGATCTAGAAGGAGTTGGTTAAAAATGAAACTGATTTGAAAATAAAGTGTTTAAGATCAGATAATGGTGGAGAATTCACTTGCAAATTATTTCAGCAATACTGTGAGGAAAATGGAATAAAAAGGTAATTGTCAACAGCACGAACACCTCAGCAAAATGGAGCTACTGAAAGAAAGAATAGAACTGTACAGGAAATGGGTAGAACAATGTTGAAGGAATCAAAATTGGATAAAAAATTCTAGGTTCAAGCAATTGATACGACGGTCTTCATTATCAACCGAAGTCTTCTCAGAAATAATTGCAACAAGACTCCATATGAATTATGGAAAGGAAAACTAGCTAATGTAAAATATTTCAGAATCTTCGAAGGAAAATGTTATATCAAAAAAGAAGATCAAAATTTGGGTAAGTTTGAATCACGTGTTGATGAAGGTATCTTTGTTGGTTACTCATGCAAAAGAAAAGCCTATAAATGCTATAATCTAAGACGAAAACAGATAGTGGAGAGAATAAATGTTACATTTGACGAAGATGGTGTTCTAGCGAGTAATGATGAGGATAAAGAATATTTGAAACTTGAGATAGAGGCTGAAAAATATAGATAAAATTGTAGAACAAGAAGCAACTATCAACGAGGAAGAAGTAAATAATGATCATCAAGATATACCAGAACAACAACAAGAAGCTCCTCCAAGGAGAACAAAAGAGTGGATTCAAAAGAACCATCCATCAAATCAAATCATTGGTGACATAAATGAAGGTCAACAACTTCGTTCATCACAACAAGTTCACGTTGCTTTTCTAGCAACCTTTGAGCATAATAGTTTTGAGGAATCCATCCAGAATGAACATTGGGTAGCAGCTATGAATGAAGAATTGGATCAAATTGAGAAGAATAACACTTGGGAATTAGTTCCATGACCAAAAGATAAAAATGCCATTAGGACTAAATGTGTGTTCAGGAACAAATTGAATGAACATGGGCAGGTTACCAGAAATGATGCAAGATTGGTTTGCAAAGGCTATGCACAATTGGAAGGAATTGATTTCGATGAAACATTTGAACCAGTTGCCAGAATGGAAGCCATCTGAATGTTTCTCACCTATGCATGTTCAAGAAAAATCAAAGTCTACCAAATGGATGTTAAGTCATCATTTTTGAATGGAGAATTAGAAGAATAAGTTTACATCGAACAACCTGAAGGTTTTCTACTATCACAAAAATAAGACTATGTCTATAGGTTAAAGAAGGCTCTATATGGTCTCAAGAAGGCTCCTAGAGCATGGTATGCTCGTCTTGATGGATATATACATCAACAAGGGTTCAAGAAAGGTATTGGTCATAGCAATATTTATGTATAAATATATAAAGATAATTTAACAATCGTTGAGGTATATGTGGATGATATAATATTTGGTAGCAATGATGATCGACTAAGTAAGAAATTTTCCACAGAGATGTAAAGTGAGTCTGAGATGTCTTTACTTGGTCAGCTGACATACTTCTTAGGGCTTCAAATATCTCAGCAAGAGAAAGGAATATTTATATGTCAAACCAAGTACATCAAGGAAATGCTCAAGAAATTCAAAATGGAAGATTGCAAACCCGTCCTTACTCTGATGGTAACAGGTTGCAAATTGAGCATAGACGACTCATCTAAGGATGTGGATCAGAGGTTGTACATATTTATGATTGGTAGTCTTCTATATGTAACAACCTCTCTGCCAGATGTTATGCAAGCAGTTGGACAAGTAGCAAGATTCCAAGCAGCAACAAAAGAATCACATATTATTGTAGTTAAAAGAATTCTTCAATATCTAAAGGGCACAGAAAAATATGGCTTGTGGTATCCCAAGGGTAACAATCTCATTATTCAAGCCTTTACAGATGCGGATTAGGTAAGAAGCGTTCATGATCATAAGAGTACTAGTGGAGCAGCATTCTATCTAGGTGGTTGTCTCGTTTCATGGTTGAGAAAAAGCAAACGTCAATCTCGTTATCTATAGCGGAAGCAGAATAAATTGCAGCAACATCATGTTGTACTCAAGTCCTTTCGATGAAACAAGCTTTGCAGGATCTTCAAGTACAATTTAGTGAGCCTATTCCTATATTTTGTGACAACACTAGTGGCATCAGCATCTCCAAGAATCCTGTCATGCATTCAAAAACAAAACACATTCAGATCAAATATCATTTTGTTAGAGAACAAGTCGCTGAAAAGAATATAAAACTTGAGTATGTTTGTACAAAAGAAAAAATTGTTGATATCTTCCCTAAACCTTTACCTCGTGAAGAATTTGAATATCTTCATCACAATATTGGGATACTCCCAAGTTCTCATTAGATTATAGGTCTAAAGGACGGTTGTGTGTCAGGGGTCGTGGAAGTGTGTATGGTCTACAGGATGGTTGTGTGTCAGTGGGAATGGAAGTGTGTATAGGTCCATAGGATGGTTGTGTTTCAGGGAGAGTTACCCTTTTCCATTGATTTCAATGGGGGAGAGAATGTTGTAGGAAGAGGTTTCATGATCACAGGGGGAGTACTTATGTTTCCATCAATGCCAAAGGGGGAGATTGTTGATCAGTGGTTGTCATTGATGTCAACCCAAGCAGCACCACGGGCGAACCCAATATTGAATGGGAATTTTTACCTACGAAATTAATATATTCTGGGTCAATAATGCTTTTTATGGTTTCTACTTGTCGATATGTTTCCATTTATATATGGCACGCCATGTAATCCTTCACGGTTTGAGAGATATTCATGTTTGAAGTTTGTAATCCCAGTTAGTGGGCTAAAACCCCATGGTGTTGGAGCATGGGTCATTGAAAAGTCATAAATAATATCTTTTATTCTCCTAAAATCCCTCCCACATTCACTTATTGAAGCCCCTCTCAACTTAAGCATTCATATAAATTGTGATCTTCATTTCCTCCTTATGAAAGAGATTCGACCGTCTAAAACAGGTCATCGTGGTATTTTCGCTCTAAATATTTTTCTAGAAAGTTTCAGAAGCTGAAATTTTTATGTGGTGAAGCTGAAATCCTGAGAAAGCTACAGTAAAGATTTAAGATCAAGGTGCACAATATTTTTGGAGATATGGTCTGTGGAAGTCAGGGTTTTTGCAAGATCCTGAAATTCATCTCAAAGAAGTGACCTTGGTAAAATCGTCATAACTCTCTCTCTGAATATTGGATTGGAATTCCGTAAAATGTGGAAAATATTGCAAATTTTTAAATTTTTTCTCTAACAATTTTAGAGTGAAATGAAAAAACAATGACACATGGAACTACGTATAAGTGTGCTCTTCTGAAACAGTTCATAATTAGGGCACTGTGAGAGATTGGGCATAACTCTTTCTTGAAGAATCCAAATTGGGTCAGACCTATGGAATTGGAAAGAAGACTCAAAGGACTACTATAGGACCAAAAATTAGATATTGAGGATATGAAATAATAGAGATACACTAGATTCAATATCAAGCTCCTAGAAGGCAAGAAAAAGCTAGATCATGTGTCGTCAAGGGTTGCAAAGGACCAGACTTTCTATGGTAGAAAAGAAAAGCAAGGTGCAGCAGAGGGTAGCATGACAAGAGCAGAAACCAAGGTGCATAACAACAGCAAGAAGTTCATCTTATAAAGTCTTGAAGTGGGTAGCACTGCATACAATCATTGTAAAGGTATCATTGTACTTAGTCATTGTAAATACATTATTGTACAAATTGTACTAGTTTCTATCTGCCAAGGGTTGAAGAGGTAGTGTTGGGAGGTCTAGGATCATCATTAGGTGGTTGTGTCAAAGTTGGGGTTATGGTCTAGTATATCTTCTTCTTTTACATCATTCTATATCATTGTAAAGTGGACCATTTTCATTGGTACATGACTCCATTCTTCTTTTATTCTTCTATATGGTGGTAGGGTGGTGCTAGGGTGATTTGTAGCTCATTGGGTGTTGGGGCATCTATTCAGTTGACTACTAAAAAATATCGGGTGTTGGAGTGTCCATCCAGTGGGAGCTGGAGAAGAATGATTTTCTAGATTCTAGGAAGTTGGAACTTTATTTTCAATTAGAGTTGAATATTAAATAATTATTAGAAAAGAATTAGGTGGTTTTTGTCCCAGAGTGGGCTTCCACAAAAAAAAAATGTGTGCATTTTTGTTCCTCTTCTTTGCTGCTATCATCGTAGAAACACTGATAATAATTGAAGATTAACTAATGCTCTAATTGAAAGGAATACTGATTCACCCCCCATCTCAGTATTTCCAAAAAAATGTATTTAAATCGGTGGAGAATTTTGTCTTTTGGAATTAGTGAAATAGAAACGCTGATGGTTGAACCAATGAGGTGAAGTGCAATTCTAATTCCGACTTCAACAGAAATTGAGGTTGATTCATAGTGTTAACACAGGATAAGTTATGGCGGGGTTTGAAGAGAAGAGGAACTCAGGTTATGTAATCGAGATCGAAGTTAAAGAGGCGTGATCGAATTAGAAGGTGTTGGGGTTAATGAGCTAAAAATACAATGGCTCATTGAGTAAATAAGAAGGAGGAACCATGAATAAATGAGAAGGCAGAATAGTGAATGAAGAGGTTATTTTGATGAATAAAAACCAACGATCTCGCAAAGTTCAAAATTGGTAAGTGGAATTCCCAAAAAAAATGTGATAATGCTCTTCAAGTGGCGCTTGGCATAAGTGGTATTCAATTACCACCTATTTCACAAAATATTTGTGTGTTAAAGCTCAGTGGTGAAAAAAATGTGATTCCCGTCCGATTTCTAGCCATCAGAGATTGATGGCATTCCCATCATGAAGTTGCATGATGATTAATGGAGGTGTTAAACAAGCGAAGAGGTAAGTATTAATTGTTGTGGGCCAGGTCTGTCATAACATTGGATGATATGACATGTTGAAATATATGTGGTTCTGAAATGATATTTTAAAGGTTTAAGCTTTGAGCTATTGTGGCATGCGATTAGAGAGAGAGTTGGGCTGATATCAAATATTCCCTTTAATATTTGATTAATTGAAACATGAAATTATATAATGTGAGCCAACTATATATGAGATGCATTATGAGTTTTATGCTATGGTTTGAACCATAGGGAAATATGTTCCACACATTATTGAATTTTCCAGATTGTAAATGATTTGTTCTAAAATTTGGTTAAGAACGAATATGGTATGTAAAGGAAACTCTGCATATGAAGATTTGAAGGGGGTTTTATTCACAAGGTTTTAAATTAGAGATTTGAAGAAAGTAGCTTCCGCAAGTTAGTATTTTGAATTGGGTTTGATTATAAATCAATAAGTGTAAAGGTAAAGTCTTCACACACGAAATCTGGATTGTGGTTTTATAACCATAAGAGAATTTTATTTCTAAGCTTCCGCATTAATTTAATTTCCATTTCAGAAAATAAAATGAAGATGCATTTTTATATGAATTGATAGAGGAGAATGTGGGTTTGGAGGGGTGACCCGCCATCAGGTGGTATCAGAGCTGGAATAGCTCTTTTTGAAAATTAAATTTTGGAATATATGTGTGGTAAAGGCAATGAGGAAAAATTGATGTTTTAAATTTGTTCAAGAGTGATTGCAGATTTGAAGAGGTGTGTAGTGAAGGTATTTAGATTTGTAGAATCTGAAGTTGAAGGAAATTTTTTTTGAAGATTGCCAGGATATGTTTTGGAGATGTGAACACAGGTGTGATGTTGATGGCAAAAATATCAGATTTAAATCTGACAGAAGAGTGTGCAGTGCAGCAAAGCATTGGGAGAAATTGGAGAAGAAATTACAAGTGGATGTTGAACAAACTCTGAAGGTGAGGTATTTTTGATTCTTTTTGAAGAATTTTGTTTACAGAATGTAGATTGCAGACAAGTGAGGATCATCTCAGCAAGAAGATCACAAATTTGAAAAGCAGTGATGAAAGAAGCCAGTGAAGGTTTCTAAAGAGAAAAGGGAGTGTTGCAGAACCTTGATAATTCCCAACAGAGGTTGGATGAAAGGAGAACATATGTGTTCTTGAAATGGTGCCGAGAGTGAAACCTGAAGGAGCAGAGAGGATGCTCAAGAGGTTCTAGACATAGTGGACCTATACTTACCAAAAGACTGGATCTAGAGAGAGGATTGGTGAGGTAAGTTGTGACAAGGAGGACTTGTTATTCCAGAGGTTTTAGTGCAGCCCGTGATGAGTGAGTAAGAACTCATGAAGGAGAAGATGGCTACTGATAGTCATAGAAGAGATGACAAAGGTTCAGAGAGAGGCCACAACAGAATGAAGATGAAGAAAGAGGATGCCAAGACAGATCACATACAAAGACAGTTAAGAAAAGAAGAATATGAGAAAGAGGTAGCTGAGATCAGGGAATAGTTCAACAAATTAGAACTGATGATAAAGGAAAGCCAAAGAGTTGGTTGGCTCATTAAGAAGAAGGCAAAGTGGCAAAGGCTACATATGAAGAGAGAGAAAAAAATAAATTCTCAGCAGAAAGAGATATTACTCGGGATGATTGAGTATATGCAGAAAGACTTGAAAACTGAAAATTCAAGTGAGACCAAGGGGTCAAATGATTTTACATTTGAAAAATTTTGTATGTTTTCAAGAAAAACATATGCAGAAGGACAAACTGTTGATATTGTCACAAAGGAAGAAAATGGGATAGCCAGATATTTTGAAAATGTCCATACACAGCTGGAGAAAAGTTTTACTTTTCAATATATTGGAAGTGGAGGAGATTTAACTTATGATGATGGTCAAAAGTTGGAAATTGAGAAATAAATTGAACAACTTGAAGAAATTGAAGGGAGGACCATTGAATAATTTCTGAAATGTATAGAAGACTTGGAACAACGGGAAGATTTGATGAGTAAATCATCAAATGAGACCATGGGGTCTTATGATTTTCAAACAGACAAGTTGTGTGTGAATGCATGCATTGAAGAAGATAGTTCATGTGATGAAACTGTATTTAGTGAAGTTGAATGTTGCAAAGCAAGATATGATGATGATTATCTTTTAGAAGAAGATCAGATTGAATTACTGCAACAAAAGTAATTCATAAATTCCTTGTTTTATGAAAGAGATTGTTTCAATGGGAACATGAAAGTTATGTTTGATGATGATAAATTTGTTGTTAATGATGATAATGACAGATTGATTTTATTAAATGGCCAAGTGAAAAGTGATGGATAGATAATTGAAATTATTGCAGGGTTGGAAGATCATAATTCTATTCTGATGAAGGATGAAGAAGTAGTGACATCAGGAAACTTGACTTGTGATAAAGAGGAAGATAGTGAATATTTTATAAATGTTTTCTCAGATGAGATGATAGATTTTTCACATGAGTTAAGTGTTCTAGAGCATAGGATAGAAACACAGAGAAAAAGTGTTTAGATTGTAAAGGCAGAGATGAATGTGAATGAGAAAGTTCATTTTTATGAACCAGTGCAAGAAGACATCCTTGGAGAGGATGATGCAGAAGAGAGGCTAGCTGACAGTCTCGAGAATTATTTGAAGAATTCGAATCAAAATATTTATGTGCTGATGACAAAGTGGCAGATTGAAGTGTTTCCAGAGGAAATGTCAGCGCAGCAATTTGAAGTGCTGCCAGAAGAGGAGGAAGAGGCACAAAGATTTTATAATTTTGGTGTTTGTTTTATGATTGCGGGTATTTATGGAAGGACTAAGGAATGTTTTGTCTAGGAGAGGAAAATAAATGATGACAGTTACTGGCAATTTAAATACCAGTCCAAGAAATTGCTAAAGCAAGAGAATGAAGGAGTTGTCATAAATGACAATTAGGAAGAGTTTTTCTATTGCAGAAAAAAAGAGGGTATGAATGATTGGGTGGCAGCCAGCACAATATTTTAGTAAGCTAGCGTAGGAGCTCAGCAAGTGGGAGCTAGTGCAAGGGCTCAACAATTAAGAGAAAAAGATGGAGTAAAAGCAGAAGTAAAAGTTCAACAATCAAGAGGAAACAATATCCAGCAGTTAGAAGACATATTAGACAAGGAAGTTGAATTTATGAGGAGGTTGACAGTGAAAGTATCTTAGAAGAAGATAGTACCAAGAAAACAAAGAAGCAGAAGCAGCAGCAAAAGAAAGACAGGTTGAGAATGTAAAAGTGCAGCCACTGGAGCAAGACAGAATAAGATATGGAAGCCTGGAGAAGTGCAAAAGAAGAATGTTGCAATGGATAATCAACTACAGAACAAAGTGTGGGATCCAGGAATACAAGGACTGAAATCACATGACCAGGAGATCATGAATCATTTTAACCTTTGGAGTCTGATGCAGGGGCATTAGGCCCAAGAAAATACTTTGTATTTTAATAGACATAGGGGGGTCTCATGTTTTTGCTTTCTTGTGTAATTATTAATATTTGAGTGATTTTAATTGAATATGGAGGTAAATTGTAAATGTTCCCAATTTATTGGAGAACGTGAGAGAAGCTGACCAGTTGGGAATATGAAGAGACATTTCAGATTTAGGAATTAAATTAGAGTCAGTTTCAGTAAATTTAGGGATTTTGTCTAGATTTAGGACTTTGAGAATTCTAATAGTTTTTTCGAGCTATAAGGGAGCTGAATCGATTCGTTAACCTTTTGTATAAATGTAAGCATCAAGGATAGATCTGTGGGGTTGCTCGTAGAAGACTAGGATTGAGAGGTTTTACCTCTGTTCTAATAAGATTTACAGTGTTTCATAAACATGTGTTATGTTGGCAATCCTTGGAGGATTCCACCTTAGTGATTGTTTGATTTTGCATATGATGTGGAGAAATTGATTAAATTGTTTGTGTAGAACCTCAGAGGAAGTTAAAGAGGTTTACTCTATTAATTAGGCATCTGCGATAACAAATATCTGTTTTTTAAACATATTAAAGCTCTATACAAAAGGCATAGCATTGATCCTGCTCCTTTGTTGATTGAGATCGATTGAATCAATTGATTTTGTGGGTCATAACAATAAAGAGGGTTATAGCGTTATATACAGAACTGAACGCATTTGGATACATGATCTCTATTTATAAGTTACCTGAGTGTTAATATTGTATGGAGGGTTTGATAGAAGTCGAACATGTTTTAATCTTTTTTGCTATAAAACGCAAGAAATACCACAGTCTTTGATATTGAATGTATTTGAATCGGTGGAGAATTATGTTTGTTGGAATCGGTGAAATAGAAATGCTAATGGTTGAAGTAGTGCGGTGAAGTGAAATTCTAATTTCGAATTCACCACAAACTGAGGTCGATTCATAGATTTAATGCAGGATAAGTGATGGCACGGTTTGAAGAGAAGTGGAACTCTCGTTATGTAATCGAGATTGAAGTTAAAGAGGCATGACCGAATTAGAAGGTGTTGGGGTTATGAACTGAAAATACAATGGTTCATTGAGTAAATAAGAAGGCATAACCATGAATAAATGAGAAGGCGGAACAGTGAATGAAGAGGTTATTTTGATGAATAAAAACCAATGGTCTCGCAAAGTTCAAAACTGGTAAGTGGAATTCCTGAAAAAAATGTGATAATGCTCTTCGAGTGGCATGTGGCATAAGTGGTATTCAATTACCACATATTTTGCAAAATATTTTCGTGTTAAAGCTCAGTGGTGAAAAAAATGTAATTCCCATCTGATTTCTAGCCATCAGAGATCTACGACGTTCACATCATGAAGTTGCATGATGATTAATGGAGGTGTTAAAAAAGTGAAGAGGTAAGTATTAATTGCTGTGGGCCAGGTCTGTCATAATGTTGGACGATATGACATGTTGAAATATATGTGGGTCTGAAACGATATTTTAAAGGTTAAAGCTTTGAGCTATTGTGGAATGCGATTAGAGAGAGAGAGTTGGGTTGATATCAAATATTCCCTTTAATATTTGATTAATTGAAACATGAGATTATATAATGTGAGCCAACTATATATGAGATGTGTTATGAGTTGTATGCTATGGTTTGAACCATAGGAAAATATGTTTTGCACATTATTTAATTTTCCAAATTGTAAATGATTTTATCTAAACTTTGGTTAAGACTGAGTATGGTAAATAAAGGAAACTCTGCATATGAAGATTTGAAGGGGGTTTTATTTACAAGGTTTTAAATCAGAGATTTGAAGAAAGTATCTTCCGCAAGATAGTATTTTGAATTGGGTTTGATTATAAATAAAAGAGTGTAAAGGTAAAGCCTTCACACAGGAAATATAGATTGTGGTTTTATAACCATAAGAGAATTTCATTTCTATATCTCAAATCAGAGATTTGAGATATAGAAGCTTCCACATTAATTTAAATTGCCAGTTCAGAAAATAAAATGAACATGCATATTTATGTGCATTGATAGAGGAGAATGTGGGTTTGGCGGGGTGACCCGCCATCAGTTATCCTTTAAATTCCCAATGAAAGCATCAATCCTATGTTCCTCTGGAATATCATTTACCCTTCTATTCAATTTTTGGAGATCCTCAATGTTCTCCGCCACTAAACCCTTTTGTTTAAGGTTTATCAATTCGCTAAAAAAGGTGTTTCTCTTTGTATCCTCATAATGTGCTATCATTTCCTCTGTAAAAATTTACCAAAGAAAAATGTTTTTACGGGAGAAAATCCATTGATACCATACAAATGTATTTTTTTCTAAATATAAAGTTGCAATGTGTACCTTTTGTGTGTTCTTCACATTATTACGATCAAAATATTGCTCCATCTATAGTATCCATGTTACGGGATCCATACCATCAAACTTCCTCATATCGATCTTCCATCCAACATTAGATTTTATGAAATCACGATTAAATTTTTTTTTTTTCTCATCATGAGTTTCCTCTATTATCTTTTTTCCACTAGGAATCATTTCTTGTATCAACTTTTTCAAGCCTTCCATGTCTTCTTTTATATCATTCTTCAATTTTTCCATTTTTTCTTCCATGTATTCCATGCAATTCTTTAAGCCATCCATATTAACTTCCATGCCATTATTCAAAGCATCCATATTATCTTCCATGCCCTTATTCAAACCATTAATCTTACGTTCCACACCTGTCTTCAAAACATCCATTTCATTTTTTGTTTCTCTTTGCGAGAGAGAAACTTGGTGCACTTGCTCTTGTATTTTTTATATATCATGTTGTACTTCTTCACCTTCATGAGTCATATTAGAGTATTATGAGGGATTAATGGGTGTTGAATTCGTTTTGGGGGCATTTTAGAACCCAATATTGATATCTATACTTCAAAATTCTCTTGGAATCCCTTCAAACTATTTTTTCAAACAGGACTTATGCAATTTGAAAACAAATACACACCTTTTTCTTGCTTTTGAGGAGCTCGATATTGAAACTAAATTATATCTGTGATTTTGGATCTTCAATATATGAAATTTGGTCCTGATGTATCCCTCTGAAGGTTCTTTCCAATGCCACAAGTCTAACCCAATTTGGATTATTCAAGTCAAAGTTATACCCAATGTCCCACAATGACCTAATTATGGACTAGTTCAGTAGAGTGAACTTGTACAACATGCCACGTGTCCCTATTTCATCCTTCAGCTCTGAAATTAATAAAAATAAAACCAAAGTATGTGTACTTGCAACCACTTTTTACATAATTCAAATCCAATGCCAAGAGAGAGAGTTATGATTATTTTCCCACGGTCACCTTTTTTAGATGAATATAAGGAGCCTGAAAAAACCCTAACTTCCACAGATCATATCTCCAAAAATGTTGCGAACGAAGATATGAAATTATTACACGACATTCCTCGGTGTTTCTTCTTCGCGTGCTAATAACTTCAGCTTCTGAACCTTCGTATAAAAAACGTTATAGCAAAAATTCCATGATGACCTGTTTGGAGCAACAAAACCGTAGAATCCAAAGCTCTGATACCAAATGTTCTGAAGCCAACTCCAAAAGTGGAAGAAAAGAGATATCAACATCTTATAAATAAGCCAATTTGAGGGGGCAACCTATTTTACATTACATAAATGAAAAATTCTTGGATGAGACAAATGACAAAACCTCCTTCTATATATAAGACTCTGTGGGGTCACAATATAATCCTAACCGACCAAACAATAATAATGTAAAGGCACAATAATAACAATATTGAGGTTAGAGGGGTACAAAAATAAGAATAAGGGGGTTACACTAGGGACATATGATCAAGGTAGAGATCTCATTTAACATTTTGGCTAGAAAATTGTACATGGAACCTTATTTCTATAGCCCACTTCAACATTACAATGAACACTCATCCATGGGATCCTCATAACAAGTGGAGCTTATTGCGTTACTTCAACATGATTACTAGTACTTGTTCTTTGGACTACTTCAAAATTTTTGTCAGAGCCTATCCATGGGAGCATAACACATGGTGATTGTAATTTTTCAAAAAAAATTTGAGAAAAACACTTTAATATAGGGTGTGGAATGTAGTGTACCTAAGGGGGTAATATGGGGTCCTAGTAAGGTACCGAAAGGAATAATGGTAGAAACATAGTATTAGAGGTCATCTGGTGTAAGGTGGAATAGATACACCTTATATTATTAAATTAGGCTTGTTATAGTAGTTATTGTTGAATATATATATTGGGAAAGGCAGGTCCACTAGGTAGCTGGGAGATTGTTATGATTATATTTTTCTAGATTAATTTAAATATCAATAAATATGAGGAAATAATTATAGGATTTGGAATTTTATTTTAACTGGATAATTATCTGAGTAGTATATTTCCCCTTCAATGAGTCAACTGAATGAAAATGGTGTTAGGTAAACTTGACTCGGGATAGAGTCAATGTTGATTAGGGTAAATAGTAGTGGTTTTGGGGCACATGGTATTGTGCACCCATGGTTTTAGCCCATGGTATTGCATGTAATGGAGCCTATAAAAGGATGGGAATACTTCATTGTAATGTAGGCCTGGAGGTGAGCGGTGAAGGCTCACTTGGCCGGATTGGCTGGGGTTTTGGCCAATGGTTAATGAAATTTCATTGGTTGGGTTTTTCCCCAGAGTTTGTGGTTTACCCGGATAAACATTTGTGTTTATGTTAATGTTTTGTTGCTGGCCTCTTTGTATTTGTTTCTATCCGTAAATTCTTTATTTTTCCTGCAGTAAATTCCTAACAACTGGTATCAGATTCATATTTGGTTTCAAAGGGACGCTTGTGCAGCCAAAGGTTTTATGGGCCTCTGAATGGAGATATGATTGCAGATGTAGAAATAAACATGGAAGCAAACATTGAGTTTGTGAGTTATTTTTTTTAATATGTTCATGGGATTCTGCAACTACAAGGGCTGCTCTGCTAAAGGCATTTGGTCAAACTAAGATGTTGGATCAACATAGATCTAATGAGGGCCATGGTAAAGTTGGCTCTGTAAGCTACAATGAAGAGATATCAGAGTAAGCAGAAAGGTCTTTGGATCATTCTCGCTCTCCGATGAGGACATTATGGGCGTTAAACCAGAGCTTCAACAAGGAGAGCTCATTGTTTGCTTTGAAGATCATTGTTATGTGTGAATATGAGGATGCCCATTATGAGAGATGGGATCTATCATAGGAATGCGAGCGTTGAATGAAAGGATGAGAAAAAATGTTGGCAAAGGCAGTGAAAAATGAAAGTGGATCCAGTTCAGGCCATGGAAAAACCTGTAGAAGTTATACTAATGTGCATTGGCCATGGGTGTCGATCCCGCCCTCTAATTGACACCACTACTTTCTCTTCCACAGAAATAAATGCACCTAACAATTCCAATGATCGAGCTCTAGGAGTAGCAGTCAGAGGAGGCAGTTGGGCTAGTAAGGCTAGAGAGCAAAGAGAATTCTCTCTTGTTGCTCCTCCCTCTCATGCCAACCAGGTTGATGACTGAGCATTCTCCAAGAAGGCCATGGACAGACGTCAATGGTTCTAATCACATGGGGAGAGGTGTCATAAAATGATGTCAGTAATTGGCTCTGGTTATACGATGTGCAATGCTTGATCTGTTTCCTCAAATGGGCTTGTTCACATTTCCAAAGGACTGAGCCACGATGAAAATTGTGTGAGGATGACGGCCATAGAAATACGCATAGTCCACGAGATATTCTCAGGGCTCCAAGGCATGAATTATGCTTGGATGTAGTTACTCAATTTAGGCAACAAGGAAATCGACGCGTGAAAGCAGGAGGAGAATGACAAGGCTGAGGAGGAAAAATTTGTGAATAAGTTGTGGGTTTGACAATGGTGCTAAGGTTTCGGATTATGCCTCCAGTCATCTTGGCTACATCATGACCTGAATTACTTAGTGTATGGTTGCATTGGGGATGGAACTCCTATGCGCATGGAGCATGCTCTCAAAATGACTGTGGGAACAATGCTTGATATTTACGATATTTCCGATGAGAATATGCACAAAGCGATATTTTTTTTTATTAGCAATGCGGTGTCACACCCTCTAGAAGAGGAAAAATGATTCCCTCACAATGCAGCTCTGAAATATTTTTTAAAGTACATCATGGCCCATGAGAGTTGAAATTGAGGTCTGGAAAATGGCAATAATAGCGTGAAGAACATATTGCAACGGTTAACTGGTTTTGTGAACCGGTGTAGTTACATAATCGGTGAAGATCATAGCATTAAAGAAACGCACAACGAAGTGCTGGAAAGGCTCATGAAAGATTAATTTATTTTATTGTAGTTGATGGGAAGATTCATGTACAACTATGATGTTCTCTTTCAAGAGGACATCACGAATGAGAGTAGAGAATGGTCATACAAAGAATAGCAACAATGAAACAAACAAAAAAAAAAATTAATTATTATAATGGAGTTAACGTTTTGCATGTAAATGGGCATACTGCTGTAAGACCTAGTATGGCATGTGTACCCCTGGGTAATCACTCGTAAAGTCTAGGTTAGACCTAGGTGATAGGGGGGATGTCAGGTTAATAATTACCTTGGGTAAAAATTTGAGGGGGGAAGAGCTAGAGTGAGCGGGGTTGTCTCATTTAGCTGGTTTGGCTGGATTTAGTCAATAATCCCCAAGTCAAGTTTAAGGGGGGAATTGTTAGGTAAACTTGACTCAGGATAGAGTCAATGTTGACTAGGGTAAATAGTAGTGGTTTTGGGGCACATGGTATTGTGAACCCATGGTTTTAGCCCATGGTGTTGCATGTAATGGAGCCTATAAAATGTTGGGAATACTTTATTGTAATGTAGGCCTGGAGGTGAGAGGTGAAGGGTCACTTGGCCGGATTGGCCAGGGTTTTGGCCAATGGTTAATGAAATTTCATTGTTTGGGTTTTTCCCTGGAGTTTGGGATTTTCCCAGATAAACATCTATGTTTATTTTAATGTTTTTTTGCTGGCCTCTTTGTATTTATTTATCTCCTTAAATTCTTTATTTTTCCTGCAGTAAATTCCTAACAAATGGTTCCCTTCCATAAATGGATCAATTGTAAGGTGTTTCTCTACCTTAATAGTTTTCGTACTTATAATATGTGGAGTGTTATTAATATCTCATGTGAGATTCCATATGAATGTATTGGTTACTCAATACATTTATTCTAATAAGAAGGATGAAACCATATCGTCAAAATTTATTTTTATTGCATTACTACAAATAGCTACAACTAGACAATCCCATGAACCTTGCAATTGACACATTAAATTAATGCAGTTATATTTATGTAAAAGATTATTATCCATATTTACCAACTAACTTACCATAATATTGAAGAAATTAATATTCTTTATCATTAACTACTTATCATTCTTCTATAGGAGGTACAACTTATTTCAAAGGAAAATTTAGATAATCGTGGAATTATTTTGATATAAATACCTTATCTTATCACCTAATTCATTCATTATAGATTATTTTAAAACATTAAATATTACCAAAACTATAAAAAAAACTAATAAATTGCACCCTTCACATTCCTATCAAACGTCATTTGTTCTTTTATCTACATAGTCATAGTCTTAGTACTGTGATCCACATAGATCCATTGATAATTTTATAACAACATTTATTCCATTCAGAGCTTCCATAGATTAAAAATGTTCTCAATAAACTTCCTTATATCATCTTTCAAACTACCTGCCATTCCTTTTCATCGGAAAAATCATAATTATAGATATCCCATTGAAATCAAGGTTAATGCTGACCCAATATTCTCAAACCCTTAGAAACAAATGTGTTCCGATAGCGTGTAGGTTTTAACCCTGTATAAAATAACCTGCAAACAAATTATTAAAAAATAAAAAAATATACAATAATGAGAACATAAAAAATATACACAGATATTTTCTCATAGAACCCAAAGCTAGGAAAACCAAATTGATTTTTCATTGAATTATTTCAATTTGACAATACATTATATACATATCAAAGTATTCATAAGCCCTAATCCATTAACTGTGTATTAGAACGTAACCATATATCCTTGATTATAACTATAAAATATCATGGGAAAAACCATCATGCCAAAAACTATATGAAAAACCATAGTGAGGTTTGCCCACCATTCTTTGGTCTGGGTAGAAAAAAAATTATTTCTCAAAGAAATACCCCCAAATTAATGTAAGGGCCTACAATTAGGTCCCTATATTACTAGTGTCACCCCTTATTGTTGTTAGTGGGTGAAAATGTGAAGTTGGGTTACATTTTTTGCCCTTTTTTGTGAAAAAACTTTCATCTTTTTCAGTTCTTCAACTTTCTGCAAGCTAAAACAATTTTTATGTTTAGAATTTCATTTTGCGATAAAAAAAAGGTTGTTAGAAATTTTTTTAGCTTTCTATTACTTATTTTTTGGAATTTTTTTATACATATTTGATATGTCAACTTAGCGTTTCTTTGAGTGTGTGTTTTTTAACAATCAACGGATTCATAAGAAGTCATGTTAATACACAAATCTTGTATTCTTTGAATTTTTTTTTTTTGAGAAAAAAATGTGTTACAACAATCTAGACAGAGTCTACTTTGGTTTCGTCATATTTAAAAATCCAACGGATGCATATCATAATTACTAGAATTTTTTGAACTGGTCCAATATGAAAAACTGCATATTTTGAATATGTTTCACGACGCAAGAAATTTCTTAACATATAAGTTATAAAATAAAAATCTAAAAGCTACCCATTAGAGATGATGGACCAATGTAATGTACCATAATTTTTTCATTTTTTTTACAATGTATTTTGGAAGATAAATAATTTTTATTTCACTGAATCACAATGACCTTCACAAATTGCTTCCATCCATTTTATTACAAAATTAATTAAAATTAATAAATATTTATGAAATGCCATGAAATTTATATTTCTTGAAAGTAGATTCAATTCTAAAAATGCTTTTCTTGGTTCCGACAGTTAATTCAGAATGTTTCATGGAGTTTAATCTGTCCAAAGTTGTAGAAATGTATTCAGGGCTTGTCTCTGCATAACTAGTGATGCATTATTTCGGCCAAACTCTTAAACAAAGTTCGGCCGAACTATTTTTGCACCGACGGCTTGTTAAGTCAAACGAAAAAGTAGTTCAACCGAACTATTTCTTAAAATTTTGGCTGAAATTTTACTTAAATTTCCATCAGCGAGAAAGTACTACTGAGCCCCTCCAAAAAAACATTTTGCGGAAATATAAATTTCTGCGAAACCATTCTTTATTTTTGCACGTTTGGTCTAATTTTACAAAATCCTTGATCTGATTTGACTAAATTTTAAAACAAATATCGTACTAATATAAATGATCAATCATTGTCCAACATGAAAGTGAAATGGAAGAGATATGAATATATCCATACATCGATTCAAGGTGCAAATAGTGTTAAAATAATTGAATTACGAGAAGAAGATTTTTTTGTGATAGACTTTTTGAGGAAGTTTGAGGAGGAAATCTACAAATACACCAACCATTCCCAAAGAGCTCGATGGCAAGACTTGCAGTTCAAAAAATCCTGTGAATGTTTTCCACCAGGGACCATTTTTTCAATAATTGATTTTGTAAAAAACTACACATTTATTCCACAAAAAGAAATTCAGAATGAATACTATCATTCTAACCAAGTATCCATGCTCGTCCATATTCTATATAGACATGCTGAACAAAACATCGATCATATAGAAATCACCAGTGAAAATCAACATATTATTAAAGAATATCACTTTTATATCAGTGACGATCGTACACATGATACATATTTTTTACAACATTGTTTTCGAAAAATTTATGATTCTTTGAAAAATCATGGAATAACATTCAATGAACATTGAATATGGTCATACGGATGCCAGGACAATTAAAATCTGCATGACCATTCTTTTGGTTGTGTTGTCTTCATAAGAAAAACCGCATTAGAAATTGTTGGAATTTCTTTGAGATTGGCCATGGAAAAGGAGAACATGATGGTGCAGGGGCATGCATAAAACGAGCACTTTGAAGATATCAAATGAACCCCTCTGCAAGCCGACTTGTGGATGATAAAGAAGTTGTTCAATGGTGCATCGCTGCTCTAAGCCTTGAGACTAATCGATCAATGGAAGTGCGAAGGTACATTCAATTTAATTTTTAGTGGATATCTAATTTTAAATAGTGTACATTTATAACAATGATTATAATTGATTTTATTTTGATATCATATTTACATTCTTGTTTAAATTTTCCATATAAATGCTTTTTTGGCATATTGGGATAGAAGACATAGATAGACATTGAAACAATAAAAGAGACTCGAAAATTGCATTCAATTAAAACAAAGTCATCGAGAAATGTGTTTTCATTGGATAAAAGAAAATATTATTGTTTTTGTCATGTATACATAGACAACACAAAATCCAATGACGTTTGTGAAAATAACATGTATGTAAAATATTGGAAACACACAGAGCTAAATACAAAGGGAAAAAATGTTCGTTGCAATATTTGAAGAAATGCAATTAGAGGAGACTACAATATCATCCGATGGTGATCAATTTTCTGATCTTGTTAGAGAACGTAACATTTGAATTGATTTCTAATGATAAAGATCTAGAAATAAATGTTAATATGTATAATTTTGTTAAGTTTGTTTTATTGTTGAGGAGATGTTTTTGTTGTATTTGCACCAACTGACAATGATGAAAATGAAAAGTATTATTTGATGCGTTGAACTGAAAGAAAAATGAAACTATTAGAAGGCTATAATGATCACGGCTTTCCATACGAAAGAGGATCTATTATACTGAAAGGTTATTTTTCAGACAAACTAATCAAAGTGGGAATTTTGTTTACTTTGAAAACTATGAACCTGATTTCATAAGTTGTGAATATAGTCACTTAATGTGTGCAGCACGCATAAAGTTGATCGAGGTTCAATCAAAGTAAAAAACTAAAATTAAGAAATGGAAAATGTCAAAATCCAATCATGAACGCATTATTGAAGATGGCATTCCATTGGAATTTTTTTGATTGAACTGCCTAACAATTTATTCTCTTTGGATTATATGTCCTAGAACTTTCAGTAGTCAATTAAAAATTGAGTTTCCTTGTTATGTTATCTGTGCAAGTGTTTGCACATGTAAAAATTGTTTTGGTACATGCACACTCTTGTATCAACTGAAAGTAGCTTTTCTATACATGCATTGATCAAATATGTTATATATATATATATATATATATATATATATATATATATATATATATATATATATATATATATATGTTCTAGAATGGAATTAACTGAAAGTAGTTTTTGTATGTGTGTTGATGAAAAATGTTGCATATACTAGATATATACACGAACTGAATGCACACCTATTTTTTCTTGTGGGATTTCTTGGTAAAAGGTATCCATAATGTAAATAAATCATCTGCAGTATAATTTTGTATGAAGATTCCTTTTAGAGAAGAGAATCGGAGCACTTCTTCGACTTTTGGTGGGATTTGACCCACATCTCTATTCCTGATTGAAAATCTAGTACAAAATTTGTTTGTCCAATGGTAAAATATGTTCTATGTGCATTGATGAAAAATGTTGTGCATATATTGGATATGTGTGTGTGTGTGTGTGTGTGTGTGTGTGTGTGTCTCTGTCCTAGAATGAAATTAATTGTTCAAGTAGTTTTCCAATATGCATTGATGAAAAATGTTTCACGTATTGAATATATATTTTCTAGAATGCAATTAAAACTAAATGGACCATCAATTTACCATTTTATAAATCAACGAGGCTACCTAGTTGAGTGCATTAATGACATTGACCTCAATTCAACAAAGATATATCTTCTTCTTATATTTCAAATCAAAATTAAAGGGGTTTATATGGGAAAGAGGCAGAACATATAGCCTATGAACTACTTTAGTTCATATGTCAATGAAGGTATCATCATGTGGGAAATTGTTTCAAGAAAACTTGATCGTACTTAAAAGTAATCTTAATATTTTTTTTTATCTTTACATACTACATACTATTTTTTCGGTGAAATTGTTTTCTAAAACTTACCAAATTTACTTCAACCATCCAAAACATGAACTTTAAAAACTTTTTTATTATATCAAAACAAATTACTTCACATTTCATGCCAATTGTAGTTCAACTATCCAATAAAAACATTTAACATTTAACATTATATCATATGCCAAATGTAGATTGAAATGGTATCCAAAAGTTAGTTTTAAAAACTTTTTTATTATATCACAACATTACTTCACATTCCTAATGTACTTGAACCATCCAAAACTTGAGTTTTAATTTTTTTTTGATTATATCACAACATTATTTCACATTCCATGCCAATTGTAGCTCAACTATCCAATAAAAACATTTAACATTATATCACATGCCAAATGTAGATTGAAACCATGCAAAACTGAATTTTTAAAAACTTTTTGATTATATATCGTGCAAGATTACTTCACATGCCATGCCAATTATATTTCAACTATTGAATAAGCACATTTAACATTATATCACATGCTAAATGTAGATTGAAACCATAAAAAAATTAACCTTTAATTTAACAAAAACTTATAGATCACGACATTACTTCACATGCCAAATGTACTTCAACCATCCAAAACTTGAGTTTTAAATTTTTTTTGATCATATCAAAACATTACTTCACATGCCATGCCAATTTTAGTTCAACTATCCAATAAAAAACATTAAACATTTAACATTATATCACATGCCAAATGTATGTTGAAACCATCCAAAACTTGAGTTTAAAAAAAAAATATTATTATATCACAACATTACTTCACATGACATGCCAATTATACTTCAAATATCCAATAAAAACATGTAAAATTATATCATATTCCAAATGTAGATTGAAACCATCCAAAACTTAACTTTTAATTTAACAAAAAATTATAGATCACAGCATTACTTCACATTCAAAATTTACTTCAGGCATCCAAAACTTAAGTTTAAAAACAAAAAAAATGATAACATATCATTAAATAACATGCCAAATCTAGTTCAGAAACAAAACATTAATTTATAGATGACAAGATTACTAGTAGTTCAATTATCCAAAACTTAAAATTTTTAAAAACCAGACAAATTATATAACAACATTACTTTACATTCACATGCCAAAAGTACTAAAACCATCCAAAACTTAACTTTTTGGAACAAAAGAAATTATATTAATACTGTAATAAAATATGTCCAAAAATTGTAGATCTCACAAGTATAAGTATCAAATTATATATATATATATGAATGTGCATCTTAATAATATATAAAAAATAAAATTTAAGACTAGAAATCTTGAAATAAAATGTACAAATCATGTCCATCAAATACAGATGGATGTAGTGTCTTTCCTATCAAAGTCTCAATCTACGCGCTATCTTGTGAAGCATGGGGAACCTATACACAATGCACATACGAAAATTAAAATTTGATGTTTTAAAAAAGAGTGAGAATATATAGAACTTCATGTAAAAAAACAAAATATAAAAAGAAATCATGCAATACCTCATGAGGTTCCCTCTCCATTTGTTCGCTTGCTATAAGTTCCCCCATGGGAACATCTCCAACAGTAAACTGTACAATATGCATGTACAGTTAAATATATATATATATATAATTCAGATGAAAATGCACATGTGTACATATATAAACTTATTTTATATAATATTAAAGAAAAATTAGACAACTTGTTCAAATGGTTGAAATGGTGTGGATGTTCCTATGTCCATCGCTAGAGTCCGTGGATTAAGGAAATCTTCTATAGAAACCTAAAATTCAAAATTTTAAAAGTATAAAATAACTCAAGATCAACATCTCAATTTATAATAAAACTTAGATAAACTTCAATTTATAAATTATAAATTAAAAAAAAACATATATATATTTAAAAGTGAAAATTTAAATACTTCTGCAAGTGAATTTGGGACATATCCTAAGAGAGGCTCCAAAAGAAAATCTCCAAAAACCTAAAATTAAAAAAATTTAAAATAACTCAAGATATAGATATATATATCTCATTTTTTAATGGAACATTTTGAGGTGGAATATATATATAACTTAAACATAAATTTTAAAAGTGAAAAATTGTCCATACTTGTTGTGGATGTGGAACATCTCCTAAGGAATTAGAAGGTACATCTCCTAAGGAAAAGAAGGTATCGCCATCCCAAAAACATTGGATGGAATTGGAATCTGTTAAAACATTTGATTATTATATATGTACATGTACATGTGTGCACAATTATTTATTTTAAAAATATCACTTAAAAAACACTAACATTTGTCAACATATCTTGATGCTGAGACCCATATTCATTATTTGAACTAGAGGCTCCAAAAGTGATATTAACATTTTCGTCATTCATCATGCATGACAACTGCAAATGGTGTTTTAACATATAATGATAATTTTTTGTTAGATTAGTGTACATACAAATAAATGTATATATGTACATACAAATGTATTTATTACAAATTGTACACATGTATGTGTTAAAATAATTGGACCCTAAGGTCATTAAGACATACCGTTCCCATGCCCTCTTCCTCATGAAGAATTAGGTCTTGCCAACCATTGTGACAATTCTTTGCATATATTTGGAGATCTTCAACATTCATGCTTTCAATCTTTTCATTTGTACAATACGCAAAATTGGCACATGCATTCTCATGTTCTCTTTTTCGATTTAGACAAACATTGACTCTACTCATTCCGCTATGAACATTGTCGATGATGACATCCCTTGCTTCTTGACTTGTTTGATAAGTCGCATCCATCTCTAACCATATATGTTTTACCCAAAAAGGTCCACTCACCAATGGCGGCAACTCCACATCTCGCCTAGCGCCCCTACGGTCCAACAATCAAGCTTTCCCCAGACCAAAAAATTCTGATGGAAGGTCATTGTAATTGGGTTTCATTTTCAGAAAAATATTGTGTAAAAAATTTTGAAAAATAAATAGAAACCTCATCGTTCCATGGGAGCCTTCCATAGGCCGCAAGGTGACTATCATACAAATAGTGAGCTATATCGGGTTGCTTGAAATATTTCACCTTCAGCATTTTTCTTTTTGGCCCTTCCATGAAATTAAACATTGACTTCGCCATTTATTTTGTAACTCTTTGTTTTAAATCCTCCCATTTATCAGGACCCATTACTGTTTCATTTCTCTTTCTCATGACTTCTACAAATGTATCAGTCGTTGGCCTAAGATTTTTGTACACATTTACTAGTTCACCCAATGAATGTGTAACTATTTTGAGGCTTTTTCGACTCTTAGCAAGTAGAGTCAAAGCTAGGAGATCTCTCCACAACTTCGCATGAAGTTGTTGACACCTTTCTAAGGTGCATTGCACCATGTTTCTTTCCCATGGTATATCATAAATTTTGGCCGGATAAGTTGTGGTGGGTAGACAACCTTCTTCTTGAATGTAGCGTTCTACCCTCTGTCTATTTTGACCAATATTTGGAACATTTTCAGCCTCTGCATCAATATATATATATAATTTTTTATATTAGAAAAAACACATGTAAACAAATTTGTAAAAATTCAATGAAAAAAATATTGAAATTGATGGCAACCTCGATGTGCTTGGCTAGCATTTTCTCCACCCTGAAAATATTGAGAACTAAAATGACCCTGTTAAGAACCAGCACCACTGGTCATTGATTGGCCTCTGGGAGAATAAATATCACCACCTTGACGCAAATTTCTACCACTTATTGATGGTCCTCTAAGGGGATTTGAACCACCACCAACCTCTCGAGAGAGGAGAGAAGCTTCATAAACAAATATGAATTTATAATCAATTGAAAAATACATGTGCATAGATATAAATACATGTGTACATATTCATTGATTAATTGTGTTAAAACCATACCGTGACTAGGTGAAACATGGGCATCCATGGATGGAGTAGAGACCATTATCTTCTTATAAGATCCTAAAAAATAAAAAATGAAATTTATTAGCAACTAATTTAACTCACAAAGTTAATTAAAAAGAAATTCCGTATGTACACACATGTATGGAGATTTAAGATTATATTTAAATTTTCCATGAATAGCCCTCAATCCCTGATCCCTCCCTGTTGTAGAGATATGGTATTCTTTTGATCTTCGTCGTTCATCCTCCATGATATATATATCTACAATGGACATTTACAATTATTTTTTTAAATAACTAACTAAAATTAAATTCAAAATAAATTTCAAAAAATTAATGTAATTTAGTGTAAACAAATTAAGTAAAAAAAAACTTTCAAAACACTAATTGATGTGTGAAACTCAATTTAAGCAAAAAAAACGTTATAAAAATGATAAGTTCACGAAATTTTGTTTTACATGGTGGGAGCACACTTGGTATAAAATTGGAAAAAACACATTGTCATTAAAAAAGAAGAGAACTCCATTTAAGCAAACTCCATTTGAAACCTATATGTTTTGTACCAAATACTTTTGGTTTCAATGGCAAAATTTTATCGCTAATTTGTGTTTTACATGTTCAATATAATAGGATTTTTCTCTCTCATTGTTTGAAACCATGGATATGAAAATGAAAAACTATATACTTAGTTAAAACCTAAGTTTTGTATCAAATTGCTTTTTGTTTCTAAATACTATATACATGTTGACTGTAAGGGCATTTACTGTAGGTGCGTTTAGATCTATTCCAGAGATTGACTATAGGGGCATTTACTAGATATGACACCTTTCATAAAATATGAGATCCAGAGGCTACCTGGCCCTTTACAGACTCTGCCTATAGAATTACCATGGATATGAAAATGAAAAATTTCTAATTATACCTATTCTAGAAATTGAATGTAGGGGCATTTACTAGATTAGGTTAAAACCTATGTTTTGTATCAAATCACTTTTGGTTTCAATGGGAAAATTTTATGGCTAATTTTTGTTTGACATGTTGAATATAAAGGTTTTTTCTCTCTCATTGTTTGAGACCATAGATATGAAAATGAAAAACTATATACTTGGTTAAAACATATGTTTTGTATCAAATTACTTTTTGTTTCTAAATACCATATACATGTTGACTGTAGGAGCATTTACTGTAGGGGAATTTAGATCTGTTCCAGAGATTGAAATCTAGAGGCTACCTAGCCCTTTACAGAATCTCCCTATAGAACTACCATGGATATTAAAATTAAAATCTTCTAATTAGATATATTCTAGAGATTGAATATAGGGGCATTTACTAAATTAGGTGAAAACCTATGTTTTGTACCATCTCACTTTTGATTTCAATGGAAAACTTTTATGGAAAATTTGTGTTTTACATGTTGAATATAAAAGGTTTTTTATCTCTCATTGTTTGAGACCGTGGATTTGAAAATGAAAAACTATATACTTGATTAAAACCTATGTTTTGTATCAAATTACGTTTTGCTTCTAAATGTTATATACCAGTTGACTATAGGGGCATTTACTGTAGGGTCATTTAGATCTAATCCAGAGATTGACTATAGGGGCATTTAATATATATGTCATATTTAATAAAAGATGAGATCCAAAGGCTAACTGGCCCTTTAGAGACTCTGCCTATTGAACTACGATGGATATGAAAAATGAAAAACATCTAATTAGATCTATTCTAGAAATTGAATGTAGGGGGATTTAATAGATTAGGTTAGAACCTATGTTTTGTATCAAATCACTTTTGGTTTCAATGGGAAAATTTTATGGCTAATTTTTGTTTTACATGTTGAACATAAAAGGTTTTTTCTCTCTCATTGTTTGAGATCATGGATATGAAAATGAAAACTATATAGTTGGTTAAAACCTATGTTTTGTATCAAATTATTTTTTGTTTCTAAATACTATATACATGTTGACTGTAGGGGCATTTACTGTAGGGAAATTTACTATAGGGGCATTTAGATCTACTCCAGAGATTGACCATGGTGGGATTTACTAGATATGTCACCTTTCATAAAATATGAGATCCAGAGTCTACGTGGCCCTTTACAGACTTTTCCTATAGAACTACCATGGATATGAGAATTAAAAGCTTCTAATTAGATCTATTCTAGAGATTGAATGTAGGGGAATTTACTAGATTAGGTTAAGCTTGAATTTTTCTGTCATACCACTTTTGGTTTCAATGGCAAACTTTTATGGCTAATTTGTGTTTTACATGTTGAATATAAAATGTTTTTCTCTCTCATTGTCTAAGACCGTGGATTTGAAAATGTAAAAATATATACCTGGTTAAAAACTATGTTTTGTATCAAATTAGTTTTTGTTTCTAAATACTATATACATGTTGACTATAGGGGCATTTACAGCAGGGGCATTTAGATCTATTCCAGAGATTCACTGTAGGGGTATTTACTAGATATGTTACATTTCATAAAAGATGAGATCCAGAGGCTACCTGGCCCTTTACAAACTCTGCCTATAGAACTACCATGGATATGAAAATGAAATACTTCTAATTAGATTTAATTCTAAAGATTTAACATAGGGGAATTTACTCCATTAGGTTAAAACCTATGTTTTGTATCAAATCACTTTTGGTTTCTATGGCAAACTTTTATGGCTAATTTGTGTTTTAAATGTTTAATATTAAAGTTTTTTTTCGCTCTTATTGTTTGATACCATGGACATGAGAATTAAAAACTATATACTTGGTTAAAACCTATGTTTTGTATCAAATTACTTTGTGTTTCTAAATACTATACGCATTGAATGTAGGGGCATTTACAGTAGGGGCATTTAGATCTATTTCAAAGATTGAGTGTAGGGGCATTTACTAGATATGTCACCTTTCATAAAATATGAGATCCAGAGGCTATGTGGCCCTTTACAGACACTTTATATAGAACTACCATGGATTTCAAAATGAAAATCTTCTAATTAGATCTATTCTAGAAAATAAATGTAGGGGCATTTACTAGATTAGGTTAAAACCTATGTTTTGTATCAAATCACTTTTGTTTTCAATGGCAAACTTTTATGGCTAATCTGTGTTTTACAGGTTGAATATTAAAGGTTTTTTGTCTCTCATTATTTGAGACAATGGATATGAAAATGAAAAACTATATAATTGGTTAAAACCTATGTTTTGTATCAAATTACTTTCTTTTTTATAGATACAATATACATGTTGAATATAAAAGGTTTTTTTTTTCTATCTCATTGTTTGAGACCATGGATATGAAAATGAAAAACTTATATTTAGATATATTCTATAGATATGGCTATTTGTGTTTTACATAAATTGAATATAACAGGTTTTTTCTCTAATTGTTTGAGACCATGGATATGAAAATTAAAATATTCTATATTTATAACTATTCGAGAGATTGATTGACTTGTAGGGGCATTTACTCTTAGGTTAAAAAATATGTTTTGTGTCAAATCACTTATGGTTTCAATTGGAAACTTTTATGGCTATTTTGTGTTTTACATGTTCAATATAAAAGGTTTTTTTCTCTCTCATTGTTTGAGACCACAGATATGAAAATAAAACTTCTATTTAGATCTATTCTAGAGATATGGCTAATTTGTGTTTTACATACATTGAATATAAAAGGTTTTTTCTCTCATTGGTTGATACCATGGATATGAAAATGAATAATTATATTTAAAACTATACTAGAGATTGATTGTAGGGGAATTTAATCTTAGGTCAAAATCTACATTTTGTATCAAATCACTTTTGGTTTCAATGGCAAACTTTTATGGCTAATTTGTGTTTTACATGTTGAATATAAAAGGTTTTTTCTCTCTCATTTTCGGAAACCATGGATTTGAAAATAAAAAACTATATACTTGGCTAAAACTTATGTTTTGTATCAAATTAATTTTTTTTTCTAAATACTATATAGATGTTGACTATAGGGGCATTTACTGTAGGGGAATTTAGATCTCTTCCAAAGATTCAATATAGGGCCATTTACTAGATATGACAAATTTCATAAAAGATGAGATCCAGAGGCTACCTGGAAATTTACAGACTCTTCCTATAGAACTACCATGGATATGAAAATGAAAAGATTCTAATGATATCTATTCTAGAAATTGAATGTAGGGGCATTTACTAGATTAGGTTAAAACCTATGTTTTGTATGAAATCACTTTTGGTTTCAATGGGAAACACTTATGGCTAATTTTTGTTTTACAAGTTGAATATAAAATGTTTTTCTCTCTCATTGTTTGAGACCATGGATGTGAAAAGGAAAAACTATATACTTGGTTAAAACCTATGTTTTGTATCAAATTACTTTTTGTTTCTAAATACTATATACATGTTGACTATAAGGGCATTTACTGTAGGGGCATTTAGATATATTCCAGAGATTCACTATATGGGTATTTACTAGATATGTCACCTTTCATAAACGATGAGATCTAGAGGCTACCTGGCCCTTTACAGACTCTACCTATAGAACTAAAATGGATATGAAAATGAAAAACTTCTAATTAGATCTATTCTAAAGATTTAACTATGGGAATTTACTTGATTAGGTTAAAACCTATGTTTCGTATCAAATCACTTTTGGTTTCAATGAAAAAAATTTATAGCTAATTTGTGTTTTACATGTTTAATATAAAAAAAAAATTCGCTCTTATTGTTTGAGACCATGGATATGAGAATTAAAAACTATATACTTCGTTAAAACCTATGTTTTGTATGAAATTAATTTTTGTTTCTAAATACTATACATGTTGAATATAGGGGCATTTACTGTAGGCGAATTTAGATCTATTCTAGAGATAGAGCATAGGGACATTTACTAGATATGTCACCTTTCATCAAATATGGGATCCTAAGGCTATGTGGCCCTTTACAGACTCTTCCTATAGAACTACCATGGATTTGAAAATGAAAAGCTTCTAATTAGATCTATTCTAGAAATTGAATGTAGGGGCATTTACTAGATTAGGTTAAAACCTATGTTTTGTATAAAATCACTTTTGGTTTCAATGGGAAATTTTTATGGCTAATTTGTGTTTTACAGGTTGAATATAAAAGGTTTTTTCTCTCTCATTGTCTGAGAACATGGATATGAAAATGAAAAACTATATAATTGGTTAAAACATATGTTTTGTATCAAATTACTTTTTTTTATAAATACTATATCCATGTTGAATATAAAAGGTTTTTTTTCTATCTCATTGTTTGAGACCATGGATATGAAAATGAAAAACTTGTATTTAGATCTATTCTAGAGATATGGCTATCTTTGTTTTACATACATTGAATATAAAATGTTTTTTCTATAACTGTTTGAGACCATGGATATGGAAATGAAAAAATTCTATATTTAAAACTATTCCAGTGATTGATTGACTTGTAGCGGCATTTACTCTTAGGTTAAAACCTATGTTTTGTATCAAATGACTTATGGTTTAAATGGGAAAGTTTTATGGCTAGTTTTTGTTTTACATGTTTAATATAATAGGTTTTTTTCTCTCTCATTTTTTGAGACCAGAGATATGAAAATGAAAAAATTATATTTAGATCTATTCTAGAGATGGCTAATTTGTGTTTTACATACATTGAATATAAAAGGTTTTTTCTCTCATTTTTTGATACCATGGATATGAAAATGAGAACTTCTATTTAAAACTATTCCAGAGATTGACTCTAGGGGCATTTACACTTACGTTAAAACCTACATTTTGTATCAAATCACTTTTTGTTTCAATGGCAAACTTTTATGGGTAATTTGTGTTTTACATGTTGAATATAAAAGGTTTTTTCTCTCTCATTGTCTGAAACCATGTATTTGAAAATGAGAAACTATATACTTGGTTAAAACATATGTTTTGTATGAAATTACTTTTTGTTTCTAAATACTATATACATGTTGACTATAGGGGAATTTACTGTAGGGGAATTTAGATCTATTCCAGAGATTGACTATAAGGCCATTTACTAGATATGACAACTTTCATAAAAGATGAGATCCAGAGGCTACTTGGCCATTTACAGACTCTTCCTATAGAACTACCATGTATATGAAAATGAAAAAATTCTAATTATATCTATTCTAGAAATTGAACGTAGGGGCATTTACTAGATTAGGTTAAAACCTATGTTTTGTATGAAATCACTTTTGGTTTCAATGGGAAACTTTTATGGCTAATTTTTGTTTTACATGTTGAAAATAAAATGCTTTTCTCTCTCATTGTTTGAGACCATGGATATGAAAACGAAAAACTATATACTTAGTTAAGACCTATGTTTTGTATCAAATTACTTTTTGTTTCTAAATACTATATACATGTTGACTATAGGGGTACTTACTATAGGGGCATTTAGATCTATTCCAGAGAATCATTGTAAGGGTATTTACTAGACATGTCACCTTTCATAAAAGATGAGCTCCAGAGACTACCTGGCCCTTTATAGACTCTGCCTATAGAACTACCATGGATATGAAAATGAAAAACTTCTGATTAGATCTATTCTAAAGATTGAACATAGGGGAATTTACTCAATTAGGTTAAAACCTATGTTTTGTATCAAATCACTTTTGGTTTCAATGGCAAAATTTTATGGCTAATTTGTGTTTTACATGTTTAATATAAAAGTTTTTTTTCGCTCTTATTGTTTGAGACCATGGATATGAGAATTAAAAACTATATACTTGGTTAAAACCTATGTTTTGTATCAAATTACTTTTTGTTTCTAAATACTATACATGTTGACTATAGGGGCATTTACTGTAGGGGCATTTAGATGTATTCTAGAGATAGAGTGTAGGGACATTTACTAGATATGTCAGCTTTCATAAAATATGACATCCTCAGGCTATGTGGCCCTTTACAGACTCTTCCTTTAGAACTACCATGGATTTGAAAATGAAAAACTTCTAATTAGATCTATTCTAGAAATTGAATGTAGGTGCATTTACTAGATTAGGTTAAAACCTATGTTTTGTATCAAATCACATTTGATTTCAATGGGAAACTTTTATGGCTAATTTGTGTTTTACAGGTTGAATATAAAAGGTTTTTTCTCTCTCATTATTTGAGACCATGGATATGAAAATGAAAAAATATATAATTTGTTAAAACCTACATTTTGTATCAAATTACTTTTTTTATATAAATACTATATACATGTTGAATATAAAAGGTTTTTTTTTATATCTGATTGTTTGAGACCATGGATATGAAAATGAAAAAATTCTATCTAGATCTATTCTAGAGATTTGGCTATTTGTGTTTTAGATAAATTGAATATAAAAGGTTTTTTCTCTCATTGTTTATGACCATGGATATGAAAATGAAAAAATTCTATATTTAAAAATATTTGAGAGATTGATTCACTTGTAGGGGCATTTACTCTTAGGTCAAAACCTATGTTTTGTATCAAATCACTTATGGTTTCAATGGGAAAATTTTATGGCTAGTTTGTGATTTACATGTTGAATATAAAATGTTTTTTTCTCTTTCATTGTTTGAGACCACATATATGAAAATGAAGAACTTCTATGTAGATCTATTCTAGAGATATGGCTAATTTGTGTTTTACATACATTGAATATAAAAGGTTTTTCTCTCATTGTTTGATACGATGGATATGAAAATGAAAACTTCTATTTAAAACTATTCCAGATATTGATTGTAGGGGCATTTACTCTTAGGTTAAAACCTACATTTTGTATCAAATAACTTTTGGTTTCAATGGCAAGCTTTTATGGCTAATTTGTGTTTTACATGTTGAATATAAAAGGTTTTTTCTCTCTCATTGTCTGAATCAATAGATTTGAAAATGAAAAACTATATATTTGGTTAAAACCTATGTTTTCTATCAAATTAATTTTTGTTTCTAAATACTATATACATGTTGACTATAGGGGCATTTATTGTAGGGGAATTTACATCTATTCCAGAAATTGATTATAGGGCCATTTACTAGATATGACAACTTTAATAAAATATGAGATCCAAAGGCTACCTGGCCATTTACAGACTCTTTCTATAGAACTACCATGGATATGAAAATGAAAAAATTCTAATTATATCTATTCTAGAAATTGAATTTAGGGTCATTTACTAGACTAGGTTAAAACCTATGTTTTGTATGAAATCACTTTTGCTTTCAATGGGAAACTTTATGGCTAATTTTTGTTTTATATGTTGAATATAAAACGTTTTTCTCTCTCATTGTTTGAGACCATGGATATGAAAACGAAAAAATATATACTTGGTTAAAACCTATGTTTTTTATCAAATTAGTTTTTGTTTCTAAATACGATATACATGTTGACTATAGGGGCATTTACTGTAGGGGAATTTAGATCTATTCCAGAGATTGATTATAGGGCCATTTACTAGATATGACAACTTTCATAAAATATGAGATCCAGAGGCTACCTGGCCATTTACAGACTCTTTCTATAGAACTACCATGGATATGAAAATGGAAAACCTCTAATTAGATCTATTCTAAATATTGAACATAGGGGAACATACTTGATTAGGTTAAAACCTATGTTTCGTATCAAATCACCTTTGGTTTCAATGTCAAAATTTTATGCCTAATTTGTGTTTTACATGTTTAATATAAAAGTGTTTTTTCACTCTTATTGTTTTAGAACATTGATTCGATAATTGAAACTATATACTTGGTTACAACCTATTTTTTGTATCGAATTACTTTTTGTTTCTAAATACTATACATGTTGACTATAGGGTCATTTACTAGATATGTCACCTTTCATAAAATATGAGATCCAGAGGCTATGTGGCCCTTTACAGACTCTTCCTATGGAACTGCCATGGATTTTAAAATGAAAATCTTCTAATTAGATCTATTCTAGAAATTGAATGTAGGGGAATTTACTAGATTAGGTTAAAACCTATGTTTTGTATCAAATCACTTTTGGTTTCAATGGGAAACTTTTATGGCTAATTTGTGTTTTACAGGTTGCATATAAAAGGTTTTTTCTCTCTCATTGTTTGAGAACATGGATATGAAAATGAAAAACTATGTAATTGGTTAATACATATGTTTTTTATCAAATTACCTTTTTTTATAAATACTATATAAATGTTGAATATAAAAGGTTTTTTTTCTATCTCATTGTTTGAGACCATGGGTATGAAAATGAAAAATTTCTACATTTAAAACTATTCCAGAGATTGATTGACATGTAGGGGCATTTACTCTTAGGTTAAAACCTATGTTTTGTATCAAATGACTTATGGTTTCAATGGGAAACTTTTATGACTAGTTTTTGTTTTACATGTTCAATATAATAGGTTTTTTTCTCTCTCATTTTTTGAGACCAGAGATATGAAAATGAAAAAAATATATTTAGATCTATTATAGAGATATGTCTAATTTGTGTTTTACATACATTGAATATAAAGGTTTTTTCTGTCATTGTTTGATACCATGGATAGGAAAATGAAAAATTCTATTTAAAACTGTTCCAGAGATTGACTGTAGGGGCATTTACTCTTAGGTTAAAACCTACATTTTGTATCAAATCACTTTTTGTTTCAATGGAAAACTTTTATGGCTAATTTGTGTTTTACATGTTGAATATAAAAGGTTTTTTCTCTCTCATTGTCTGAAACCATGGATTTGAAAATGAAAAACTATATACTTGGTTAAAACCTATGTTTTGTATCAAATTATTTTTTGTTTTTAAATACTATATACATGTTGACTATAGGGGCATTTACTATAGGGGAATTTAGATTTATTCCAGAGATTGACTATAGGGCCATTTATTAGATATGACAACTTTCATAAAAGACAAGATCTAGAGGCTACCTAGCCATTTAAAGACTCATCCTACAGAACTACCATTTATATGAAAATGAAAAACTTCTAATTATATCTATTCTAGAAATTGAACGTAGGGGCATTTACTAGATTAGGTTAAAACCTATGTTTTGTATGCAATTACTTTTTGTTTCTAAATACTATATACATGTTGACTATAGGGGCATTTACCATAGGGGCATTTAGATCTATTCTAGAGATTCATTGTAAGGGTATTTACTAGATATGTCACCTTTCATAAAAGATGAGCTCTAGAGACTACCTGGCCCTTTAAAGACTTTGCCTATAGAACAACCATGTATATGAAAATGAAAAAATTCTTATTAGATCTATTCTAAAGATTGAACATAGGGGAATTGACTCGGTTAGGTTAAAACCTATTTTTTGTATCATATCACTCTTGGTTTCAATGGCAAAATTTTATGGCTAATTTTGTGTTTTACATGTTTAATATAAAAGTTTTTTTAGCTCTTATTGTTTGAGACCATGGATATGAGAATTAAAAACTATATACTTGGTTAAAACCTATGTTTTGTATCAAATTAATTTTTGTTTCTAAATACTATACATGTTGACTATAGGGGCATTTACTGTAGGGGCATTTAGATCTATTCTAGAGATAGAGTGTAGGGACATTTACTAGATATGTCACCTTTCATAAAATATGACATCCTGAGGCTATGTGGCCCTTTACAGACTCTTCCTATAGAACTACCATGGATTTTAAAAGGAAAAGCTTCTAATGAGATCTATTCTAGAAATTGAATGTAGGGGCATTTACCAGATTAGGTTAAAGCCTATGTTTTGTATCAAATCACTTTTGTTTTCAAAGGGAAACTTTTATGTCTAATTTGTGTTTTACACGTTGAATATAAAAGGTTTTTTCTCTCTCATTATTTGAGACCATGGATATGAAAATGAAAAACTATATAATTGGTGAAAACCTATGTTTTGTATCAAATTACTTTTTTTTTATAAATACTATATACATGTTGAATATAAAAGGTTTTTTTTCTATCTCATTGTTTGAGACCATGGATATGAAAATGAAAAAATTCTATCTAGATCCATTCTAGAGATATGGCTATTTGTGTTTAAGATAAATTAAATATAAAAGGTTTTTTCTCTCATTTTTTGAGACCATGGATATGAAAATGAAAAAATTATATATTTAAAACTATTTGAGAGATTGATTGACTTGTAGGGGCATTTACTCTTAGGTTAAAACCTATGTTTTGTATCAAATCACTTATGGTTTCAATGGGAAACTTTTATGGCTAGTTTGTTATTTACATGTTCAATAAAAAAGGTTTTTTTCTCTCTCATTGTTTGAGACCACAGATTTGAAAATGAAAACCTTTTATTTAGATCTATTCTAGAGATATGTCTAATTTGTGTTTTACAAACATTGAATATAAAATGTTTTTTCTCTCATTGTTTGATACCATGGATATGAAAATGAAAACTTCTATTTAAAACTATTCCAGAGATTGACTATAGGGGCATTTAATCTTAGGTTAAAACCTACATTTTGTATCAAATAAATTTTGGTTTCAATGGCAAGCTTTTATGGATAATTTGTGTTTTACATGTTGAATATAAAAGGTTTTTTCTCTTTCATTTTCTGAAACCATGGATTTGAAAATGAAAAACTATATACTTGGTTAAAACCTATGTTTTGTATCAAATTAATTTTTGTTTCTAAATACTATATACATGTTCACTCTAGGGGCATTTGCTGTAGGGGAATTTAGATCTATTCCAGAGATTGTCTATGCGACCATTTACTAGATATGAAAAATTTCATAAAATATGAGATCCAGAGGCTACCTGGCCATTTACAGACTCTTTCTATAGAATTACCATGGATATGAAAATGAAAACCTTCTAATTCTATCTATTGTAGAAATTGAATGTAGGGGAATTTACTAGATTAGGTTAAAACCTATGTTTTGTATGAAATCACTTTTGGTTTCAATTAGAAACTTTTATGGCTATTTTTTGTTTTACATGTTGAACATAAAAAGTTTTTCTCTCTCATTGTTTGAGACCATGGATATGAAAACGAAAAACTATATACTTGGTTAAAACCTATGTTTTGTATCAAATTACTTTTTGTTTCTAAATACTAAATACATGTTGACTATAGGGGCATTTACTATAGGGGCATTTAGATCTATTCCAAAGATTCACTATAGGGGTATTTACTAGATATGTCACCTTTCATAAATGATGAGATCCAGAGGCTACCTGGCCCTTTACAGACTCTGCCTATAGAACTACCATGGATATGAAAATGAAAAACTTCTAATTAGATCTATTCTAAATATGGAACATAGGGGAAGATACTCGATTAGGTTAAAACCTATGTTTCGTATCAAATCACTTTTGGTTTCAATGGCAAAATTTTATGGCTAATTTGTGTTTTACATGTTTAATATAAGAGTTTTTTTTCGCTCTTATTGTTTTAGAACATGGATATGAGAATTAAAAAATATATACTTGGTTAAAAACTATGTTTTGTATCAAATTATTTTTTGTTTCTAAATACTATAGATGTTGAATGTAGGGGCATTTACTGTAGGGGCATTTAGATCTATTCCAGAGATTGAGTGTAGGAGCATTTACTAGATATGTCACCTTTCATAAAATATGAGATCCAGAGGGTATGTGGCCCTTTACAGACTCTTCCTATAGAACTACCATGGATTTTAAAATGAAAAGCTTCTAATTAGATCTATTCTAGAAATTGAATGTAGGGGCATTTACTAGATTAGGTTAAAACCTATGTTTTGTATCAAATCACTGGTTTCAATGGGAAACTTTTATGGCTAATTTGTGTTTTACAGGTTGAATATAAAAGGTTTTTTCTTTCTCATTGTTTGAGAACATTGATATGAAAATGAAAAACTATATAATTGGTTAATACCTAGGTTTTGTATCAAATTACTTTTTCTTTATAAATACTATATACATGTTGAATATAAAAGGTTTTTTTTATATCTCATTGTTTGAAACCATGGATATGAAAATGAAAAACTTGTATTTAGATCTATTCTAGAGATATGGCTATTTGTGTTTTACATACATTGAATATAAAAAAAAAATTCTCTAATGGTTTGAGACCATGGATATGAAAATGAAAAAATTCTATATTTAAAACTATTCCAGAGATTGATTGACTTGTAGGGGCATTTACTCTTAGGTTAAAACCTATGTTTTGTATCAAATGACTTATGGTTTCAATGGGAAACTTTTATGGCTAGTTTGTGTTTTACATGTTGAATATAATAGGTTTTTTTCTCTCTCATTTTTTGAGACCAGAGATATGAAAATGAAAAAATTATATTTAGATCTATTCTAGAGATATGGCTAATTTGTGTTTTACATACATTGAATATAAAGGTTTTTTCTCTCATTGTTTGATACCATGGATATGAAAATGAAAACTTCTATTTAAAACTATTCCAGAGATTGACTGTAGGGGAATTTACTCTTAGGTAAAAACCTACATTTTGTATCAAATCACTTTTTGTTTCAATAGAAAACTTTTATGGCTAATTTGTGTTTTACATGTTGAATATAAAAGTGTTTTTCTATCTCATTGTCTAAAACCATGGAATTGAAAATGAAAAACTATATACTTGGTTAAAAACTATGTTTTGTATCAAATTACTTTTTGTTTCTAAATACTATATACATGTTGACTATAGGGGCTTTTCCTGTAGGGGAATTTAGATCTATTACAGAGATTGGCTATAGGGCCATTTATTAAATATGACAACTTTCATAGAAGATGAGATCCAGAGGCTACCTAGCCATTTACAGACTCTTCCTATAGAACTACCATGTATATGAAAATGAAAAACTTCTAATTATATCTATTCTAGAAATTGAACGTAGGGGCATTTACTAGATCAGGTTAAAACCTATGTTTTGTATGAAATCACTTTTGGTTTCAATGAGAAACTTTTATGGCTAATATTTGTTTTACATGTTGAATATAAAACATTTTTCTCTCTCATTGTTTGAGACCATGGATATGAAAACAAAAAACTATATACCTGGTTAAGACCTATTTTTTGTATCAAATTACTTTTTGTTTCTAAATACTATATACATGTCGACTATAAGGGCATTTACTGTAGGGGCATTTAGATCTATTCCAGAGATTCATTGTAAGGGTATTTACTAGATATGTCACCTTTCATAAAAGATGAGCTCGAGAGACTACCTGGCCCTTTACAGACTCTGCCTATAGAACTACCATGGATATGAAAATGAAAATTTTTTGATTAGATCTATTCTAAAGATTGAAAATAGGGGAATTTACTCTATTAGGTTAAAACCTATGTTTTGTATCAAATCACTTTTGGTTTCAATGGAAAACTTTTATGGCTAATTTGGGTTTTACATGTTTAATATAAAAGTTTTTTTTCGCTCTTATTGTTTGAGACCATGGATATGAGAATTAAAAACTATATACTTGGTTAAATCCTATGTTTTGTATCAAATTAGTTTTTGTTTATAAATACTATACATGTTGACTGCAGTGGCATTTATTGTAGGGGCATTTAGATCTATTCCAGAGATTGAGTGTAGGGGCATTTACTAGATATGTCACCATTCAGCAAATATGAGATCTAGAGGCTATGTGGCTCTTTACAGACTCTTCCTATAGATCTACCATGGATTTGAAAATGAAAAGCTTCTAATTAGATATATTCTAGAAATTGAATGTAGGGGCATTTACTAGATTAGGTTAAAACCTATGTTTTGTATCAATTAAATTTTTGTTTTAATGGGAAACTTTTGTGGCTAATTTGTGTTTTACAGGTTGAATATAAAAGGTTTTTTCTCTCTCATTGTTTGAGACCATGGATATGAAAATGAAAAACTATAGAATTGGTTAAAGCCTATGTTTTGTATCAAATTACTTTTTTTTAATAAATACTATATACATGTTGAGTACAAAAGGTTTTTCTTCTATTTCATTGTTTCAGACCATGGATATGAAAATGAAAAACTTCTATCTAGATCTATTCTAGAGATATGGCTATTTGTGTTTTACATACATTGAATATAAAAGGTTTTTTCTCTCATTGTTTGAGACCATGGATATGAAAATGAAAAAATCTATATTTAAAACTATTCGAGAGATTGATTGACTTGTAGCGGCATTTACTCTTCAGTTAAATCCTATGTTTTGTATCAAATTGCCTATGGTTTCAATGGGAAACTTTTATGGCTAGTTTGTGTTTTAGATTTTGAATATAAAAGGTTTTTTTCTCTCTCATTGTTTGAGACCACAAATTTGAAAATGAAAAACTTATATTTAGATATATTCTAGAGATATGGCTAATTTCTATTTTACATACATTGAATATAAAAGGTTTTTTCTCTCATTTTTTGATACCATGGATATGAAAATGAAAACTTCTATTTAAAACTATTCCAGAGATTGACAGTAGGGGCATTTATTCTTAGGTTAAAACCTAAATTTTGTATCAAACAACTTTTGGTTTCAATGGAAAATTTTTATGGCTAATTTGTGCTTTACATGTTGAATATAAAAGGTTTTTTCTCTCTCATTGTCTGAAACCATGGATTTGAAAATGAAAAACTATATACTTGGTTAAAACCTATGTTTTGTATAAAATTACTTTTTGTTTCTAAATACTATACACATTTTGACTATAGGGGTATTTACTGTAGGGAAATTTACATCTATTCTAGAGATTGATATAGGGTCATTTACTAGATATGACAACTTTAATAAAAGATGAGATCCAGAGGCTACCTGGCCATTTACAGACTCTTCCTATAGAACTACCATGGATATGAAAATGACAAACTTCTAATTATATCTATTCTAGAAATTGAATGTAGGGGCATTTATTAGGTTAGGTTAAAACCTATTTTTTGTATGAAATCACTTCTAGTCTCAATGGGAAACTTCTATGGCTAATTTTTGTTTTACATGTTGAATATAAAATGTTTTTATCTCTCATTTTTTGAGACCATGGATATGAAAACGAAAAAAATATATACTTGGTTAAGACCTATGTTTCGTATCAAATTACTTTTTGTTTCTAAATACTATATACATGTTGACTATAGGGGCATTTACTATAGGGGCATTTAGATCTATTCTAGAGATTCATTGTAGGGGTATTTACTAGATATGTCACCTTTCATAAAAGATGAGATCCAGAGGGTACCTGGCCCTTTACAGAATCTTCCTATAGAACTACCATGGAAATGAAAACGAAAAACTTCTAATTAGATCTATTCTAAAGATTGAACATAATGGAATTTACTCGATTAGGTTAAAACCTATGTTTCGTATCAAATCAATTTTTGTTTCAATGGAAAATTTTATGGCTAATTTTTGTTTTACATGTTGAATATAAAAGGTTTTTTCTCTCTCATTCTCTGAGACCATGGATATGAAAAAAAAACTATATACTTGGTTAAAACCTATGTTTTGTATCAAATTACTTTTTGTTTCTAAATACTATATACATGTTGACTGTAGGGGCATTTACTGTAGGGGCATTTATATCTATTCCAGAGATTGGCTATAGGGGAATTCACTAGAGATGTCACCTTTCATAAAAGGTGAGATCCAGAGGCTACCTAGCCCTTTACAGACTGTACCTATACAACTACCACGTATATGAAAATTAAAAGCTTCTAATTAGATCTATTCTACAGATTGAACGTAGGGGAATTTAGTAGATTAGGTTAAAACCTATGTTTTGTATCATACCGCTTTTGGTTTCAATGGCTAACTTTTATGGCTAATGTGTTTTACATGTTGAATATAAAAGGTTTTTTTCTCTCTCATTGTTTGAGACGATGGATTTGAAAATGAAAAACTATATACTTGGTTAAAACCCATGTTTTGTATCAAATTACTTTTTGCTTCTAAAATGCTATATACATGTTGACTATAGGGGCATTTACTGTACGGGAATTTAGATCTCTTCTAGAGATTTACTGTAGGGGAATTTACTAGATATGTCACCTTTAATAAAATATGAGATCCAGAGGCTACCTGGCCCTTTACAGACTCTGCCTATAGAAATACCATGGATATGAAAATGAAAATCTTCTATTTAGATCTATTCTAGAGATTGAATGTAGGGGCATTTACTAGATTAGGTTAAAACTTGTGTTATGTATCATATCATTTTTGGTTTCAATGGCAAACGTTTATGGCTAATGTGTTTTACATGTTGAATATAAAAGTTTTTTACTCTCTCATTGTTTGAGGCCATGGATTTGAAAATTAAAAACTATATACTCTACCTATAGAACTACCATGGATATGAAAATCAAAAATGTATAATTAGATCTATTCTATAAATTGAATGTAGAGGCATTTACTAGATTAGGTTAAAACCTATGTTTTGTATCAAATCACATTTGGTTTCAATGGGAAATTTTTATGGCTAATTTTTGTTTTACATGTTGCATATAAAAGGGTTTTTCTCTCTCATTATTTGAGATCATGGATATGAAAATAAAAAACTATATACTTGGTTAATACCTATGTTTTGTATAAAATTACCTTTTGTTCATAAATAACATATACATGTTCACTGTAAGGGCATTTACTATAGGGGCATTTAGATCTATTCCAGAGATTGACTGTAGGGGAATTTACTAAATATGTCACCTTTCATAAAAGATGAGATCCAGAGGCTACCTCGCTCTTTACAGACTCTGCCTATAGAACTACCATGGATATGAACATGAAAAAATTCTAATTAGATCTATTCTAGAGATTGAATGTAGGGAGATTTACTAGATTAGGTTAAAACCTATGTTTTGTATCATATCACATTTGGTTTCAATGGCAAAATTTTATGGCTAATTTCTGTTTTACATGTTAAATGTAAAAGGTTTTTACTCTGTCATTGTCTGAGACCATGGATTTTAAAATGAAAAAATATATACTTGGTTAAAACCTATGTTTTGTATCAAATTACATTTTGTTTCTAATGTAATATTTCTAATTAGCGACAACTAATTAGAATATTTGATTTTGTTAGTTTGCCATCTATAGTTTGTAAATAAATAAATAAAAGTGAGTGAAGAGGGTCTAACTCACTTAAGTGAAATAAGACATCCACTTAGTACCACAACGTTGTGACTTAAGGGGGAGTCAAGGGGGGGCCTAACACCACATAGAGGAGGAGGGCCTACGTACACTCTATAAATTTCTACAATCTTCTGTGCAGATAAGGATGAGTATGTGGAGGAGAGAGAGGCTACGTTGGGTTTTGGATGGAAACCAACGTTATAAAATATGGAGGGGCCTCCTCACTTGATTCATTCTGGAGTTGATGATTTTTGAGTGAGACGTTTGTCTTCTCGAGCATGCTGGTTGTTTAGCCTATCTGCAGCACTGTTTAGTGCATTGAGTGTCTCCGGTCAGAGATCTCTCCCTTAGCCCTAGGAGACTTTGAGTGGCTGCTTGGGCAAGGTTGGCTTTTCAGTATTTTTTGAGTCGTTTTATTGTTTGGGTTTGTTGCGGAGCTGGAGCTGAGAGAAACTGTGCAGTCACTAGGAGAGAGGATGCAATCCACTATGGAGGAGCTTTGGATTGGGGTTTCTGCAGGTGATTTCGCCGGGATTTTGAGTATAGTGTCAGCATTTGCCCCTATGAGACTTTTGGCGAAGTTTGAGGCAGTATTTTAGCTGTTTCCATCTAGCCACTGTGTAGAGCCTTGGAGGCCAGCATAATTCACTAGGGAGGCAGTTTCTGGTGATTTCTGGGGTTGGCCATTCTTGCAATGGTTTTTGGATTTTTTCTGGGTTTTAGAGGAGAGGAGGTTTTCCAATTTTCAGCTCATTACTTCAAGGGGATCAACCCCTAATCTTTATTCCGTTCCAACAATAGCAACTACATGGCAGTTTTCCAGCAGCTGGGACGCAGTTCATAGAGCAGCCATTTCCTATATTTTCTGAGAGTGTTTATTCACTTTCTTTGAGCAAGATCGCCTATTGTAATTCATTACATTTCTCAGATTAATAAAATGGATCATCATTTCCTCTCTATGTTTTCTAGATGATTTGTTGTAGTTGTCGTAGTTTTCGTAGTTGTCGTATTATCTTTCTATGATATTATATGTCTATTATTGTTTTTGAGTGTTCTAGTACTATACCACTTGGTTTGTTTATCTTTCACTCTTAGACATATTCTGGAAAGGGCCAGGTAGCCTTCGAATCTCGTCCTCTTTTTAGAGGAAACATATCCGATAAATGCCCTCCCAGTCTATCTTTGGTTGGAGTTTACCATGTTTTAGAGATATCCCCGAAACGGGATATTACATCCAAATACTATATACATGTTGACTATAGGGGCATTTACTGTAGGGGCATTTAGATCTATTCCAGAGATTGACTGTAGGGGCATTTATTAGATATGTCACCTTTCATAAAAGATGAGATCCAGAGGCTACCTGGCCCTTTACAAACTCTGCCTATAGAACTACCATAGATATGAAAATGAAAAACTTCTAATTGGATCTACTCTAAAGATTGAACATAGGGGAATTTACTCAATTAGGTTAAAACCTATGTTTTGTATCAAATCACTTTTGGTTTCAATGGAAAACTTTTATGGCTAATTTCTGTTTTACATGTTTAATATAAAAGGTTTTTTCTCTCTTATTGTTTGAGACCATGGATATGAGAAGAAAAACTATATATTTGGTTAAAACCTATGTTTTGTATCAATTTTTTTTTTTTTTCTAAATACTACACATGTTGACTATAGGAGCATTTACTGTAGGGGCATTTAGATCTATTTCAGAGATTGACTGTAGGAGCATTTACTAGATATCTCACCTTTCATAAAAAATGAGATGCAGAGGCTATGTTTACCTTTACAGACTCTTCCTATAGAATTACCATGGATTTGAAAATGAAAAGATTCTAGTTAGATCTATTCTAGAAATTGAATATATGGGCATTTAATAGATTAGGTTAAAACCTATGTTTTTTATCAAATCACTTTTGGTTTCAATGGGAAAATTTTATGGCTAATTTGTGTTTTACCCATTGAATATAAAAGGTTTTTTCTCTCTCATTGTTTGAGACCATGGAAATAAAAATGAAAAAATGTATAATTCGTTAAAACCTATGTTTTGTATTAAGTTACTTTTTGTTTCTAAATACTATATACATGTTGAATATAAAAGGTTTTTTTATATCTCATTCTTTGAGACCATGCATATGAAAATGAAAAACTTTTATTTAGATCTATTCTAGAGATATTGCTATTTGTGTTTTACATACATTGAATATAGGTTTTTTTCTCTCATTGTTTGGGACCATGGATATGAAAATGAAAAAATTATATATTCAAAAATATTCGAGAGATTGATTGACTTGTAGGGGAATTTACTCTTAGGTTAAAACCTATGTTTTTTATCAAATCACTTATGGTTTCAATGGGAAACTTTTATGGCTAATTTGTGTTTTACATGTTGAATATAAAAGGTTTTTTTCTCTCACATTGTTTGAGACCATGGATATGAAAATGAAAAACTTCTATTTAGATGTATTCTAGAGATATAGTTTATTTGTGTTTTACACACATTGAATATAAAAGGTTTTTTCTCTCATTGTTTGAGACCATGGATATGAAAATGAAAAACTTCTATTTAAAACTATTCTAGAGATTGATTGTAGGCACATTTAGTCTTAGGTTAAAACCTATATTTTGTATCAAATCACTTATGGTTTCAGTGAGAAACTTTTATGGCTAATTTGTGTTTTACATGTTGAATATAAGGTTTTTTCTTCTCTCATTATTTGAGACCATGGATATGAAAATGAAAAACTTTTATTTTGATCTATTCTAGAGATATGGCTAATTTTTGTTTTACATACATTGAATATAAAAAGGTGTTTTCTCTCATTGCTTGAGACCATCGATATGAAAATGAAAAAATTCTATATTTAAAACTATTCGAGAGATTGATTTACTTGTAGGGGCATTTACTCTTAGGTTAAAACCTATGTTTTGTATCAAATCACTTATGGTTTCAATCGGAAACTTTTATAGCTAATTTATGTTTTACATGTCGAATATAAATTATTATTTTTCTCTCTCATTGGTTGAGACCATGGATATGAAAATGAAAAACTTCTATTTAGATCTATTCTAGATATACAAAAAATTTATGTTTTACATTGATTGAATATAAAAGGTTTTTTCTCTCATTGTTTAAGACCATGGATACAAAAATGAAAAACTTATATTTAAAACCATTCCAGAGATTGATTATAGGGGCATTTACTCTTAGGTTAAAACCTATGTTTTGTATCAATTCCCTTAGGCTTTGAATGAGAAAATTTTATGGCTAATTTGTGTTTTACATGTTGAATATAGAAGGTTTTTTTATCTCTCATTGTTTGAGACCATGAATATGAAAATGAAAATCCTCCATTTAGATCTATTCTAGAGATATCGCTAATCTGTGTTTCACATACATTGAATATAAATGGTTTTTTCTTACATTGTTTGAGACCATGGATATGAAAATGAAAAACTTCTATTTAAAATTATTCCAAAGATTGGCTGTATGGGCATTTACTAAGGTTAAAACCAATGTTTTGTATCAAATGACTTATGGTTTCAATGGGAAACCTTTATAGCTAATTTGTGTTTCACATGTTGAATATAAAAAAAAAATTCTCTCTCATTGTTTGAGACCATGGATATGAAAATATTTAGATCTATTCTAGAAATATGGCTAATTTTTGTTTTACATACATTGAATATAAAAGGTTTTTTCTCTCATGGTTTGAGACCATGGATATGAAAATGAAAAAAATCTACTTAAAACTATTTGAGATATTGACTATAGGGTCATTTACTCATAGGTTAAAACCTATGTTTTGTATCAAATCACTTATGGTTTCAATGGGAAAATTTTATGGCTAGTTTTTGTTTTATATGTTGAATATCATAGGTTTTATCTCTCTCTCTCTCTCTCTCTCTCTGATTGTTTGAGACCATGGATATGAAAATTAAAAACTTCTATTTAGATATATTCTAGAGATGTGGCTAATTTGTGTTTTACATACATTCAATACAAAAGGTTTTTTCTCTCTTTGATTGTTTTAGACCATGGATATGAAAATGAAAAAAATCTATATATTTAAAACTATAGGGGAATTTACTCTTAGGTTGAAACCTATGTTCTGTTTCAAATCACTTTTGGTTTCAATGGTTTGTTTATTCGTTAATGTGTTTTGTATCAAATCACTTTTGGTTTTGAAGTTTATTCTGGAATCTTCTGTAACCACTTATTAGGCCTATCAATATGTAATTAGAGCATAGGGAATTTGAGAAGTTGATACAATTACATGATCAAAAATTAGTAGAGATAAGCAGTGTTTCTATAATATGGGATGATTGCTTAGATTATAGGTTTCCACAGATTAAGCTTATTCAGTAACTAATACGTAACCATTACTATTATTACTAAAATCATGCTTAAGGATGAGGTCTTTGCTGAGGAGAAAATCATCCCTTAAGAGACAGTCCAAAATTTGCTGAATAAGATGCAAGAATTCACAACAGATAAAAAAATATATTTTGTCAATCACAAATCAGTATCTATCAATATCTATTATTTGTGCTTCTAAGGCTGGAAATTTTTTTAGAACTAGAACAAAGCTAGCTAAACAGGCCAGTCACCCTATTTCAGGAGTTTCCGTAGGCATAACTGTCTACTCAAACCAATTGGAACCCAGTTTTGGTCTGAACTGATTCAGAATCCATCCTAATCATGTCTGGAACTCTGCATATTTTTATTTAAAGGTTTGGATTCAACGAGCATATATACATATATAAAAGAACAGTCCAACTCTGATAACATTCACATTCGCTAGTATAAGATGTATCATTAAGCATATAAAGGCAATGGGTGGTAGAGGAACCAAAGTGAGTTGTACCCTGAATTGAAAAGAATAAAGCAAGTCTGTCAAAGTTACTTGTGAGAATTGTTAGCTTGTGGAAATATGACTTTGACATATAAAGCAACGTTTTTTTCACCATTCAATTGCAAAATAAACCAAAGAAATGCTCTAGAGTGGGTTCTTCAACCCAAGATGAAAAAAATTAGTGCAATGAAAAATTCATATTGAAATTCCATACAACTGGTGAGCTCACACGGTAGAGAATATCTGTATTGGATGCAGGTCTCCTCTTTTGCTAAGAAAAAATACTTTTACAGCTCACAAATATGTAAATAAGGTAAAACCATGTACAGCTGAAAAATATGGAATTTCAAAAATTCCACTCTGGCAGTGCTCTTATCTAGTACAGTTTATGATATTCCATACAATAAACAGTAACCAATTAAAACTAGCACCAGATTTGAACCTGTAACACCATAGGTTATCATTATTGGGTCCTGTATTTGATGGACGACCAAGGGGAGTATAAGCAAAGAAATAGGAAACATATTAGAGATGGAACTACTAAAATAATAGCCCATATTATCCATATATTTAATTCGAGTAGTGGGGATAACTGTGGACTTGGACCATACAGGTGGTAATAAGAGACCCTAATCATTACAAGAACAAGAATAGAGAAAAGATGCTACCATATTTCGCTAATCAATTGGTTTCAAAAGAGTCACTCTGCTTACAGATAGGAACCAAGCTAATATCAGTAATAAACGTTTACTATCCTTGTAATGTAATCATTGTTGATTTACAACTCACTATTTTTTTTGTTTGTGACAAGTAATATATCGTTTTACTATATGGTGTGGTAATGGAGACCACATCATTACCTATGTAATAGTAATAAATACCAGTAATAGTGATACTTCAGTTTTTTTCTCCCAGTTTCTCTTGTGATTCATAACATATTTTAGGATCTCTAATATGGAGCAATTACTTACCTGGAGCAACTCCTGAGTAGCGGCGCAACTCCTGAGCAAAAATTTGCTTGCACAGGCGCTATATCAGTAACGGAGGAGTAGCATTGCCACAGAAAATCAAACAGAAACCCACAAAAATACTATGCGAACAGAGACGCGTGAAAACGACACTTGTTCATGGGTGATATATCTATAAAATATCATTTTCGTTGAAATTTCGACCGAACTATTAGTGCCAGTTTTCCCATCTCCGAAAAAATTTCTATTTTCCCACAGTGTCATCATGCCATCAATGTAAATGGTAGAATGAGTTTGACCGAACTATTGCTGAAAAAAAATCCCCCCCCCCAATTCTCACAAAAGTGTAACCCAACTTCGCATTTTCACCCTGTACTGATATTCATCATGATCAGAAAATAACCTCTTATAGGAAACCCATGATGGTGATAGTGGAAGCACAAGATAAAGTAATTGGTAAAAGGTGCATTGACCAAGGTTTTAAATATTTTGAAACCTTGAGAAAGAAAATTGTTGAGTGTAATATATATTGTGAAGGAGTAAATTATTCAGTCTGAAGAGGCAAAAATCAGCAGCGGGTAGAGATAAAGAGTACAACATTCGAAATAAAATCTTTCAAGTGGATAATAGGGAACAAAAGAAACAACAAGAAGGTGATTGTTAATTCAAGTAAGAGAAATATGACTGCACAAAGACAATTTAAGAATTGGGATCCATGAGGAATGCATACATCTGCAAGGCATCAACAAGATGGAAAAGCATGTGGTGAGCAACAACATAAAGTTTGGAAACCAAGATGACTTAAAAAAAACAGTTCATGATTAGGAGATCATGGAAGATTTTGTTCCTTGGGAGTTTGGTGCAGGAGCATCCTACTCCATAAATTGATTTTTTGAAGAAACTTAAGGGGAATGTTTATTTTATGGAGGGACAGATTCTCTAATGTTTTAATTATAAAAATGATTATTAATTTGTGATTATTATTGAATGTGTGAGAACATTTGAGGTCTAAGGTGTTATAATTTCCATGCATATTCTATGGAACTAAAATATCTCTTGGAGATTGAGTGAGGGATTTTAGGAGCTTGGTGAGGAGATTTTATAGGATCTAAACTAAAATTAGTTTAGAATACTTTGATTATAAATATGATATGCGTTGAAGGCATTCATGGTTGGATTGGATAGGGAGTAGATAGTGAGTGGAAGAGAGTGAGAAGTGTGAGTAAGAGAAGTTCAATGACACCAAAAGGAGAGGGAAGTGTGACATTATTGCTAATTGTATTGATCATCCCTTGGTGAGGAAATTAGTCTGGTGTGATTGGGTGTATGATCCATTAATGTGATGAATAGATCAATTTTTGTTTGGTACTTGTTACAATAGAGTATACACAGTAGTGATAGGACTAGTACTATTTTCCGTTATGAAATTGATTCAAGTTTAGATTTGATACTATGAACCTTTGTGTTAATACATTGGGAAGTGAAAGAACCTACACAGTGATGAAGTTGGACTGGCACACTTTTTTACATAAAGGAATATGTGGTGATTTTTTTGTAAGTTGGAGAGCATCAAATCCCTTTGACGAGGAAACAAAATGATGATTTGAACCAGTTAAGGTTATAGCTTCGGGATCAAGCTTTAGCTTATCTATTTATTAGATGAGGTTCAACTGAAGTTCTTAAGTCATATTTGAACGTAGAGTTTGTTGTCAATTCTAGTCTAAATTTGTTGGCAAGGGTCAAAGTTCTAGCCCAAATCTAGAGATCGATAGCTCTGTCAGTTTCTCAGGTGAGGGCTAGCATACAAGTGAAACAGTAGCATGTGAATGCAAATGTAGCACCTCAATTCTATGGATAGCATCTCAAAGGTGTTTAGGTAGCATCTCTTGTGTGTGTGCAACACATGCACAGAAAATGTGTAACCTCAACTGAAAACACATGGTTTTGACCAAATATTTAATTTTCTTGACTTCCTCTGCATCTGTGGTGAATCACGCTGCATGAACATTATATTTTTCCATTGTTTATTGATGCATGCTCCATCAACCTCCTGATTTATCACACCAATTCCAAGAGAGCTCCAGTTCTGTGATAAGATAGATGGAAAAGGTTCCAGAGAGCACAAGTCTTTGATAAAGGCATAAAGAATGTTTTTTGGGTCATGAAAGTCTAATATGTTGTTTGAAAGGAGCATTCATGTGTTTCTGAAAGTGGAATTCCAATCTCTATTTTGAATTAATCATTCATGAATGGCATTAAGAACATCTTCAGTTTTATTAATGAATTGTGTTTTTGAGAATTCAGCTTTTGTTAAAATAAAAAGGGTGCATACAAATCTCGGGTTTTCTATTATATTCAAACCCTACCGATTGATTATATGTTGCAAATTTGGTTTTTTTTTAATGCAATATGGAACCCTATCTATAAAGAAAATATGTATATCTAGTGGTAATCGAACCCATATTGGGCATCAATTTCTCATTAAAATCCAAAAATCCCATCAGAATAATTAAATAAGTCATTATTTATTCAACATTCTCAAGAAATAATTATTAAATCATTATTTGATAACTATTTCTTATCACTTTGACTTAATCACCTTGGAAAAATTAAATAAACCATTATTTATTTATTATTCCTTATTTATCCTCTATTTTTCTTATGACATCATTATTAAACCATTATTAAGAGTTTTTTCCTTTTAAATTCTCACAAAGTGATTAATACATCATTTTTTTTTGTTAATTACCTCAACCACTTTCTAAAGAAAGATATTTGACCATCTTAAATACCTTTTCCCTCTCAAAAAATATAATAAAATATCCACAATGACTGGATTTTGAATAGTCAACATTATTTTATTATTTTCTAATTCTCAATCTATTCTAATATTTTTTTATAAAGAGAGGTTTTTCTCTCGATTATTTACCATGACCATTTTCATTGTCACCATTATCGTTTTGTTACACATGAGCTCTAACTTGAGCTCAAGCTTTTTTTTTCTTTTTTCTTTCCCATTGTAGGTTCAGAGAGAATCACATAGCTTAAGCACAATGATAGGAAAAGGACCATCCCACATAGGGGAAACTACAAACCCATGTTGTAATTTCTCCCCACTAGGTGATTTAATAAAATTATCAATTGATTAAGTCCTTCATTGGGTTATTACACTTTAATTTCTGACTATTATGTGTTTATTTTGCCAAGATATGTTTGCCTGTAGGGTTTTCTTCACTTTTTATTACATATCTCAAGCATATACAACCATATTTAATTGTTAGGATTTCATTCCACCATCAATTTAAGGGAAGATTTTTTTGTACACATACTAAGAATTTTGATAATAACATGAAGCATCATCTTTAATGTTCCAGACTTGCAACAACCATTTGAAATTGAGATAGACGCCTCTGACTATGTTATTGATGCATTTATCACCAAACTAGGGCATCCAGTGGTCTATAAAAATGGGACACTTTATGGTACAATTTTTAAATATCCCACCTACAACAAAGAGATGTATCCAATAATGTAAAATTTCCAAAAATGGAAACATTACATTGTGGGGAAGGAGACGGTCATCCACACAATCACCAACATATTCAATTTTTGCATACACAAGGGATGTCTGAAAATGATCGCCATCATAAGTTGGACACACATCTGTAACATTTTCATTTGAACATTAAATACAATGATAGTAGCACCAATCGAGTTGTAGATTGCCTCAGTCAACCCCCAGTTGCAACATTGACCATTTTTCTCAACTCTTATGGAAAAAGGACCTTTGGATGGCCACAAATATATAAAAATTATCTTTAGTTCACTACAACATACCAGATGTAAGCGGATGGCAAGCAAGTTCTCTTCCACCTCCGGGATGCATTATTATGCTACCTAGGCCACCTTTTTGTTCCTTCAAACAAGTGTGAAAAGTTGATTTGGGAGGTACACTACATTCAGCTCATGGGACACATTGGTGCAGATAAAAATGTGGTCGTTTTATATAAGTGTTTTTATTAACCAAATATTTAAGAGGATGTTGAAAAATACATCAGATCTTGCACTGGCTATACCATGGCAAAACAAAAAATTAAGAAGAAATTCCTATATACTCCTCTTCCTACTCCTATTCAGCCATGGGAATTCATCTCCATGGGCTATATTTCTAGCCTTCCCTCTACCAGGCATGGAAATGACTATATATTTGTTGTAGTTGAAAAATTTTCTAAGAGCATCGGATCATGAAACATAGATCAAGAAAACTCACAAATAAATTCTCTAACTATATTGATTTTTAAAATTTTTCCCCATCTCATGGAGGCACTCAATGCAATGGGGCACATTAAATTTTAATGTAGGGGGACTTATCCAGGTGGATATTTGTAACACCTCTCGTTTCAGGAATTTTGGGGTGTTACAATATTGGTGGCCACCCTTCTACTCCACTAAGACCCCCAATTTGGTTTTTTTTATTTCCTTAATTGTAGCATAATTTACTAGCTTTTACATTTTTTGGGTCCTCATCTTGCAAAGTCATTTTGAGGCCCTAAAAGAAGTTTTTTTTTGTTAAACGGGAAATATTATATCCAATAATATGGGTTTGTAACCAAATTTTCCATTCATTGAATATATATTTCTAACAAGGTATTATAAGCATGGGACAAAGATTATATGCAAAAGTTATGACCCCAAGAAGTTGATATATGAACTAACGAGGCCCAAAAAATTTTTTTGCTTCATATCCTAGGGTTAGGTTTTTTTATTTTTAGTGTTATAACTTATTTCACAATAGTAAAAATTCCTTCGAGCCTCATTGTAACACAATTTAGAGGTATGTAGCCATCACATCTCTTCTAAGAGATAAGCTACCATCGCTCGAGCTAGTTTATTTCTATTCTCCACGTAAAAGTTATCCATTATTTATCATTAATGAATTCAAGTTCATTTTTTTTGTAGCATTGTGTTTATATTTTGGATGTGTATTTCATTTTGTTCCTACATAAATTTGGATCACGCAATGCATAGTTGGAGGAGGCATAGAAGCTTCAGATTTGGGAATGAGGAAGATACAAGTGTAGATTTTATTTTGAACGAGTTATATCAATAACTAGTGTTGACCAAATAAAATTAGCCAAAGGAAATAAAATGCATGCATAAAAAGACCTATCAGCTGTAACCGTTGTTAGGAGAAAGGGTTGGGAAGGGATGGGACACTAGTAAAACTAACTCCATAGAATGAAACAACACTTGTGCAGGGTAATAATTGCATAAAATATAATAAATACAAGAAGAAATAGGAAAAGTGGCACTTTCACAAAAAAAAAACCAAAAGTGATGGAAAATGTATAAAAAAGTGACACTTTAGAAACTTACTTGGAAAAGTGTTGCAAACCAAATCTGAAGCTCCTTGAACTCATGGATATGTCTATAGCTCCAATTTCAAATGTGAAAATGTGCTCTACAAGCCTCTATTATATATATTTAACCCCATGGGATTAGGGTTATGGTTTACAATGTGCATGACTAAAATCAGGGAGAAAGAGAAACTTGTTCATTGATCGGAAATAGAAACGTGTGCCACATGGCCAAAGAGGTGTGCACTCCCTATTTTTAGGGATGAATAATTGCCTTGTTTTGGAATACTGTGCAGTCCACTAGTAGGAAATACTACGCAATTTCCAGTGAGAAGGTATTATAGAGTTCACTTGCTCAGTTGATTGTGCAGTGTTGAACCTCATAGGAGGATAATCCATTTAGCTTTCCCAATGACTTCTTGTGTCATAGTATTATGAAACTCATTTTATTCAGGAGTTTTGCAGTTTCTAGTTGCATGGGATTCTGCAGTTCCTTGAGGGAAGACCAACAAATAGTGCTAGATCAGGAAAAGATTTAGCTTGTGTTAGGGAGAGAGTTTAATTTTCATAAAAATTCATTCAACAGTCATAGACAAGACTCAATAATCATCACAGAAGTGTTCCATACAAAGATAAGTGATTAAAACACTATAAAACCAAGAGGAACACTTAAAAATAGTCAAAATGATAGTTCTTATAGACAAAAGGTAGGCCCTAAAATTGAAGTGTAGGAATTTTTTTGGAGTGGGGTTGTAGATGCTACAACACCAATATACCTCCAACTTTATTAATTACTCTTCTTGTTCCATCAAAAAAATTTCTAGACATCATCCAGAAAAATGAGGTGTGTGATATTATATGTTGTTCCATCATTTATCAATTTTAAATGACCATTTTTTAAAGCCTCATTTATTAACCTATTTATCTTTTTAGAAACTTAAAAAAAATAGAAAATTCAGTGAGGGGAACCCTTATCTAACACCCCTTCCTAGTTTAGGCCATTGGGGTGTCAACTAGTTGATTATGATAGCCAAATATAGTGAAGTAATATAGATCATCACCCAAATAACAAACATAATTGTATAAGAATAAGTCTTAGGTAAATTAATCTTACCTTATAATGTGATTTTTAGATGTCAACTTTAATCACCATTGATCTTTAATCCGTAAAATTCATTGGGTGAATAATTTGTTTTGTGATTCCCATTATTTTGGAATTGTATTCCCTCTAAAAACTTAGAATATTGGCCATAAATTCCTTGATAAATCACCTTTCACTCTTTTTTCAATAAACTTTGAGATAATTGTCTAGATGAAATTAAATAAGAACGTTGATTTTTTTTCAAAGGTTGTTTGGGTTTTGTTTTTAGGAATCAATGTTATAAAATTAGTGTTATAATCTCCTACAATTTAAGTAATTTTCTAATAACTCAAAACAACCAATAAATAGTTATATAGGAGGGCCAGGTGTCAATATTGTTTTTTTTAAATATCGATAATATTTGTTGCAATTTTGATTTTACAACCTTTTCTTTTTTGTCATATTTACAAGTCTAGGAAACCAGTTTGATAGCTATACTACTTACATAATTATAACAACCCTAGGGTCCATAGAAGTAATTGACTCCTTCGAAAACATATTTTTGGACTATAATTTCTCTTTTTAATTTTACAAAACGAGTTGATGTTGTCCCCTATCAAATTATGATTTCCATCATGTATCCCGTGTGAACGCAATATAAAGTATTAACTGATGACGCTTATTTGTAATACTCATCCGTTAATGTTGCAGTTTGCTTTCAATGTAGAGGGGAAGGCGGTGGACAGAAAAGTAATCGACATACATAGACTACTTGGGACATCGATTTAGATATTATTTCTTAGACAGGCATTTATTCCCATGTACTTCTATGTAGTTGGTTGTCTTTGTTTCATTTGTAGAGCAATGAAGGTTGAGGAGATTGGCACTGAAGATATATATTTTTCTTCTCTAATAATTATGGTTTGTGAATGAGGATACCCTATGAGAGGAGAGAAAGGAATATGTCATCATCCTCCCCCTCCATTACATTTCCAAGCAGAAAAATATTTTGATGAAGATTTAATACATCATATTTGATAAATGGTCTCAACTATGGAAGTGCACAGGAATAGGAACGGTTGGAAATGGTCCCTTTGAAGTTAGGAACTTCATTAGAGGAAACTTTAGCCTAAAAGTGATTTTTTCACGTAATTTCCATGTCATAATATTTAAACCAAATAAAATAATTTTAATTTAAAAATAGGCACAAGTAAATATTTTGGAGGCACATTATGAAAAACTATTTCTCTTAATTGTATTTTTTACTTATCTCCTTATAGGTTTACTCAAATTTCAAGTGCAGACACTCATTCGATGCAAAATTAAATTCAAACTCCAACGAGTACCCATTATGCATTCTTTTGAGAAGACCCACATTGATAAAAAATTAAGATACATTAAAAAAACATAACACATTTTTTAGTGTATCTTCATTTTTATTAATGTGGGTCTTCTCAAAAGTATGCATAACGAGTATGCGTTGGATGCAGATTTAATTATGCATCCAATGAATGTGTACACTTGAAATTTGAGTAAACCTATAACACGATAAGCCAAAAATATAATTAAAAATTTATCTTTCTTCTTTTCCCTTCAAAATTCATAACTGCTATTTTATTATTCTAACATTTTTTTATTATTTTTCCTTAGGATTCCACTTTTAGGTTGAAATTTCCTCTAATGTTTTTTTCGTTAAAGTGATAAGGAAAGGGACTTGTGTGTTGTGGAAAGTAAATTTTTGGGCACAAATAGCCATCTATTCCATATTCAATGTACTCTGAGGGCAGTGTTAGGTGCTCTGGGAATTTTATTTCCCCCTCCACCGCCTCCTCTAGCTTCCTCCAACTTGCAAGGAAAATTTGGATAATGGATACTTGATTGATAGATTTACCAAGCTTCCCATTAAAGGAAATCTAATATCTTAGGAAAATAAGGAAAATAAAATAGAAAACCCCCTATTTTTTGTCCATGTGGAGAAGTAGCAAAGCTACTGCAACAAAAAAATTGGTCTAGACAATCTGAGAGGTAAAACCTCTCAGTATGAGGCTAGAACCAACACAAGTGGTGTATTTGTTGATTCATAATTACCTATATGGTTAACAGAAGGCTATGATGAACCCTTTGAATATATTGCTTAATATACCACCCTTGCTATTAATATCTACGAAAGGCTTTATGAGCCTCTATGACTTTATTTCTTTTCTTGTGTTATTATATATTCAAAACTAAATCTTCTCGGACATAATCCACTCATGTTTATCCATGCATATAATAATATATGTAAATTTTCAATAATCAAATGAAATCGCGAGAATAAACCTTGATTTGAAGTCATGACCTCTTACAAAGAAATAATGCTCTTCATCCTTAAGTCTTCTGAAGTTGCATAATATTACATATTGCTTTAACAAATTATATCTAATAAATTAACATAAATATTATATATTGAATTGGAAAAATTAATAAAAATATATTTAATTAATTTTTATTTCAAAATATAAATATCATTAACAAATTTGAACTAATAATTCCATAACATCCAAATTTATGGCCAAGTCAGACACCAACTCATTTAAAACATCCATAGTACTCAAACACGTGCTAGGTGAGTTTCAAACTCGAGACCTATCGTTCTGATACCACTTGATGGAATCTTGATTTCTGTTAGACCAAGACCTGTAGGCTTTAGTCTCCACTACAATTTCCAAAGTTATGATCCACGAGAGGCGGTTAGTCCATGTCGCGAAAAACACATGGAGCGTTCAACCCAATGTAGAACACTAGGTTGGTTCTATTTGAGGGAAAAAATGACAGATTTTTATATTATGATTACTATTTATGTGTTTGAGATAAACCTCATACTTTGAAATTTCCATGGCTATATCACACTTTTTTAATTTTGTTTTTGTTGCTTGACTTGAATAGTTTGTATGTCCTCCCTTGGATGCTTTGAGTGGTTTGTGTGTTTATGTGTTTGGATTTGGATGGTAAAGTGCGTGAATCCTACAATTGTTGTGTTATGTTTCTATATGGGTGTGTATTTCTCTATTAGTAATTATTTGGTCATGAAGAAGGGAGACAATCTCTTCAATAGTTTGCAAGAGGATTAATAATGCAAATTTATTTCATTTAATTTTAGGTATCACAACTTTTGATAATCAATAATTCTTAATAATGTCCCTCCAAGTATTACTAAATATATATTGAAGATTATTTTTAATAATTTACTGCATCCATATTATTCTTGAAATAATTTGTTTCATTGCTAATATTCGAAATAATTTATTTCCTTGAAATTTTTTTGATGATTTGTTTGAATTTTTTTTTAATGAGTTGTCAGATTTACCAAATATTTACATTATTTGTTAGTTTTTCATCATTCTGTATCAATGATATGAAAAGGAAATTTGAGATCGTAAACCATTCAATTCTTGAACTCAAACTATTGTAGTACACCTCATACCTCGTCTCTCTTTCTCTCCAGTATTAAGAGGTTGAATTAATACAACACAAAAATAAATGCACATTGTCAATCATTTTTTTGTGCTTACAATGAAATCAATTCACATTGTTAATCCAATCACTTTAAATTAATGTACCATCATAAATTGAGTTACATAAAATCAAAAATCATCATCTACACTGAAATAAATGCATCTAATGCATGCAATTAAATAATATTAAAAAACATCTACACTGAAAAATCAATCAAAGTAATGCGAGAAATCAAGTAACATTAGAAATAAACATCTACAATAAAATCAATGCACCTAGAGCAATCAATGAAATAATATTAGAATTCATCATCTACACTAAAATCAATGGATTTAGTGCAAGTAATCAACTTATATTAGAAATCAACATCTACACTAAAGTTAGTGCATCTAATGTAAGCAATCAAATAGGATTAGAAATCACAATGTACACTAAAAATAAATACATCTATTGCAATAAAACAATAAGAATTTGAAATCATCATCTACATCGAAATAAATGCATATAGTGCAAGAAATGAAATAGAATTAGAAATTCAGCTCTCTCGATGTACTTTTCAACCATTTAGAGAACTATACTCTCTCTATCTCTCTCTCCCCCTCTCACTCTGACTCTCTCCCCCTTCCCCTCCATGTATCTTCCCCTCCTCCCTCCTCTCCCTTTCATTCTCCCCCCCCCTCACAATCCCTCTCAATCCCTCTCCCTGTCCCTCCCTCTCCCCTCCCTGTCCCTCTCTCTGCCCTCCCTCTCTCTCTCTCTCTCTCTCTCTCTCTCTCTCTCTCTCCCTGTCCCTCTATCTCTCTCTCCCTCTATTGCCATCTCCTTCTCCCTCTCTCTCTCTCTCTCTCTCTCTCTCTCTCTCTCTCTCTCTCTCTCACCCTTGCCCCTCTCCTTTTCTCTCCCCCTCACCCTCTCCCTTTCCATCTCTCCCTCCCTCTCACCCTCTCCCTCCCTCTCTCTCTCTCTCTCTCTCTCTCAATTTCTCCCTCTCTCTCTCTATCTCTCCCTCTCTCTCTCCCTCTCACCCTCTTCCTCTCTCTCTCTCTCTCCCTCCCTCCCTCCATCTATCTCTCTCCCTTTCCCTCCCTCTCCCTCAACCTGACCTCTCACCCCTCTCTCTCTCCCTCTATCTCTATCTCTCCCTCTCTCTCTATCTCTCCCTCCCTCTTCCTCTCTCTCCCTCTCTCAGTTCCTCTCTCTCTATGTCCCTCTCACTCTGTCCCTCTCCATCTCGCCCTCTCCCTATCTCTCCCTCCATCCCCCTCCCTCTCTCTCTCTCTCTCTGTGTGTGTGTGTGTGTGTGTATATATATATATATATATATCTCCCTCTCCCTCTCTCTCTCTCCCTCCATCCCTCTCCCTCCCTCTCCCCCTCTCTCCCATCTCTCTCTCTCACTTCCTCCCTCCCTCTACCCCCCTCCCTCTCCCCAGTTGTCTCTCCCTCTCTCCCTCTCTATCCCTCTCTACCTCTCCCTCCCTCTACCCCCCTCCATCTCTCCAGCCGTCTTTCCCTGTCTCCCTCTCACTCCCTCCCTCCCCATCCCCTCTCTCACTCCCTCCATCTCTCTCCCTCTCCCTCCCCCTCTCGCTCTCTCTCTCACCCCCTCTCTCCCTCTCACCCTCACTCCCTCTCTCCCCCCTCTATCCCACCCTCCATATCTCTCCCTCTCCCTCTCCCTCTACCTATCTATCTTCCCGCTCTCTCCCCCCCCTATCTCTCTTCCTCTCTCCCCCCTCCCTCTTTCTCCCTAGCCCTATCTACCTCTCCCTCCGCCTCCCTCTCTCCCTCCCTCCATATCTCTCCCTCTCCCTCCCTCTCTCCCTCCCTCCATCTCTCTCCCTCTACCTCTCCCTCTCCCCCTATCTCTCTTTCCCTGCACTCTCCCTCTCTCTCTCTCTCTCTCTCTCTACCTCTACTTCTCCCTCTACCTCTCTCTGTCTCCATCCCTCCCTCTCTCTCCCTCCCTCTGTCTCTCTCTCTCCCTCCCTCTCTCACTCCCTCCATCTCTCTCCCTCTCCCTTTCCCTCTCACTCTCGCTCTCTCTCTCCCCCCATCTCCCCATCTATCCCTCCATCCATATTTCTCCATCTCCCTCTCCCCCCCTCTCCCTCTCCCTATCTATATAACCACTCTCCCCCTCTCTCTCCCCCCTCTCTCTCTCCCTCCATGTCTCTCTCCCCCCTCCCTCTCTATCTCTCTCATGTCCTATCTCCCTCTCTCTCCTTCTCCCTCCCCCTCTCACAGTGTCTCTCTCTCTATTTATCCCTCTCCTTCCCCCTCTCCCTTCCTCCCCTTCTCTCTCCCGCAATCCCTCTCCCTCCCTCAATATCTCTGTCTCTCCCTCTCTCTATCTCTATCCCCCCCCTCTCTCTCTTGCCTCTATCTCCCTCCCTCTATGTCTCTCCCCCCTCTCTCTCCGTCCCCTTCTCTCCCCACCTCTCTCTCTCTCCCTTCCCTCTCTATTCCTAGCCCTATCTCCCTCTCTCTCCCTCACCCTCCCTCTCTCTCCCTCTCCCTATCCCTCTCTCTCGCCCCACCTCTTCCCTCATCTCTATCTCTTTCTCTTTCCTACCCCCCTTCTCTCTCTCTCTCCCTCTCCCCCCAGGCTCTCCCCCCTCTCCCCTTCCCTCCATCTCTCTTCGTCTCCATGTATATCTCCCAGTCTCCCTCTCCCCCTGTCTCTCTCTTTCCATCTCTCCCTCTCTGCCTCCCCCTCCCTCTCTCTACATCCATCCTCCTTTCTCTTCCTCTCTCTCCCCCCGTCTCCTTCCCTCCATCCCTTCGTCCATCCCTCTCACTCTCCTTGTCTCTTTTCCTATCTCTCCCTTTGTCCCTCCTACTTTCCCTCTCCCTCTGTCCCTCCCTCTATCTCTCTTTCCCTCTCTTTCTCTCCCCCTCCCTCTCTCACTCCCTCCTACTCTCTTTGGATCTCTCTCTCTCCTCTCTCCCTCTCTCTCCATCCCTCCATCACTCTCTCTCTCCTTGTCCCTCTGCCCCTATCCCTCCCTCTCTCCCTCTCTCTCTACTTGTCTCTTTCTCCTATCTCTCCCTTTCTCTACCTCTCCCTATCTCCCCCTCTCTATCTCTCTCTCTCCCTTTCTCCATCCCTCCCCCTCTCTTTGCCTCTCTCTCTCCCGCTCTCCCTCTCTCCCTCCATCCCTATCTCTTTCCCCTTGTCTCTCCCTTTCTCCCTCCCTCTATCTTCCTCTCTCTCCTCTCTCTCCCTCTCTCCTTGCCCTTCCATCTTTCTCTCCCTCTTGGCCCCTCCCTCTCTTCCTCCCCTATCCACTCCGCCTCTTTCTCTCCCCCTATCCCTCCCTCCACCCCCCCCTCTCCTTACCTTGGTCTCCCTCTCCCTTCCTCCCTCTATCCCTCCCTCCTTTTCTCTTTGCCCCTATCTCTACCTTTCTTTCTTTCACCCTCTCTCGCTCCCTCTATCCCTCCCTTCATTCCTCCCTCCCTCCCTCCTTGTCTCTTTCCACCTATCTCTCCCTTTATTCTTCCCTCACTCTCCTCCCTCTCTCTCTCTCTCTCTCTCTCTCTCTCTCCCTCCTTTCCTCTCTCTCCCTCCCTCCTCTCTCTCTCTCTCTCCATTTCTCCCCATCATCCCACCTCTCTCTACCAATCACACATCAATTATTTCTCTCTCTATCTCTCTCTCTCTCTCTCTCTCTCGCTTGCCTCCTCCCTCTATCTCTCTCTCTCCCTCTTGGCCCCTCACTCTCTGCCTCCCCCTCCTCTCTGCCTCTCTCTCTCCCCCCATTCCTCCCTCCATCCCCCCCCCACTACTTATCTCTTTCTCCCCCTCACTTCCTCCCTCTCTCCCTCCCTCCTTGTCTCTTCCCCCCTATCTCTCCCTTTATGTCTTTCACCCTATCTCTCTCCCTCTCTCCCTCTCTCCCTCCCTCCCTCCTTGTCTCTTTCCCCCTATCTCTAACTTTATCACTCCCTCCCTCTCCCCTCTCTCTCCCTCCATCTCTCTCTCTCTCTCTCTCTCTCTCTCCCCTCCTCATCCTCCCCCTCCCTCTCCCTCCTTTCCTCTCCCTCCCTCCCTCCTCTCTCTCTCTCTCTCCCTTTCTCCCCATCATCCCACCTCCTTCTACCAACCACACATCACTTATTTCTCTCTCTATCTCTCTTGTCCTCTCCCTCTCTCTCTCTCTCTCTCTCCCTCTCTCTCTCCCTCTTTTCCCCTCCCTCTTTGACTCCCCGCCCTCTCTGCCTCTATCTCTCCCCCTATCCCTCCCTCCATTCCCCCCCTCTCCTTATCTCTTTCTCCCTCTCCCTTCCTCCCTCTCTCCCTCCCTCATTGTCTCTTTCCCCTTATCTCTCCCTTTCTTTCTTTCACCCTCTCTCTCTCTCCCTCCCTCCCTCCTTGTCTCTTTCCCCTTATCTCTCCCTTTCTTCCTCCCTCCCTCCTTGTCTCTTTCCCCTTATCTCTCCCTTTCTTCCTCCCTCCCTCTTCCCCCCCTCTCTCTCTCTCTTTCTCTCCCTCTCTCTCCATCATCCCACCTCTGTCTACCAACCACACATCAACTCTTTCACTCTCCAACCATCTCACTCCCTCCCTCTGTCTCTCACCCTTTCCTTATCTCCCCCTTCCTCCACCCACTTTCCTCTCCCGCTCTCGCCCTTTCTCCCTCCCACTCTCTCCCCTCCTCATCTCTCTTCCTCTCCCCCTCCCTCTCTCCCTCTCTCTCCCCATCATCCCACCTCTCTCTACCCACCAAACATCAACACTTTCACTCTCCAGGCATCCCTCTTCCTCCCTCTCACCCATTCCCTCTCCCCCCCACACCCAACCCCCTCCTCCCTCTCCCTCCCTCCTTCTCTCTCTCTCCCCTCCTCCTCCCCCTCTCTCTCCCCCTCCCCCTCTCTCTCCCCCTCTCTCTCTTTAGACATACACACACACGCTCTCTCTCTTTCTCACTAGACACTCATTCTTTTTCACTATCTCCCACTCACACTCTCAAGCTCACTCTTTCTCTCGAACGTCATTTAAAAATTCGTAATGAAAACATACAGAGAGAATCAATCACACTCTAAAGAGACGAATATACTTATAAAAATCTACTTTAACATATATTGTAAAGACTAGTAGCCTCTAAAAACCTTGAACATAATGTTCAGAAAGAAAAAAAGTAATAACAATATCGTCTTTGTAACTAGCTTCTAAAGCTTTATATAGACTTAAAGAACAAGCGAGCAAACAAAATTGAATAGTAATATGGAATGAATAGCAATATTTACATTTTAAACCTAATATGCTATAATACTGCATAATAAAAGAAACTAGATGGTTTTTTTTACGTAGTAGTAATAAATGGTTCGAAAGAAAAGTTGCACAGTTAAAGTTTCTTAGCAAAAACATAGAGTTTAAATTTTTCACACATTTAAATCAGAAAAATGATGCAGGGTTCACTTTTAATTAGTTCCAAAGAAAGAAAAATTATGAAAAAAATTAATATATAATTAGTTCAAAAGAAAAAAAAAATTATTAAAAAAATTAATATGTAATCAATACTTGAAAAATAAATCTACATTTAAAAACAGTTTAACTTAATAAATACTAACCTCACTTCGAGGACCATAAATACGAGCAAGTGCAAATAAATAATGAGGCATTTTCATCTGCTGCATCTTCGGGCATCTGCTACATCTTCGCAAATCAAATAATATTGTATGAATAATTTTTCTTACATAAGCTACGTCAATTGCAATAAACACTATATAGAGCCATTTGAGTGGAAAGGTGGATTTAAAAAAAAGAAACTAGACCTTGTTTTTCTCGCCTGAGAAATAAATGAGATGAAAGAAAAACTTCACACTTCAGCTTTCTCAGCGATGGCAGGCAGTTTACGTATTTCACACATTTAGAAAAATAAAATAAAACAAAATTCAAGATGCACGCTTTAGTTTTTGAATGCCAGAAAATAGCGTTGGATTTTAGAATCATAAGTACCAGAAAATGCAAAATCAGGAAAAAAAAGCACTCAAGAAATCAGTTTTTGCAAAACCCTACCCGTTAAATATCTATCAAACAGATCCTTAAATCGAACTCAAACACCATCTATGGATCCCAGCAGTGTTCGAATTAATGAAAATAAATGATCAAAGATAAAATAAAATAAAGTAAACGGGCTTTGAACCCCATCGAGCAAAAGAACTTAAAAATCTGCCAATGCCATGCATGCCATCTCCTCTCTGCAAAAATCTACCGTTAATATCAGTCAATGCCATGCCATCTCCTCTCTGTAGTATACAGACACATACACCGAAACAACACAAGAACATGTGCGAGAGAAGAAACAAATTTCTAAATGAATCTACTGACAAATAGAGTCTAGCAAAACAAATAGGCATCATGCTTGCATTTCACATAATTGGAAAGCTCAAGAAAATCTCGGGATAGGTTCGATCATTTTTATCGTTCCAGAATGCTAGTGGATAAAAAGCAGGCTTTGGCTTTCAGTTGTTTTCTCCACTAAAACGCTAACACATGTCCCACGTTCAGCTTAAAAATTAGACGTTGTTCCACTAAATTTCAATTGGACCGTTTTGCTATATGGTGGTGGTTGCCCTCGCATATTATTCTTCTTGGCATCCAACGGTTCACCCAATTTTCTAATCCGTTATTCAAAATTCAAATTCAAAATTATTTGAATGAACATCGAACAACGTTTCCATCTGGTTAAGTTATTAAACTCATGATGTATGGTTATCGAACAACGTTTCCATCTGGTTAAGTTATTAAACTCATGATGTATGGTTATCTAACGTTTTTATTAAAGTTCATGCACATGCCTATCTGTTACGTTTTCATTAAAGTTCGTGCACATGCCAATCCGTTAGAATTACAATTGAGATGACGAAAGGATAAATACGTTGGTGAATTAATATAAGTAAATATATTTCTTTTAAAGTAAAGTTATGCTGAATTAAATTTAAGGTATAATTTTTATTTAACTAAATTATATTTTAAAAAAAGTGTAATATGTTTTTAATTATACTAATTTTGGAATCTTTGTTTAAATAAATTATATTTAAAAAAAGTGATATATTTCTAATTATACTAATTTAATGTTATTTCTTTTTAATATAGTTTTATGTCGTGTATTAATTTTATAATAATTTTCTCATAACAACAATTTGTTAATTGTTGTATGGCTGAATTTTATTTTCAAATATTTAAAGCATGAATAAATGGTCAAATTTCATAACATGGGTGTCCTCTCTAGTAAGAAAACAACAAAGTTTCAACCAATTCAAAATAGTAAAGCAAAGATGCTAGAAAGAGAAGAGGACTTGAAGAATTTCTCAACAAATTCAAAATAGTAAAACAAAGATGTTAAAAGGGGAATAGGATTTGAAGAGTTTCATGGTGAGGGGGCTTGAAAATTAATTTGAAAAGACATTAATTTTAGTTATGCAATAAGCAAAGCAATGAAAATGCTATAATACAAGTTATAATATTAATAATTACTAACTAAATGGTTGGTAAATGTAAATAATGATTTATCCATTACACTCATTAAAACATTTATCTTTTCTGAATGGAAATTTTTTTATTAAAATTAGCTAAATATAACTTTGTTTTCAATTATTATTACCATCAATTAAAAAAATAACATAAAATATCTACATTGAAAAAAACATGTAACAACATTTGAGAGTGTAAACTTTTGTGATCCATATCATACTATAATAAATTTTGTGCTAAATCACATTGGAAATTTTAGAACCGACTTTGAATACTATAATAAATTGAAAAATCAATGTTAAAAAAATATTAAAACAAATATTACACATCTTATAAAATAAAATCCATAAAATTAGACATTGAAAATCACAAACAGAATCAACACTCAAAACAAAAACAACCAAATAATAAATAAAAGAAAAAGAATTAAACAGCATCATAAAAATAATATAAAATAATAAAATAATAAATAAAGACTAAGTAAAAAAATAATAATAAATAAATATATAAATAAATAAAATGACATACAAATAAGAATAGCACTAAATAAAAAAGGAAGAAAGTACCAAATATAGACTAAAACTTGGTCAACATTAGGAATATTATTTAAAATATATAATTACAAATTAACAAAATAAATGAAGAAACCTAAAAAGAATAAAATCTACTACATGACTCTAATAATATATATATATATATAGCTTAAATCCAGCAAAAATAAAAAGAGAGGAAAAAACTAGAGAAAGGAAAAAGGAACCCTACTCAGAGCACAGAGATGGGATCCACAATGAAAACCAACAAGGCCTTTTCTCAATCTCAAAGTTTTTGGACTATCGCTTCTCTTTTTAATTTTCCAAAATGAGTCGATGTTGTCCCCTATCAAATTATGATTTCCGTCATGTCTCCCATGCCAATGCAATATAAAGCATTAATTGATGAGGCTTATTTGTGATACCCATCCGTTAAGGTTGCAGATTGCTTTCAATGTAGAGGGGAAGGTGGTGGACATAAAAGGATTCGACATACATAGACTACTTGGGACATCGATTTAGATATTTTTCCTTAGAGAGACATTCATTGCCATGTACTACTATGTAGTTGGTTGTCCTTTTTTCATTTGTAGAGCAGTGAAGGTTGAGGAGATTAGCACTGAAGACATATATTTTTCTTCTCTGATAATTATGGTCAATGAATGATGATACTGTATGAGAGGAGAGAAAGGAATATGTCATCATCCCCCCCCTCCATTACATTTCCAAGGGGAAAAATATTTCTATAAACGTTTAATACATCATATTTGATAATTGGTCACATCTATGGAAGTGCACGGGAATAGGAAAACTTGGCAATGGTCCCTTTGAAGTTAGGAACTTCATTAGAGGAAAATTTAGCCTAAAAGTGATTTTTTCACGTAATTTCCATGTCATAATATGTAAACCAAAGAAAATAATTTAAATTTGAAAATAGGTACAAGAAAATATTTTGGAGGGAAAGTAAGAAAAACTATTTTTTTAATTGTATTTTTTAATTATCTCCTTATAGGTTTTCTCAAATTTCAAGTGCAGGCACTTATTCGATGAAAATTTAAATTTAACCTCCAACAATTACCTATTATGCATACTTTTGAGAAGACCCACATTGATAAAAAATTAAGATACATTAAAAAAACATAACACATTTTTTAGTGTATCTTCATTTTTATCAATGTGGGTCTTCTAAAAAGTATACATAGCGGGTATGCATTGGATTAAGGTTTAATTATGCATCCAATGAATGTGTACACTTGAAAACTGAGTAAACCTATAACATGATAAGCCAAAAATACAATTTTATTTTTCTTTTTTCCCCTTCAAAATTCATAACTATTATTTTATTATTCTAACATTGTTTTATTATTTTTCCTTAGGATTCCACTTCGAGGTTGAAATTTCCTCTAATTTTTTTTCGTTAAAGTGATAAGGAAGGGGACTTTTGTGTTGTGGAAAGTAAAATTTTGGGCACAAATATCAATCTAGTCCATATTCAATCTACTCTGAGGGTAGCGTTAGGGGCTCTGGGAAATTTATTTCCTCCTCTGCCTCCTCCTCTAGCTTCATCCAACTTGTGAGGAAAAGTTGGATAATGGATACTTGATTGATCAATGTACCAAGCTTCCCATTAAAGGAAATATAATATCTCAGAAGAAGAAGGAAAAGAAACTAGAAAACCCCCTATTTTCCATCCATGTGGAGAAGTAGCAAACTTACTGCAAAAAAAAAATGTTCTAGACAAAGAGGTAAAACCTCTCAGGATGAGGCTAACACCAACACAGGTGGTTTGTTTGTTTATTCAAAATTACCTATATTGTTAACATAAGGCTATAATGAACCCTTCGAATATCTTTCTTAATATACCATCCTTGCTATCAATATCTACGAAAGGGTTTCTGAGCCTCTATGACTTTATTATTTTTCTTGTGTTATTATATATCCAAAACTAAATCATCTCGGACATAATCCACTCATGTTTATCCATGCATATACTGTATGTAAATTTTCAATAATCAAATGAAATTGCAAGAATACAACTCTATTTGAATTCATGACCTCTTACAAAAAAATAATGCTCTTCATCATTAAGTCTCCTCAAGTTGTATAATAGTATATATTGCTTTAACAAATTATATGTAATAAATTAACATAAATATTATATATTGAATTATAAAAACTAATAAAAATATATATTTAATTAATTTTTTATTTTAAAATATAAATATCAATAATAAAATTGAATTAATCATTCCATAAAATCTGAATTTATTGCCAAGCCAGACACCAACTCATTTGAAACATCCATATTACTCCAATGCGAGCCAGGTGAGTTTCAAACTCAAGACCTGTCACTGTGATACCACTTGACGGAAGCATGATTGTCGTTAGACCAAAACCTGTAGGCTTTAGTCTCCACTACAATTGACAGAGTTAGGATCCATGAGAGGTGGTTCGTCCATGTCGCGAAAAACACTGGGAGTGTTGAACCCAATGTCCAACACTAGTTTGGTTCTAGTTGAGGGAAACAATGACACATTTTTATATTATTATTATTATTTTTGTGTTTGAGATAAACCTCATACTTTGAAATTTACATGTCTATATCACACTTTTTTAAATTTTGTTTTGTTGCTTGCCTTGAATAGTTTGTATGTCTTCCCTTGGATGATTTTAGTGGTTTCTGTGTTTATGTGTTTGGATTTGGATGGTAAAGTGTGTGAACACTACAATTGTTGTGTTATATTTCTAGATGGGAGTGTAGTTCTCCATTAGTAATTAGTTGTTCATGAAGAAGGGAGACAATCTCTTCAATAGTTTGCAAGAGGATTGATAATGCAAATGTATTTCATTTAATTTTAGGTATCACAACTTTTGAAAATCAATAATTCTTAATAATGTCCCTCCAGGTGTTACTAAATACATATTGAAAATTAGTTTTAATAATTTACTGCATCCATATTACTCTTGAAATTACTTTTTTCATTGATAATGTTGAAAGAATTTATTTCCTCGAAAATATTTTGACGATTTGTTTTGAACTATAGCTTGCTTTGAAAAGTTAAGAAATAATGTAATTTTGAAAGTGTTTTTAATGAGTGGTCAGATTTACAAAATATTTACATTATTTGTTAGATTTTCATCCCTTCATATCAATGATATGAAAAGGAAAGTTGAGATCATAAACCATTCAATTATTGAACTGAAACTATTATAGTACACCTCATACCTCATCTCTCTTGCTCTCCAATATTAACAGGTTGAATTACTACAACACAAAAATCAGTGCACATTGTCAATCATTTTTTTTGTGCTTACACTGAAATCAATTTACATTGTTAATCTAATCACTTTAAATTAATGTACCATCATACATTGAGTTACATCAAATCAAAAATCATCATCTACACTGAAATCAATGCATCTAATGCACACAATTAAATAATATTGGAAAAAATTTACACTAAAAATTCAATCAAACTAATGCAAGTAGTCAAATAAGATTAGAAATCAACATCTACGATAAAAAAAATCTTTCTAGAGAAATCAATGAAATAAGATCAGAATTCATTATCTCCACTAAAATCAATGCATCTAGTGCAAGCAATCAACTTCTATTAGAAATCATCATCTATACTAAAATGAGTGCATCTAATGTAAGCAATCAAATAGGATTAGAAATTGGCATCTACACTAAATAAATACATATAGTGCAATGAATCAAATAGGATTAGAACTCAACATCTACACCAAAAATCAATAAATCCATTGAAATAAATCAATTATAATTAGAAATCATCATCTAGACCAAAATGAATGCATATAGTGCAAGCAATTAAATAGAATTAGAAAGCCCTCTCTCTCGAACTACTTTTCAACCATTTAGAGAACTACTCTCTCTCTCCTGCTATCCCTCCCCCTCCCTCTCTCTCTCCCCTGCTATCCCTCCCCCTCCCTCTCTCTCTCCCCCTCTCCCTCTCGCCCTCTCTCTCTGTCCCTCTCTCCCTCTCCCTCTATCTCCCTATCCCTCTCTCTTCCTCCCTCCCTCTCCCTCACTCTCGCCCTCTCTCGCTCCCTCCCTCTCCCTCTTCCTCCCTCTCTCCCCTCTATCATCCCTTTCTCTATCTCTCCACTCTACCTCTTCCTCTCTCTCTCTCTCTCTCCCTCTTTCTCTTTCCCCCTCCCTCTCCATCCATCTCCCCCCCTCCCTCTCTCTCCCTCTCCCCCCTCCCTCTCTCCCCTCATCTATCCCTCTTTCAATCTATCTCTACCTCTCCATCTCCCTCTACATCTCACCCCCTCTCCCTCTCGCTCTCGCTCTCTCTCTCCCCCTCTCTTCCCCTTCTCTCCCTCCCACCTTTTGTCCCTATTTCTTCCCTCTATCCCTCCCTCCATATCCCTCTCTCTTTCTCTCCCTCCCTCTCACTCTCCCTATCTATCTCCCCCCCCTCTTCCTCCCTCTCCATGTCGCTCTCCCTCTCTCCCCCCCCTCTCTCTCTCCCTATCCCTCTCTCCCTTCCTATGTCTCTCTCTCCCCCTCCCTCTCTCCCTCCCTTGCCCTATCTACCTCTCTCTCTCGATCCCTCTCTCCCTTCCTCCATCTCTCTCCCTCTCCCTCTCCCCTCGTCTCTCTCTCCCCATTCTCTCCCTCTCTCTCTCTCTCCCTCTCCCCCTCTCTGTCTCCCTCCCTCTCTCACTTCGTCCCTCTCTGTCCACCTCCCTCTCTCACACCCTCCCTCTCTCTCCCTTTCCCTCTCCCTCTCCCTCTCACTCTCACGCTCTCTCTCCCCCTCTCTCCCCCCTCTCTTCCTCTCACCCTCTCTCCCTCTCTCCCCCATCTATCCCTCCCTCCATATCTCTCCCTCTCCCTCTCCCTATCTATCTCCCCTCTCTCTCCCTCTCTCTTCCCCCCCTATCTCTCTCCCTTCTTCGCTCTATCTCTCCCCCTCCTTCTCTCTCCCTCACCCTATCTCCCTTTCTATATTCTTCCCCTCTGCCTCCCTCTCCCTCCCTCTCTCTTCCTGCCTCCATCCCTCAATCCCTCCATCTCTCTCCCTCTCCCTCTCCTTCTCTCTCTCCTCCTCACTCCCCCCTTTCTCCCTCTCTCCCTCTCTCCATATCTCTCCCTCTCCCTCTCGATATCTATCTCCCCCCTCTCTCCCTGTTTCTCCCCCCTCTCTCTCTCTCCCTTCCTCTCTCTCTCTCTCCCTCCCCCCTCCCTCTCTCCCCCTCTCCCTCCCCCCTCCCTCTCTCCCCCTCCCTCCCTCCCCCTCCCTCCCCCCTCCCTCTCTCCCCCTCCCTCCCTCCCTCTGCCTCCCTTTGCCTCTATCTACCTCAATATCTCTCCCTCCCTCTCTCACTCCCATCATCTCTCTATCTATCCCTCTCTATCTATCTCACTCTTCCTCTCTCTCCCCTTCGCTCTCTCCCCCTCTCTCCCCTCTCTCCCTCTCCCTCCCACTCCCCTCTCTCTCTCTCCCTCCCTCTCCCTCTCTCTCTCCCACCTCTCTCTCCATCCCTCTCTTTCCCCTCTCTCTCCCCTCCCTCTCTCTCCCTCGCCCTATCTCCCTCTCTCTCTCCGTCTCCGTCTCCCTCTCCCTCTCCCCCCTCTCCCCCTCTCTCTCTGCCCCCTCTATGCTCGTCTCTCTCTCTCCCCCTCTCCCCCCCCTCTCTCTCTCTCCCGCCCCACACTCTCTCCCCCCTCTCCCCCTACCTCCATCTCTCTCTCTCCCTCTCCCTCTCCATCTCTATCGCTCTCTCTCCCTCTCCCTATATCTCTCCCCTGTCTCTCTCACCATCTCTCCCTCCCTCTGCCTCCCTCTGTCACTCTCTCTCTCTACCTTTCTCTCTTTGTCCCTCCCCCTGCCTCCCCCTCTCCATCCCTCCCTCTCTCTCTCCTTGTCTCTTGCCCCCTCTCCCTTGTTCGCTCCCTCCCTCCCTCCCTCTACTTGTCCCCTTCCACTATCTCTCCCTTTCTCTCTCTCACCCTCCCTCCCTCTCTCTCCCTCAATCTCTCCCTCTCTCTCTCCCCCTCTTGGCCCCTCCCTCACCCTCCCTCCCTACCTCCCTCCTTGTCTCTTCCCCCTATCTCTCCCTTTCTCCCTCCCTCCCTCTCCCTCTCTCCCTCCATCTCTCTCTCTCTCTCTCTCTCTCTCTCTCTCTCTCACACACACACACACACACACACTCCTCCCCTTCCCCCTCCCTCCTTCCCTCCCTCCTCTCTCTCTCTCTCTCTCTTTATTTCTCGCCATCATCCCACCTATATCTATCCCTCCCTATCTCTCTTTGTCTTGCTCGCACCGTGTCTTCCTCCCCTCCCCCCCCCCCTCTCTGCCTCTCTCTCTTCCCCTCTTCCACCCTCCGTCCCCCCCCCCCTCTCTCTCCTTATCTCTTTCTCCCTCAATCCCCCTCCCTCCCTCCTTCCCTCTCCCTCCCTACCTCACCCCTCTCTCTCCCTCCATCTCTCTCTTGGTCTCTCTCCTCCTCCTCCTCCCCCTCCCTCTCCCTCTCCCTCCTTTACTCTCGCTCCCTCCCTCCTCTCTCTCTCTCTCTCTCTTTATCCCCATCGCCCCACCTCTCTTTACCAACCACACATCAAATCTTTCACTCTCCAACCATCTCTCTTCCTCCCTCTATCTCTCACCCTTTCCTTATCCCCCCTCTCTGCCCACACCCTCCCTCCCTCTCCCCTCCATCTCCCTCTCCCCCACCATCTCTCCCTCTCTCTCTCTCCCCATCATCCCACCACTCTCTAGCCACCACACATCAGCACTTTCACTCTCCAACTATCCCTCTTCCTCCCTCTCACGCATTCCCTTTCTCCCTCGCACCCCCCCCCATCCTCCTCCTCCTCCTCTCTCTCCCTCTCTCTTTCTCTATCTGTCTCTCTCTGTCTCTCTCTCTACCTATCCTTCTCCCTCTCCCTCTACCTTCCTCTCTCCCTCTCTCCATCTCTCACTCCATATCCCTCTCACCCTTCCCCTCCTCCCTCTCACCCTCTCTCCCTGTATACCCCCTCTATCCCTCCCTCAATATCTATCCCTCTCCCTCTACCTCCCTCTCCCTCTCCCTATGTATCTCCCCCCTCTCTCCCTCTCTCTCCCCCCTTCTCACTCTCTCCCTTCCTATCTCTCTCTCCCCCATACCTCTCTCTCCCTCCCTCCCTCTCTCTCCCTCTCCCCCCTTTATCCCTCCCTCCATATCTCTCCCTCCCTCTCCCTATCTCGCCCAAATCTCCCTCTCTCTCCCCCTTCTCTCTCTCTCCCTCTCCCCCCGTATCCCTCTCCCCCCGACCTATCTCTCTCTCTCTTTATCACTCTCTCTACTTCTCCCTCTCCCTCTCCCTCACTCTTGCCCTCTCCCTCCCTCCTCCTCTCTCTCCCTCCCTATATCACCCTCCCTCTCTCCCTCCCTATCTCACTCCTTCCATACCTCTATCTCTCCCTCTCTCTCTATCTCATTCTTCCTCTCTCTCCCCCTCGCTTTATTCCTGCTCTCTCCCCTCACCCTCTCTCCCTCCCCCCCTCTTCCTCTCCCTCCCTCTCCCTATCTGTCTCCCACCCTCTCTCCCTCTCCCTCTCCCGCCTCTCTCTCCCACCCTCCCTCTCTCCCCCCCCTCCCTCTCTCTTCCTCACCCTATCTCCCTCTCTCTCTCCCTCCCTCCACATATCTCCCTATCCCTCCCTCCTCCCTCTCTCCCTCCCTCCCTCCTCCCTCTCTCCCTCCCTCCCACTCTCTGCCTCTCTCTCTCCCCGTCTCCCTCCCTCCATCCCTCCGTCCCAACCTCTCTCTCTCCTTGCATCTTTCTCCCTCTCCCTCCCTCCTTCCCTCTCTCCTTACTTGTCTCTCTCCCCTATCTCTCCCTTCTCTCTCCCACCCTCTCTCTCCCACCCTCTCTCTCTACCTCTCTCCCTCCCTCCTTGTCTCTTTCCCCCTATCTCTCTCTCTCTCTCTCTCTCACACACACACATCCTCCTTCTCTCTCACTCCCTCTCCCTCCCTCTCTTCTCTCTCTCTATCTCTCTCCCCCCATCATCCCACCTCTCTCTCCCTGCCTCTCCCTCCCTCCCTTCTCTCACCTCTCACTCTCACTCCCTCCCTCCTCGTATTTCCCCCACTATCTCTCCCTCTCTCTTCCCCTCCCTCTGTATGTCCCTCCTTTCCCCTTTCCCCCTATCTCTCCCTTTCTCTATCTCCCATCTCCCTCCCTCCATCTTGCCCTCTCTCTATCTCCCTCCCTCTCTCCCTCCCTCATTTCCCCTTTCCCCCTATCTCTCCCTCCCTCCATCCCCCCTCTCCCTCCCTCCATCTCTCTCTCTCTCTCCCTCTCTCTCTCCTCCTCCTCCTCCCCCTCCCTCTCCCATCCTCTCTGTCTCCTTGTATTTTTCTCCCTCTCCCTTCCTGCCCCCCTCCCTCTCTCTTTACTTGTCTCTTTCCCCTATTTCGCCCTTCTCTCTCCCACCCTCTCTCTCTCCCTCTCTCTCTCTACCTCCATCCCTCCCTCCTTGTCTCTTTCCTCCTATTGCTCTCTCTTTCTCTTTCCCTCTCCCTCCCCCCCTTCTCTCTCTCTCTCTCTCCCCATCATCCCACCTCTCTCTCTCTCTCCCTCTCACCCCCTCCCTCTCTATCCCTTTCTCTCTCCCTCTCACCCCCTCCCTCTCTTCCTCCCTCCCCCCTCTCTGCCTCTGTCTCTCCCCCTCTCCCTCCCTCCGTTCCCCCCTTTCCATCCTTATCTCTTTCTCCCTCTCACTCCCTCTATCCCTATATTTTCCCCCCTATCTCTACCTCTCTCTCCCCCTCCCTCCTTGCCCGTTTCCCCCTATCTCTCCATTTCTCCCTCTCCCCTCTCCCTTCCTCCCTCCCTCTCTCTCTCTCTGCTCCTCCTCCCCTCTCCCTGCTCCCTCCCTCTCTCTCTCTCTATTTCTCCCCATCATCCCACCTCTCTCTATCAACCACAGAACAATTCTTTCACTCTCCAACCATCTCTCTTCCTCCCTCTATTTGTCACCCTTTTATTATCTCCCCCTCCCGACCCACCTCCCTCTCCCACTCTCTCCCTTTCTCCTTCCCTCTCTCTCCCCTCCTCCTCCCTCTCTGTCTCCCTCTCTCCCTCTCTCCCCCCCCCCCAATCATCCCACCTCTCTCCCCCCCCCCAAATCATCCCACCTCTCTCTACCCACCACAAATCAACACTTTCAGTCTCTAAGCATCCCTCTTCCTCCCTCTCACCCATTCCCTCTCTGCCCTGCATGCCCCCCTATCTCCCCTCACCCTCCCTCTTCTCCTCTCTCTCTCTCTCTCTCTCTCTCTATACAGACACACACACACACTCTCTCTCTCTCTTTCTCACTAGACACTCATTCTCTTTCACTGTCTCCCACTCACACTCTCAAACTCACTCTCTCTCGAACATCAGTTAAAAGTTTGTAATGAAAAGATAAAGAGAGAACCAATCAAATTCTAAAAAGACCAATATACTTTTAAAAGCCCACTTTAACATAGATTGTAAAGAAGATTAGCCCATAAAATCCTTGAACTTAATGTTAGAAAAAAATTAATAACAATATCCTCTTTGTGACTAGCTTCTAAAGCTTTATATCAACTTAAAGAACAAGCAAGCAAACAAACAAAATTGAATAGAAATATGAAACGAATAGAAATATTTACATTTTAAACATAATATACTATAATATTGCATAATAATTTTGGAGGAATTTTACTATAAAGTTAGCCTTTAATAAAAGAAATTAGATGTTGTTTTTCTCATAGTAGTTGCACAGTGAAAGTTTCCTAGCAAAAATAGGCCGTTTAAATTTTTCACACATTTAAATCAAAAAAGTGATATAGGCTTCCCTTTTAATTACTTCGAAGGAAAGAAAAATTATGAAAAAACTTAATATATAATTAGTTCCGACCAAAGAAAAATTAATAATAAAATTAATATATAATCAATACTTCAAAAATAAATCTACAAACTGCACGTTTAAAAGAAAGATATACGAAATATACAAAAGGACCCTAAATACCAGCAACTGTAAATAAATAATGAGGCATTTTCATCTGTTGCATCTTCGGGCATCTGCTACACCTCCGCAAAGCAAATAATATCGTACGAATAATTTTGCCTACATAATCTACATCAAATTCAATAAACATTATATAGAGCCATTTGAGTGTAAAGGTGGATTTAAAAAAAAGGAAAATAGACTTTGTTTTTCTGGCCTTAGAAATAAATGAGAAGAAAGAAAAGCTTCACACTTCAGCTTTCTCAGCGATGGCAGGCAGTTTACGTTTTTCACACATTTAGAAAAATAAAATAAAATAAAATCCAAGATGCACGCTTAAGTTTTTGAATATAAAAAAACAAGATCTACCTCAATGTAAACTTAGTTTTGAAGAAATAAATTATGATTTCAAAAACAGTTTTGTTGTTCTTTGAAAAAAAACTAGGGTTTAACAAAACGATAAGAGAGACATCTAAAAACACCCTAATTAATAATAACCTTGGCTTGTAGAACCAGAAGTACCCGAAAATGAAAAATCAATAAAAAAAGCACTCAAGAAATCAGATCTTGCAAAACCCTACCCGTTAAATATCGATCAAACAGATCCTTAAATCGAACTCAAACACCATCTACGGATCCGAGTAGTGTTCGAATTAATGAAAATAAAAGATCAAAGATAAAATAAAATAAAATAAACGGGCTCTGAACCCCATCGAGCAAAAGAACTTAAAAATTTGCCAATGCCATCCATGCCATCTCCTCTCTTGAAAAATCTACCTTTAAATATCTGCCAATGCCATGCCATCTCATCTCTGTAGTATACACACATAATACACCGAGGCAACACAAGAACATGTGCGAGAGAAGAATTCTCTGATTTTGGATTTCAAACAAATTTCTAAAAGAATCTATCGACAAATAGAGTCTAGGAAAAAAGAAAAAAAGCGAAAACCTACCCGGGAGAAGCGAAGAACTACCAGAGAGAAGAGCCGCAGTCCATCACACCGCAGTCCAAAACACCGATGGAAACACAGGTAGGCATCATGCTTGCATTTCACATAATTGGATAGCTCAAGAAAAGCTCGGGACAGGTTCGATCATTTTTATCTTTCCGGAATGCAAGTAGCGGATAAAAAGCAGGCCTTGGCTTTCAGTTGTCTTCTCCACTAAAACGGTGACAGATGTCCCACGTTTAGGTTGAAAATTAGACGTTGTTCCACTAAAGCTTTCAGTTGTTTTCTCCACTAAAACGGTGACACATGTTCCACGTTCAGCTTAAAAATTAGATGTTGTTGGTCTAAATTTCAATTGGACAGTTTTGCTAGATGGTGATGGTTGCCCTGGCATATTATTCTTCTTGGCATCCAACGGTTCACCCAATTTTCTAATCCGTTATTCAAAATTCAAATTCAAAATTATTTGAATCAACATCGAACCACGTTTCCATCTAGTAAAGTTATCGAACCACGTTTCCACGTTTTTATTAAAGTTCATGCACATGCCTATACGTTACAATTACAATTGAGATATGTCTGAGGAAAGGATAACTACGATGGTGAATTAATATAGGTAAATATATTTCTTTTAAAATAAACTTATTCTAGATTAAATTTAAGGTTTAAGTTTTATTTAAATAAATTTTATTTTAAAAAAAAGTGTGATATATCTTTAATTATACTAATTTTGTAATTTTTGCTTAAATAAATTATATTTATAAAAAATGTGATGTATTTTTAATTACACTAAGTTAATGTTATTTCTTGTTAATATAGTATTATGTTATGTATTAATTTTATAATAATTCTCTCGTAACAATAATTTGTTAACTGTTGTATGGCTAAATTTTACTATCAAATATTTAAAGCATGAATAAATCCTCAAATTTCATAATAAGGGTGTCTTCTCTAGTCAGAAAACAACAAAGTTTCAACAAATTCAAAATAGTAAAGAAAAGATGTTAAAAAGGGAAGAGGATTTGAAGATTTTCTCAACAAATTCAAAATAGTAAAACAAAGATGTTAAAAAGGGAATAGGATTTGAAGACTTTCATGCTGAGGGGGGCTTGAAAATTAATTTGAAAAAATATAATTACTAATATTAAATGCTTGGTAAATGTAAATAATGATTCATCCATTATACTCATCAAAACATTTATCTTTGCTAAATGCCAAAAAAGTTATTAAATTAGGTAAAATATAACTTTATTTTCAATTATTATTACCATCAATTAAAAAAATAACATAAAAAAAATATGTAACTACATTTGAGAGTGTAAACTTCTGTGATCCATATCATAGTATAATAAATCTTCTGCTAAATCACATAGTTAATTTTAGAACCGACACTCAATACTTATAATAAATGGAAAAATAAATGTTAAAGAAATATTAAAATAAATATTAGGCATTTATAAAATAAAATTGTAACACCCCCAGTTTTATGTTTCTTTCATATTAGACATTTGAACTTTAGATCCAAAAGGGGGTGGACCCCAATGGATAAGTACTTTGTGGATGTATTTAAGTATTTAATTTTGAAAAATAAATAAAATGATTCTGTGCATATTGACCAAATGACGATTATGAGATCACTTGCCAATTCCATGAGGTATGGAAAGAGCTTAAGATTTCCCCAAAAATCTTTCAAAAATCCTTGAAAGAATTTATTTCTAAATTAGATTTTTGAGGAAAAATCTAGTTTCCCCAATGAGGTGGAGAGTAGTTGGGATGAGGTAAAAAAGCTGGGAAAAGCAGAAAGCAGCTTTAAAAGTCCCTAAATAAGGGAAGCCTAGGAAAACAGGAAGAAAATCATCCTGTAATTCTGGATGCAGAATTAGAAACAGGCTTTGGAGAGCATAAGCTTAAATAAGTTAGTCCAGAACAGATTGGGGTTGGTCTATTCTAGGAGATGATCTTATCTCGGGGTTGAGTTCTTGAGGACAGAAGAACTCCAAGGTTGGGAGGTTGGTCAAATTACATAAGTGGTATGCACACTGTTTTGCTGAGTAATTTAAATATGATATTGTTGGAGAGTAGTGAAAAGTGCTATGTTAATTATGTTGAGCTATATTGATGTATAATAAATTTCCTTACTTTTAACAGAGTTGAATAGAAGAAATATTTCTCCTAACTACTGTATGGTAGTAGGAACAAATCCACGGGACACTGTCAACCAGAATCTCTAAACCATGAGGTGGTTTAAATTTGGAGAGAGTGTAAATGTTTCCTTGGAGTAATTGAAGTGTAACTTTAATCTGCTTCAGAAAAAAAAAAAAAATAGACTAATATCCTGTATTAATAACTGAGGATGGTGGTAAGTTCTACTCTTATGGACGTAGATATATGTCAATGAAATTTTAATACCAAGCTCCAGAAAGGAGTTGGGGTATTTTCATTATAAATTGAACCTGGAAGAATTTTGTGTATGG